>JANRMT010062822.1:35183610-35210863 GCA_026402145.1 Polypterus bichir lapradei
CTATCTATCTATCTATCTATCTATCTATCTATCTATCTATCTATCTACATAGGGATTTCTCCCACATCCCCAAAGATATGCTGGTATAGTGCCTTTACATTTTGTATCAGCCTTATGTTAAAATCATTTACATGTATTTATTCATTCATCAAGCAACACTCAATACCCCAAAAATAACAAAGTGAAAACAGGAATTTAGAAATGTTCCTGCCTGGAGTCTTCTTGGGTCTGAGATAAGCTTTGTAAACCTGAATTTGTGAATTTTCTGCCATTTTTCTCTGCAGGTAGTTTCAAGCACTGCTAGGTTTGATGAAGCTGTAGGTGGACAATAGGTGGTCTCTCCACAGATATTTGAATGGGTTAAATTCTCAGCTTGACTTTAAGCCACTCCTATGTTTTCTTTGTCTAGATGGAAGGCAAACCTTTGCCCCAGTCTGAGGTCCAGAGCACTCTGAAGCAGGATATCTTTGTACTTTGCTCCGTTCAGATTTTCCTCCCAGTCCCTCCTACTGATGCACCATCGCCAATCTTCTCTGCTGGAATGGCATTGTGCAGGTGAGTAGTGTTTTCTGGTTTACTTCAGACATGTTGCTTAGAATTGAGGCCAAATTATTCTATCTTGGTTTCATCACAGCAGATAATCTTGTTTCTGATGTACTGGGAGTCCTTTAGGTGCCTTTTTGCCAGCTCCAAGCAGGCTTTCATGTGTTGTCTTGTCACTCTTCATTAAAGCCGATATTAGTCGAGTGTTGTAGTGGTGGTTGTGCTTCTGAAAGTTTCTCCCATCTCCACAATGGGTCTTGATCAACTCTCTTACTAATACCCTTCTCTCCTGATTACTCAGTTTGGCAGCCATCTCTAGGAAGAGTCGCTGTTGTTCCAGACTTATTCAATTTAAGAATTATGGAGGCATACTGTGCTCTTGGGAACCTTCAATACAGCAAAACTTTTTTGGAGCCTTCCACAGAGCTCTGCCTTGACACACTCATGACTCTAAGCTCAGCAGGCCATTCCATCAACATCATGGCTTGGTTTTTGTTCCGATATACACAGTCAGCTAAGGGACCTTCCACAGACTGGTGTGTGCCTTTCCTAATCATGTGTACTTAACTGAATTAATCACAGGGGGACTCCAAGCAAGGTGTGGAAACATCTCAATCATAATCCTCAGAATGAAATGCACTCGAGGCACATTTTTAGCGTTACAGCAAAGAGTCTGAATACTTGTGTCAGTGTGACTTTTGAATGTGCGAATATTGAGCATTTTCTGATGAGCAAAAAAGTTAAATAAAATGATTTTAGCAAAGGGCTGCAACATTGAATAATATGAAAAAGTTAAGGGCTCTGAAAACTTTTTTAAGGTGCTGTAAATTGGTGATTATTGATGAATTACAGCCTTCTAAACATTGTCACCTTCTATTTACTCCCCCTCCCAATCTCTACACTGCTCCATACATATCATCCATTGATTGAAACAGAGCTGGAAGTCTTCTTGCTTGAGGCTGTTCAACAGGCTTGCTGTTTCTGTCTTCACTTCATCCATCGAAGAAAAATGTGTTCCCTTCAGGTCACTTTTGATTTTCGGGAACAAGTAAAAATCACAGGGAGTTAAATTGGGCGAACAAGGAGGATGATCGAGGACAGGAATATTTTTGTCAGTCAAAAACTGCTTTATGGAAAAAGAATTGTGTGCGGGAGCGTTGTCTTATCTTGTCTCGCTGTTCACTTTTTTCACCCGACATTATCGCGGCAACTTGTGTAGTGATTGTTGTGCAAATACTGTCTGGGCTATTCACAGGATATACCTAGCCGGTCAGTGGTTTGAGAGGGCATGTAGAAGGGGATATAGTTCAATGATTCACGTCCAGCCGACCTACAGACTGTTTTCCAGGAAAACCCCAAGCCGAGTCCGGTAATTTTATTGTCGCACCTTGTATAGCACCATCAACAACTCAGACGATCATAACACACTTGGTAGAGGCACTGCTTGATACGTTTTTTGTAGGTGGGTAGCAGCGTTGCAGTGCTTAGTGCTGTGTCCAGAATTCAAATCCTGTGTCATTTCTCTGTCTGTGTAGAGTTTGGATTGTTTTCCTCCAACATCCCACTGATGTACAAAAGATTGTAAAGATTGTTTTTGCTATATAAGAAGCTACATTAAACATATCTGCTTTCAGTAAATATTTGCTTAGCTTTATTTTACAATTTGAACATGATGCACTTCCTTTCTTGAAATATGGGAGCAGTGTGTAAAACAGCAGAAAAATTAATCACCAACCTAAATAGTGCAATGTACTACTTCAAATTTAAATGACAGAAAAAGGAAAATGAACAATGCTTTAAATGTTATCATTTTACATTTTAAATCATTTATGAACTGCAAAAATCTGATTATAAAAATGCAGATTTTAAATAATAGATTAGTATAAAAATAATATTAGACATATATAAACAAATGACCTGTGTATGCGTAAGGAGCAGTCCGCTCACGTTCAACCACAACCATAGGAGTTGATGTGAATTCAACAGAAGATGTAGAAATTTACTCAAGTGTGACTTACACTTGGTAAGATGGTGCATGCATACTCGTTTACATTTTTTCAGCACTTGCATGCACCTTGCTTCTTATTTAACCCAAGCAGACAAACTCAGATTTGTGGTACACACATGTTGTACCTTCACACAACGAGCTACCATACATTTGCCTGAGACAAGTCCAGCCTGTCCCACTCAATTTGTGCCACAGCTGCACTCGACTACACGTCCATCTCGGACACGATACGACCTGTCCTGCTAGCGCCTCTGCAAGTTCACCAATACAGTAAAACTGCTAAGGAATCTTTGGGTTGTTTTTTGTGTGACCACACGCAGCTAGTTATTATATAATGAAAAAAACATAAGAAGTAATGAAGCTGCAACATGCAGGAATTATAAAAAAAAAAAAAAAAATTAAAAAGAATGAACATGATTGGCTGTCTAAAATATAATCCTGACCATGTAATCATGAAGAGGAGTGTGTATCTTGAAATGAAGATTGGCAGATGTGTATCCTCTTTCTGATGACTGAAATTAAGTGAATTAACTGCATTCATTGTAAAAATGTTTGACCACTGCCATGCCCTCTTCCAAAGAACCCAGCTTGCATTTTTTTTCTTGCTTTTCTGTTTGAGGATAGGAGAGAACAAATCGGTCATTGGCAGGACAGAAGAGTTTTTAGGGATGGTGGAATACAGATGGTATTTTGTGGGAAGTCAGATTAAAAAGGAAGGAGGGAGGATGGAGTTTTACTGCCAGGAGTAGGAAAACTTTGTTGGAGGACAGGTGCTGTTCTTGAAGAGGGAGGAGGAAGGATGGAGTTTTGCCAGATGGTGTTGGGTTGGAAGGAGGAGAGTTTTTGTGTCTGAGGTAGGAGGGGAGATGAAGGTTTTGGCTGAGAAGTTTGGCTGGACTGATGATACTGTTTTTTCGGATGCTGAAATGTGGATGTTGTTTTTGTAGAAGAACAAATCCCTGTGATGATGCGGGTTCGGCTCCATGCTCCCATCTGCTGTTCGGGAGTCCTTGAACCCAACACTGTCAGTAATGTTACCAATGAGCTAGACAGTGAGGCAACAACATAGCAAGGGGATGATGTACAAATGTGCAAAGGTGCTTTTATTTAAAAACAATCAAACAAAAGAGTGTTCAAATAAATAGTGCAGTGCATTCAAAAATAGTCAATAAATAAATAATCCATAAAAGAAACGTGGAGGTTTAAAAATCAATACGAAAACAATCCTTTAAAACCGAAGTTACAACATTGCTGGAAGCAGTCCTTTAAAACAATGACAAGCCCAGTGCTTCTTTTACACTAGCATCTCACCTGCTTCTCCTGTTTGGGCCCTGCAGCAGGCGAGATGCTCTCTCTGCTGCTGACCTTCTTTCATTCGCACAGGTCTGGAGGCCTCCTGATCCCTGGCTTCGGTCATGCACTCAACCCAGACCCGAGGCTTAGCTTCTCTCCAATGGCCAGGACTCCCACGCTGGAGGTTACCTGCTCAAGTCTCTCAACTCCCGCTGCCTTCCACGGCGAGTCACCTCCCTCACTAGTCACTCACGCTCTTCTCCAAATGCTCAGCGGGAGCGACTACAATCAACTGCCCTAGGTGTTAGATAAACACCTCACTAGGGCCCACAGTCCAGCTGCACTCGAGCCTGCTCTCACTCGTTCGTACGATCTCCTTCGCGCGCTCTCTCTCACACCTACTTTCTCCTTACTTCCTACCAGCAACCTCCGTCTCTTTCTCTTTCCGTTTCCCTCTAGCTGACTTGCGCTTCTATATATCGAGAGGGCATAGCAGCTGCGACAAATTAGCAGCCCCAGGAACAATCACGGATGTGGGAAGTCTCTCACCTGTGCACTTAGGTGAGAAACGCCCACACCGCAGATTGCCCCGAGAACTGCTTCAGCCACAACCAGCACACCCCCTCGCTAAGCCGCGAGCACGGTGATTATTTATTTAAAACTGGCTTTTGCCAAGAGAGCTGTAGACCCGCTATACCACAATGCCATTTTGAAATACGTGGGAGAGAGGGAGGAGTCTTGCCACAAGAAGCAGGACAGATGCCATTTTGGAAAAGGTAGGAAGGAGGATGAAATTTTGCATGAAGGAGAGGAATGTCCCAAAATTGACACCATGTCAGCAGGCCTAACAATAGACTAGGGCCTTATCCAGGGTTGGTTCTTGGTTTCCCGTGATGCTGCTGGAATAGCCTACAGCTTTACACAACCCTGCATTTTTTAAATAAGTTGGGTAATGTCATATTTGTCATGTTAGCACTGGCAGGTAGCAGGATATCATGAAAAAAAAAAAACATGAACTTAAGAAAAGCTTTCCATTCACAAGAGCACTAAATTACAGTCCAGAAGCCAACCCAGGATGAAACACCATTTATTCTAAAAGGAATTTAAATAAACTGATCAGCTGTAACTGTAGGAAAACTTTCAGCCATACATATACAGTAATTGCCCATATGAGCTTGTGTAGTAGGGTGTTATTAAGCGCACACTTTACAGCTATATAATAATGTTGTTTTCTTTGCAAGACATCTACAATACTTTTATAAAATGGCATTATTCATCAAAACAGACAGCTTCAGCAAAGATGGCCTTATACAAGTACTAAAGTGACACATTTTTCATCAGATATCAAAGCAGAGCTTTAACTAATGTCTGCACTGTGTAGCCCATGCCTGTTAAGAATGAAATGAAGTTGCCTTGAAGTAGTTTCTGGTTAAGATCAATGTTTTTTTACATTTATCTCTCTCCTTTTTCTTTTCTCCAATGTGTAACATTTTATGTATTTCAAATAAAACACACACTTTACATTCTTCACTGTGAAGATCAGCAAAACTGTGACATTAGAAATAGGCCCTCAGCAGTGAAGACCACACGGTGTATTTTACAGGTGGAGCTCCTCACACAAATGGAAGAGGTGAAGTAAAAATACGAATAAAAACGGAGCCCTCATGACTGGCTTGACTTGCTCTCTCGCCTTCATCACAATCTTGATGTTCCTTCCTACTCAACTCCACTCTTTGTCTCTGCTCACACCCCCTTACCAGCATAGGTCTTTACTCTGAATCACCTCCCAACACAAATTCACAACTCAGATGGACGCGTACATTTGCCACTTTCCTTTTCCATTCTTTTCAATCTGTTAAATGTACAAGATAAGTGGCAACTGTGTACTGTAGTAAGTATTCCAGAAATATGTAGTTTTTATTTGATTTGTTTTATTTTTGATTTACTTTATTACTCTTGGAGGAAAAATTGCCTTTCTGCATGAGCTTTTGGGGGTCAGAGCACAGTGTCAGCCTTTGTACAGCACCATGGAAGTCTTTTCAGGTTAAGGGCCTTGTTTAAGGACACAATGAAGTAGGATCCCTTCTGGAAGTAACAGGATTTGAACCTGTAACCTGTAACCAGGCAGAGTGGTGGCACTGAGGATAGGGATCTGTGCTGGCAATCGGAAGGTTGCTGGTTCGAATCCTGTAAACACCAGAAGTGACTCTGCTCTGTTGGGTCCTTGAGGCCCTGTAGGCCATTAACCTGCAATTACTCCATCTTGGGTATGATGTTAATCTGCATCCAGCCCTGCAGGCAGGTCCTCCGACCTACATGGGGTTGGTGGCAGGATTGGCACTCCAGCAACCGTAAAAAAAACACACAGTGGTGGTGCTAAAGTGTCACCCGCTGCACTTGGGTTTGTCGTGTGATGGGTGCGGCAACACGCTATCAGCACATGCTCCCAACCTCTCTCACTTCCAGATACTAGCACAGATCCTTAGCCACAGAACAATTGTCACTGGGATCTTGGGCCAGGTATAAGCCATTGTTAGTACTGGATGTAACCGCAGAGGTAAGGTGCTGAAAAATATAAAAGAAGCAGTTAGGAATCTCTGACCATACCTGATTTTATTCTGATTTTCCCAGTAGTATAAAAATCCATCAGTCTCTGCCTAGAAAAAAAATTTTGATTGGTTACACAATGGTACACACCAATTACAATAGTGTATACATATTTCCATTGGTTGAACAATAGTGCTGTTGCTTACTTTTAAGAAGTACATACACCGCTGTATGTTGATTTGAGACTAATATTCCCCAGAACACATTCATTTTCAAAACAAGTAAATACAAACATTTCCTAAGGGAGCAGGCAGTTCCATTATTAAGAGGACTGTTTGTTGATGAGACACCAATCTAAGCAACTTGATCTTCATAGCAGGTGACACTTTTGCGAGACAGGTGAACTCTAGATGGCTATCAATGATAACCTGCAACATTACTCATCTTTATTTCTCATCCCAGGCTCAAACATTGATCCACTACCTATTCTATTAGCTATTTACATGTTTTTGGTTTTTTTTCCCAAAAAACAACACACACCATTGTCCCCTTTTTTTAAACGCAGATTTTAGTCCATTACACTTTCCCCTACTTTTTTGAGATGTCTCCTGATATCTTGCCTTGAAGTCTAGGTGTCTGATTCAGTTCCTTAGTAAGTCTCAACCACTCATCTTGGATTTTAATCAAATCCTAGGTAGTGTGGCTACATAACAGATAGTTAAGAATTTGCACAGTTGATCTGATGCCAGGTTTCAAGGGCTGGTTTGATGGCTGCCCCAGTTTGTGGTAGGTGAACACCAGTCTGGGTTTAACAGTATGAGCAGATCTTCTTAAAGTTTCTCCCTCTCTGACACTCTTGTACTGTTCCTATGTCTCCCTGACCCTCTGTGGACTCCTCTGGATTATCAACATTTCTCACCTGATGTTCTGCAACACTGGCCTCCATTTCCATGGTCAAGTATGTACCCTGCACAGGGTGTGTTAACTTCTTATAAGTGAGACTATAAGTGCATTACTATTATTATTTCAACCAGGGTTCTCTAAATGTGTGAACACAGTGGTGAAAGTATTTACTATTTAATAGCACTTTAATATACAAAAATGTATTTCATACAAAAGATGACTATTTAGCTGTTTATAAACTTGCAATACAATGGCAGAACAAGTAGCATTGCCATCTCATATTGCTTGGATCACAGTTTGATCACTCTCTTTCTATAAAGTATGAATGTTCTCCAAATGCTCACAAGGTTTTACTCCAGGTTCAACCATTTTAAAGAATGATCCAAATAAATGTTGTTGTATTGTCTGTGATGGACGGCTGGCAGCTCATCCCAGCCGGGATGCCCCAAGAAGGAAAAGATGGGGGAATGCAGCAACTTTTGGCCACTGCCTCCCCCATTACACTAGATGGCAGCTCCCTTGGAGTATAGCGGTGCCCTGGATTCCTGCAGGGAATCCTGGGACTTGGAGTTCAGTTTAACAGCCCCTGTAGGTGCCGCCAGGGGGAGCTGTCGAAGGACCGGGGGAGTCATACTTTCCATATAGCCCAAAAGTACTAATGGATCATATGGACAGGAGCCCCGAAAGTACTTCCAGGCTGACTAAAGATTTTGAGTTCTCTATCTGACCCAGAAGTCCTGGCAAGTCACGTGGAAGGAAGAACAGAAGCACTTCCAGGTCGGGCACTATATAGGGTGGTCCAGATCTAAGTATGCAATTTTCATTATGCTATAACTTATTAAGTTTATTACATAGAAAATCACCCAAAAAATCCTGGACCATCAAGAAGTGTGCGAACTGATGACATGAAGAATCGTCTTTGCGCCAAACTGGAATCGTCCCTGCATAAATCAAAGTCATCCAGTCAATCTGGATCTGCATAATTAGATCTGGACCACCTTGTATGACGGACTGCTGAAGACCCAGCAGGCGAGCCTGAGTCTGGAGGAGGTGGACAACGCTTACTGGGAGGTGTGGAGGAGAAGAACATTGTACTTTAATGCTGAACTTATTGTGGCTGTGGTGCTTTGGAGGCACTGTGTGGGAAGAAGAAATAATAAAATACTTCTTGGTGCTTTTAACCTGTGTCCAGAATGTCTGTCTGTTGGGTTTAAAAGGGGCAATAGTGTCACCTAGCGTCAATCCATTTACATATCTTATACAATCACCTAACACAAAAAGCACTAACTAACCTCTTAGTCTTTTCTCATAATAGATAATAGGAGGAAATGTCAAAAACAGCAATACAGGTGTCACCCATAACCTCATACCTGTGTCAATGTCCGTATGGTAACCCGGGTATTCAACACAAGGGACCTCTAATTGCAGGTTGCTTGCTGACTGGGATTGTCTTTTATTTCAAACTTTTTCTTCAACCCAGTTCTATCACCAATAGAGTGATCCTCAAAGCCGTCCCCTTAAACCATTAACACTAGAATTACCAGAGCCTACGAAAAAACTCGTAAATCCGTCCCACCTTAAATCGCTTCTTAAAACCGTTCTCACCTCTCTGCCAGCGTCTTTTGTTAATCTAAATGTGCTGATAAAAGAAAAGCTGCAAGCAGCCGACTATTCCATCCCCCCACCGACTTAGAACGTGCACAAACTTCTCCCAGCTCATGCCTTGATTGATTTTCTGGGAGTGAAGTGGAGTTTTAGAGTGGAAATAATAGATCGTTGTTTGGAACACACGCATTTCATGTCTGTTCCGTTTCTACAGTAATCTGTGTAAACACATTGTTAAAACAGAAACGTTTTTTATATTCTACTAGTAGGTGACAAAATGTAGGCATAAACAATATAATGTATGAAGCCTGAAGTATCACATCATCATACATCATCTCCGCCGCGTTCACGAGCCCAAACACACCCCACCCCCGCATCTGATACTGCTGTTTTCACATAGACGCGCTGTAACAGAGGTAAACTCAGCTCCCTTCTACATCGGAGCAAGAATGCACATACCATTGCTTGCATACTAAAGTGTCAGCAGGCACTTTTCGTGGCATTACACACATTTTTGCGCATGCCCTCTGCACACTACTTGTGACTTTAGGCTTTAGGAAGTAAGTAAATAAATAAAGGTAAATCGTGTCATAAAATGATTTCTTCAAAACGTCACATATATTTGTCTCTTTCTTTTTTTAAAATGTGCGTTGATCACTGCCAGCATGTTGTAGCATACAGCATCTGGCTACCTGCATGTTCTTGCGTGCACTGAATAAGAGACAAATATACAGTCTCCGTTTTGTGGCATTACACATGTATTTTTTGAGCATGTCCGTGCCAAATAAATAACGCTGTTCGTTTTCAAATAATATTGCATTTCTCTCTATGCTGTGGTTTCTATTACACACCTGAAAGAAAGAGACAATATATGTGAAAACATCATCGCACAAATGCAATATTATTTGAAAACAAACAGCGTCCGATCAGCTGTAAATGTATGGCATTTCTAAATGTTTGCTTTTTTTCAGTCTGATTCTCTCAGTCAGACTGTATATTTGTCTCTTATTCAGTGCACGCAAGAACATGCAGGTAGCCAGATGCTGTATGCTACAACATGCTGGCAGTGATCAACGCACATTTTAAAAAAAGAAAGAGACAAATATATGTGACGTTTTGAAGAAATCATTTTATGACACGATTTACCTTTATTTATTTACTTACTTCCTAAAGCCTAAAGTCACAAGTAGTGTGCAGAGGGCATGCGCAAAAATGTGTGTAATGCCACGAAAAGTGCCTGCTGACACTTTAGTATGCAAGCAATGGTATGTGCATTCTTGCTCCGATGTAGAAGGGAGCTGAGTTTACCTCTGTTACAGCGCGTCTATGTGAAAACAGCAGTATCAGATGTGGGGGTGGGGTGTGTTTGGGCTCGTGAACGCGGCCGAGATAATAAAACTGACTAAAAAAAAAAAAAAACAAAGCTAACCTTTACAAGTATCATAAATTACATTGGCTGTTACAGACTGAAATCAAATGTATGTTTTTATTCTAAAATAGTAAGACTAAGAGCAGTTTACTTCTCATACCGGAGTAGTACAGGATCGAACTCACGACCTTTCAATTCCCAGGCGACGACTGATTCTATTGCGCTACAGAAGCAGTCATAATATACATGTGTCAATGTCGCATGTTAAGGTGGCTTTTTGTTTCTGCAGTTATATTTTTGAATAAAAGCGCAATTGCTGTGTTAGATTTGTAGCTTTTGTGAAAGTATTTGTGTGATACTTCAGGCTTCATACATTATATAGTTTATGCCTACATTTTGTCATCTACTAGTAGAATATAAAAAACGTTTCTGTTTTAACAATGTGTTTACACAGATTACTGTAGAAACGGAACAGACATGAAATGCGTGTGTTCCAAACAACGATCTATTATTTCCACTCTAAAACTCCACTTCACTCCCAGAAAATCAATCAAGGCATGAGCTGGGAGAAGTTTGTACACATTCTAAGTCGGTTGGGGGATCGAATAGCCGGCTGCTTGCAGCTTTTCTTTTATCAGCACATTTAGATTAACAAAAGACGCTGGCGGAGAGGTGAGAACGGTTTTAAGAAGCGATTTAAGGTGGGACGGATTTACGAGTTTTTTTGTAGGCTCTGGTAATTCTAGTGTTAAGGGACCACAGCTATACAACAACAACAACAACAACATTTATTTATATAGCACATATTCATACAAACAGTAGCTCAAAGTGCTTTACATAATAAAGAATAGAAAAATAAACACAATATGAAAACAAAATAAATCAGCATTAATTAACATCGAATAAGAGTAAGGTCCAATGGCCAGGGGGGACAGAAAAAACAAAAAAAACTCCAGACGGCTGGAGAAAAGAAAATAAAATCTGTAGGGATTCCAGACCATGAGACTGCCCAGTCCCCTCTGGGCATTCTACCTAACATAAATGAAACAGTCCTCTTTGGATTTAGGGTTCTCACGGAAAGGCTTGATGATGATGGTCACGTAGAATTCTGCCTTTTAGTCCATCCATCATTGTTGGAGCATCATGAAGCTTTGAGTAGGTGGAGGTGGCGCAGGCCACCACCACAAAGAAACCGGAAAAAGAAACAGAAAAGAGAGTAGGGGTCAGTACGGAGGAAGGAATGGACAATCTAACTTGCTGGTTGTAACAATTAGACATTTACTTTTAATTTACTATATTTACAGTAAAACCAATAACAGTGTATAAAAGATGATACACAGAATCATGCAACTTGGGTGCTTCATTCAGTCCAAGCAGGATGCGGATGATCATTCCACTCCCTGGTGTCTTCTTTTCTTGCAGGTTATGTGTTCTCACGCAAAACAAGGAAATGGCGAAAGAAAGTTAGAGAACTCTTTAAACCATCAGCATCGAGGGTGAAGGGGTCACCTTCATTATCAACTGTGCCTTTGCCTTACCCAAACCAAACAGAGAGACACACACACCACCAGTAGAACAGGTTGGCATTAACTGTTGCAGTTTCTCACAGCACATGAAAAGGCTTCTTACACTGGTATCCTCAGAATGTTCTAGGTCAGTTTTCTAAGATTCCCAGCTATCCATCCATCCATTATCCAACCCGCTATATCCTAACTATAGGGTCACGGGGGGACTGCTGGAGCCAATCCCAGCCAACACATGGCGCAAGGCAGGAAACAAACCCCAGGCAGGGTGCCAGCCCACCGCAGAACATTTCCAGCTAAGTAAGCAAAAACATAAAATAATAAAAATAAATGAAGGAACCAAACACAAGTGTGTGCTCTTGCGCTTCTTCAGTACTGACCCTCACTGGAGTGCTACTTTGATCCACTACAGGTAAGTGTATTTTCCAGTAACAACTATTTTCAAAGAAAAGGACTATAGATAACTATCCATCCATTCATCCATCCATCCATTATCCAACCCGCTATATCCTAACTATAGGGTCACGGGGGTCCGCTGGAGCCAACCCAGCCAACACGGGCCCAAGGCAGGAAACAAACCCTGGGCAGGACTCCAGCCCACCACAGTAGATAACTATTAAACATGAATTTAATCTGTGATATGACCTGTCACACCTCTCCATTATTTGTAGAAAAAAATGAAAATGTAGTGACATTGTACTACTATTTCTACATTAATTCCTGTAAAATTCTTCCAGGGTTAGCTAATGTGCTCTGTGCTGCCAGAATGAGATCAGCTAATTACATTGTAACAAAGATAAAAATGAACTAAAAATGAAATATGCCCCAAAATGGCAATCCATTTTTTAGACATGATATCACATACGTTTTTGTTACAGTAAATATTTATTGGTTTACATACACACAGTGTATTTACAAACCCAGTCTGTGTTTACAATGAAAGTATTCATTGAATTTCCAATATGCATTGTTGTATTATTATTCCAATTTAGACTGTAATCAATATTATTTTCTAGCAATTATATTAAATCAGTATTTTGACCTTCTGTCTCACAACTGTGAGGGGTAAACATACAGTTATTGTCTCACAAAGTCAAATATCATTTCTTTAGTTATTATGGCATTCTGAGAAAATCGATCAGTAAATTGTCCACTTCATTTAAGTAATGGCTTACATTCTTCTTAGATACGCAACTAACCACACCATAGTGTCATCAGCATACTTGATAATGGATCAGTTATCTTTAACGATCATAACAATAATCTTATTGAGTAACTTTTATTTTCACATGCATGTGGGAGCAGGCATTCTCAGAAAAAGACTTCTACCCTGAATGATTCAGTGGGGTTCCACCAAACTGTGAACACAGTCGCATAATCATACTTTTAGATTTAATTATCACCCATGGTGTTAATATCCAGAATGTTAATGAAACAAACCAGTTAAATTATTAGTGAATTATTTGTAATCTTCGATTTTCTTTGGCAATAACAACTTACTTCAGAGCCAACCGATGGTGCATTTATGAAATTATAAAAATAATAGTATTACTGTCTGATACAATTATATATATCAAGATTTATTGACTTTATAAGAACCACAGGGCTGAACACTGAGTACAAAATAATAGAAATCAGCTGGTAAATAAATATAATTTGTATCTCAAAACATGTCTTTAGGTACAGCTGCTCAATTCAAAGGTAATTAAAGTGAAAAGGAGATACCCCACGGTTTAATGATGAAGTATGCTGCTTTGAATTAGAATTCTATAAATAAGAGGTTTCATTAAGATTTACAGAGTTGCAAGTTTGCCAGTCTGTGTGTGCTGAAAGTATCAAGCAATATAAGAAACCTCTCTACAGAGGCCTGCTCTGATTGCAGCTCCAGATTAACAAATGAAAATATCAACATCCACACAAGTTTTATTTACATAAATACTAACACATAAAAAATCAAAAATGTATGCCAAAGTTCACCTTAACAGTGGGAGCTGGTGATGGGTGGTAATTTTGACAATAGGAAGGAAATACTCAACATAGTAGCCTCTATCGTGGGTCTGGTCCCAAGTCTAGATAAATGGGGAGGGTTGACATCAGGAAAGGGATCAAGCTGTAAAAATGACACCAAAACCTATAAAACATCGACCCCATATAAAAGTGGAAAAACATGAAGAAGTAGTTCCCTTTTTAATTTCCCCTACCTCCATGTTATGTGAATGTCATATAAGTGTTGCATAGCAACAGAACCAGATAAAGTGGCTGGGAAAGCGGAATGGAAAATATAGCACTTGAGGTGATGCTCCAGCCAATTTCTGACATGTAAGACTAGAGTAACTAGAGTAAGCTACTACCTTTTCAGAATATTAAAACACTTGTGACGAGAACAGGCCATTCAGCCCAAAGAGCTTGTCCATCCTATCCACCTAGATTTTCCAAAATAATATCAAGTTGAGATTTGAGGGTCCCTAAATTCCTGCTTTGCACTACACTACATGGTAATTCATTTGATGTGTCTCTGGTTCATGCATGCCTTTCTAACATTTGTGCAAAATGTTCTCTAACAAGTTTCCAACCATGTCCCCGTGTTCTTGATACAGAGTATATTTTAAAGTAACAGCTGGGATCTACTGTGTAAATTCTTTTCATAATTTTAAAGAATTGCTTAAAATGAAAAGGCTCTACATCATCCATCTTGGCCAGGAAATCCATCCATTGGGACTTTCCTCTACTCTCTCTCTATATCTATATCTATATCTATATCTATATCTATATCTATATCTATATCCATCCATCCATTATCCAACCTGCTATATCCTAACTACAGGGTCACGGGGATCTGCTGGAGCCAATCCCAGCCAACATGGGGCACAAGGCAGGTAACAAACCCCAGGCAGGGAGCCAGCCCACTGCAGAGCTATATATATAGAACACCGCGTGCTACCCTTGTTTACCTCTCTCAAGACAAAGCCACGACTGCCCACGAGCATCAGTACGCCAGTTGCTAGCATTCAGTGAACAACCCGTGCTATAACTCTTATGTGAATTTTCACGTGATTTTGTGTTTTTTCATGTAAATTTGAATTGATTGTTGAAAAGTATGAAGGTGGCATGCGTATCTGGGACTTGGCTGCTGCATACCGTATGCCGAGAACGACGGTATCTACAATTGTGAAAAACAAACACATTATTAAAAAGCAAAGTGAGGTTAAATTTTCATTTATTTCATCTAATTGCTTTTGTATTTATGTATTTTAGTATTAAGCAGTGTTTAAATTATTTCATACAACCCCATCAATGTATAATATGCCAATAACAATAGGATTTTTTTTCATGGGAACGGATGAATCATTTTCCCTTTATTTCTTATGGGAAAAATTTGTTTGTTATACGTCCTGTTTGGTATAAGTCCAAAGATATGGAACGGATTAAGGAGGTATACTGAGGTGCCACTGTATGTATATATATATATATATATATGGTTCTTCTCAAAAAATTAGCATATTGTGATAAAGTTCATTATTTTCTGTAATGTACTGATAAACATTAGACTTTCATATATTTTAGATTCATTACACACAACTGAAGTAGTTCAAGCCTTTTATTGTTTTAAATATTGATGATTTTGGCATACAGCTCATGAAAACCCAAAATTCCTATCTCAAAAAATTAGCATATCATGAAAAGGTTCTCTAAACGAGCTATTAACCTAATCATCTGAATCAACTAATTAACTCTAAACACCTGCAAAAGATTCCTGAGGCTTTTAAAAACTCCCAGCCTGGTTCATTACTCAAAACCGCAATCATGGGTAAGACTGCCGACCTGACTGCTGTCCAGAAGGCCATCATTGACACCCTCAAGCAAGAGGGTAAGACACAGAAAGAAATTTCTGAATGAATAGGCTGTTCCCAGAGTGTTGTATCAAGGCACCTCAGTGGGAAGTCTGTGGGAAGGAAAAAGTGTGGCAGAAAACGCTGCACAACGAGAAGAGGTGACCGGACCCTGAGGAAGATTGTGGAGAAGGACCAATTCCAGACCTTGGGGGACCTGCGGAAGCAGTGGACTGAGTCTGGAGTAGAAACATCCAGAGCCACCGTGTACAGGCGTGTGCAGGAAATGGGTTACAGGTGCCGCATTCCCCAGGTCAAGCCACTTTTGAACCAGAAACAGCGGCAGAAGCGCCTGACCTGGGCTACAGAGAACTTTTTTCGGATGAAAGCACATTTTGCATGTCATTCGGAAATCAAGGTGCCAGAGTCTGGAGGAAGACTGGGGAGAGGGAAATGCCAAAATGCCTGAAGTCCAGTGTCAAGTACCCACAGTCAGTGATGGTCTGGGGTGCCATGTCAGCTGCTGGTGTTGGTCCACTGTGTTTTATCAAGGGCAGGGTCAATGCAGCTAGCTATCAGGAGATTTTGGAGCACTTCATGCTTCCATCTGCTGAAAAGCTTTATGGAGATGAAGATTTCATTTTTCAGCACGACCTGGCACCTGCTCACAGTGCCAAAGCCACTGGTAAATGGTTTACTGACCATGGTATTACTGTGCTCAATTGGCCTGCCAACTCTCCTGACCTGAACCCCATAGAGAATCTGTGGGATATTGTGAAGAGAAAGTTGAGAGACACAAGACCCAACACTCTGGATGAGCTTAAGGCCGCTATCGAAGCATCCTGGGCCTCCATAACACCTCAGCAGTGCCACAGGCTGATTGCCTCCATGCCACGCCGCATTGAAGCAGTCATTTCTGCAAAAGGATTCCCGACCAAGTATTGCGTGCATAACTGAACATAATTATTTGAAGGTTGACTTTTTTTGTATTAAAAACACTTTTCTTTTTTTGGTCGGATGAAATATGCTAATTTTTTGAAATAGGAATTTTGGGTTTTCATGAGCTGTATGCCAAAATCATCAATATTAAAACAATAAAAGGCTTGAATTACTTCAGTTGTGTGTAATGAATCTAACATATATGAAAGTCTAATGTTTATCAGTACATTACAGAAAATAATGAACTTTATCACAATATGCTAATTTTTTGAGAAGGACCTGTATATATATACAGTACAGGCCAAAAGTTTGGACACACCTCCTCATTCAATGTGTTTTCTTTATTTTCATGACTGAAGGCATCAAAACTATGAATGAACACATGTGGAGTTATGTACTTAACAAAAAAAGGTGAAATAACTGAAAACATGTTTTATATTCTAGTTTCTTCAAAATAGCCACCCTTTGCTCTGATTACTGCTTTGCACACTCTTGGCATTCTCTCGATGAGCTTCAACAGGTAGTCACCTGAAATGGTTTTCCAACAGTCTTGAAGGAGTTCCCAGAGGTGTTTAGCACTTGTTGGCCCCTTTGCCTTCACTCTGCGGTCCTTCACTATTTTGAAGAAACTAGAATATAAAACATGTTTTCAGTTATTTCACCGTTTTTTGTTAAGTTCATAACTCCACATGTGTTCATTCATAGTTGTGATGCCTTCAGTGAGAATCTACCAATGTAAATGGTCATGAAAATAAAGAAAACACATTGAATGAGGAGGTGTGTCCAAACTTTTGGCCTGTACTGTATATATATATATATATATATATATATATCTATAATTAAATGTCTGTCTGTCTGTTTGTGTGTCTGTATGTCTGTCCGCTTTTCATGAGAGAACATCTTAACAGATTTAGATATTTTTTTTCTATAATTTGCTTGAACATTCTGATTTTGCAACTTTTCTCATTACACTAAGTATCATAGTTCAGTTTTGGCAGTGATTTATTAGCGCGTATCCAAGAGAGAGGCTGTGGGCCGAGTGGAGTGGGAAGCGTGATGTCAGGAGTGGGGATCTGGGCCTCCTCACTCACTCGCCAACCTCCGTTCGAGTCGTCACCTCTCACCAAGTGTTGAAGCATTCCCTGCTAGCTAGCTAGAGATACCGGTTTCTTCAGCTGTCATTATCATCTAGAGATCATTAAGGAGTAACGTTTGACTTTTTTTTTTAATTGATTTTTAAAGATTGTCTTGTTTTACTACTACATAGGAGGAGCCGCAGGGGACAGCTAGTATAGTATATATATATATGTATGTTATACACTATCTGCCAAATAATACAAAAAGTACACTACACATGTTTTGCCCTTATTGGAGCTCGTCAGATGTATAGACTTTTGCATCCCCTTATGAGGATCGAACCTCAGACATCAGCACCTGAGGCGAAGCCTCTGATGCTACCACGGCATCTGCTTCGCTTATTAGGCAGGTTGAAGATCAGAGTTTTACATTCTTTTTAAGTCGGAATCACAATCTGATTATCAGGTATTTACCTACCAGGTAACACTTGTGGTTGGTCGGCCAGTCAGCAAACATCCTCCACATATATATATTGTCACAGATGTGCACATGAGAGACAGCTTATGGGCCTGAATAATTGTACTTATCCGCTGAACCAGAGGTTGGTGTTGTCCACTAATCCTGTCTCTCTTTTTCCATCTGTAGACCAGCAGACTGAACTTGAGTCCAATGACATCACTTCCAGTTCTGCCAGCATCACTTGCGGTTCGTGCGCCTCTGGACCCACCTCCTCTAGCCAACTCACCATATAACTGCAATCTTGTCTATTATATTCAGTTCTGTGTTGAACTCAGTCTGTAAAAACTGTTATTTTCAACTTGCTTGCCAAATATATAGGGTTGGCTACCCAAAACCTTTATCTGTGCTCTTTGTGTTTATTTCACTATATACATATATCTGTACTGTGACAGATAGGGGACACTATCATCCCCTTGAACCCTCAGACCAGATGCCAGACACCAGGTAAAATTCCAATAATTATTTTTATTTGGACAAAATAGTGCACAAAGCACCCTACACTCTACAATACTCATAAACAATAACCAATCACAATACTCAATAATCAATACTACAATAAACAATTCTCCACTCACCCAGACGTGTTGTCCCCTGCCATCTGACTCAGCTCGTCTGTTTGGGATTTCCCAGAGTCCTTTATAGTCCATGACCCGGAAGTGCTTCTGAGCCCTCAGTCAATGAGATTATCCGGCACTTCCGGGTCAGGTAAAAACTCCTCTTCTTCAACCCGGAAGCACGTCATTTCCTCTGTCCATCTGAATGTGACGTACTTCTGGGCTGTATGGAAAATACTCCTTGTTCCTCCCTACAGCGTCCTCTAGTGGCCCCCATGGTATCCAGCAGGGCTGTGGATAAAAACTCCATCGTCCAGGATTCCCTGCTGGCCTTTGGGGCACCTCCATGCTGCAGGGAGGGCTCCATCTGGTGGCCTGGGGGTATTGGCCGGAATGAATGGCCGGCCATAGTCCACAATACATATATAGTTTGTGGGTGTTTCAGCATTATGTTCTGTGTTTTCATTGCAATTTTCATAATTAAAGTATATCACACTGGGCTTTTAAGAGGCAGAGTGCGTTACAAATAAACTATTACACAACTACATTGAATTGCATTACAAGAAAATTGAATTATTACTTAACCAAAAAAAATTTCAATATTCTCAAACATAAAATACTACATAAAAGCAGTGAACTGGAAACACTTTGAGTGGTAAAAGTAATATATCATAGCAGTAATGGCAAATAAATGGTATTGACTGAATGCACAGTTGAATATTTAAATAGAGAAAACAACAATGCATAGAAAAGTAATTTGATTTTTATTCCTGTCATGAAACATGCTGTTAACACGGAAGATCAGACATACCTGCCAGTTTACTTTTCAAAACAATATTTTATTATAATGTAGAACATCAATAATGTCCTAATGGATAAGTAGATACGCTATCAAGATTCTACAGAATTTATGACGAATGAGGCAGAAAAAAGTGAACTTTTGTAAGGCAGAATGTTGCTTCTTAACAATTTTCCTTTTGTGTGTGTTTTAGAATGAATATCAAGATATTTTATTATTGCTTATGGAAATATACATTTCGACTCCTCAGGACTGTTCTGAAAATGGTAGCGTTGCAAAATGTTACCTGTGTGCCTGGCCTGGTGTGCCTTCACTAAGGGATGGGTTTTCATTCATATTAGAGCTGTGCAAGTTGTACTTCACATGGTCAGACGTGATATTTAAACCCGTTAAAAAGTCTGTAGTTAATTGTGGTGAAATCCTGAGCTACAAACGCTACACCCACAGAGCTTCTTCCTAAAATATCTGCCCCCAGTTTCTCCAATCCGTGCATTTTTAAACCACAGCCAGGGTTTCAGGGAGAGAGTAAAAGATACTTAGCTAAAGACTGGATGTTGAGAGACAATAAAAAGCGTAAAGTACTGTTATCCATTCAGGAGCGCAGTAGTGCAAGGTAACTAAAGTTTAATAATTCATTTGCAGGTTGTGATTAGCTGCAGCTACTGAGTTCGACATGCCCCTGTCTTCTACGACATCTTTCTGCCATTTTAAATATTGCATCACTATGTGACATAACAACAGCAAATGGAGTTTAGATAAGCATTGTGTTCTATAGATACGCAACGTATTAAAACGCTGCAGCTATTTTGTCGTGGCATGTTTGCAGTTACAATTAGACAGTAATGCTAAATTTCTTTAGTTGTTAGTTTATTTAGTTGCAAATAGAGAAAAATATGTGATGATGCATGCGTAGACTGGGCAGATGTAACAGTCATTGAACGATCAAAGCAGCATTTCATCTCACAATACTTGAATCCGTTCACCTCCTCAAGCTGAACACATCACACATGCGGCTTTAGCTAGATCTGTCACAATTGCAGCATTATATAACATTCTCTACCTCTTTTGTTTCCTTTTAATAATAGGCCGTAATGTCATTATCTGCACGCCTTCATTATCAGTAATAATGCCAAGCATACGAAAAGGGGATGCCTATCATGTTGGAGCCCACAACAGAGGTGGTTGTTGGATTGCTGATTTGCATTTTGTGAGGGACAATGTATTTGAATTTGTGTCTTTCAGCTAAAGAAAACATTTAAAGTTCCTAGTGTAACTGCAATGCATGTTCAATTCGTTGACAGCCTATACAAGGGCCCAAACGCAAACATGATGTGTTTAATCACATGGTTTAAATCATTATCAAGGAAATGTCCATCAGCAATTTAAGCAATTAATTGTGGATTGCCAATGATATTGCCCATTGGCACAAGCCTAATTATACAATTAACCATCAATGTATCTCTTTCCAGTAGGTTATTACCAGATGTCCTGTATTTACTGGGGCTGGCATGTATTTCTTGCCCAATGTTGGTGTCGTTATTTATTTATTTTTTTACATCTTCTTGCTTCCTCCAATCACGCACCAGTTTCTCAAACACATCGAATTTTGTTGCAACAGCACAGTTACCAATTTCTCTTGCCACTTCAACGACGTTTAATTTAAAACCAGCGTCATATTTTCTTCTGATCGAATGCTCCATCGTAGATAAAGGATGCTCTTATGATAAAGGTGTATGAGGATGTGAGATACAAAAAACACAAATCAGTGTAAACGTCACTTCAGAATAGTTTGGGTATTACCGTGTGGTCTTGTAGGCACAAAACATAGAAAAAAAAGGCAGTGTGCTCTGTGGTTACTCTCTCAGGCGGGTATTAGCATATCATAATCTCTTGGATCAATAGCGCGACTTTTCCACATTTGACTTATACGATGACATTATAAAGTATGGTAAAATCAAGCCCTGACTTATCTGTGGGAGAATTTAAATGTGAGTATGTACGGTATTTGCTTAATGATCATAAAGTTTGTTTATAGCAGAAAAAGACTACATACAGTAAAAAGAACATAAATTGTAATGGGCGTCCACATACGTTGCACAAGCCTAGTCTTATATTTCAACTTGCATCAAGTTCAAAATGGCATTGCTATAGCTAGAATATACTTACTGTACAATTTTACAACCAAGAAATAATGGGATGATATTTGCCATTTTCCAGCCCTTCAGAATCTCTATAGCGTGCAGTGACTTCCTCAAAATATATGTCAAGGGTTTATATATGTACTCAGTAGCCTTCTTAAGAACACAAGGATAAATATTATCTGGTCCTGGTGATTTGTTTGATTTCAAATAAGGATAACTTGAGAAAAAATATTGAAGGTATAAAATGTAATACTACAGAAGATCTCGCACATGCAGAATATGAGGTTTCATCTAAAAAAAAAATACATAAAGGAGACCAGTAGAGTCACAATTAGCTAAGCAGACTATGGTAGCATGGGATTAAAGCAGGGACCACACCTGGACAAACTTAACATTATAATGTAGACTTGGAAGTCAGAGTGGACTTATCACTCTCCACATCCAGAAGTGTACAGAATCAATTAAGAAGATCTAATGGCATGTTAGGCTGCATAGCTTGATATGATGGTGTACAAGTCAAGCGAGGTTATACTTAAGTTATATATTAGGCCTCACCTGGAGTACCAAGCTCATGTTTCGTTTTCAATACTACAAACAAAACACAGCAGTGCTATGAAGTTCAGTCGGAATCAGTCTTTGGAGCTCTTTTTCTGCTTCTTCCCGAGAACTAAAGAAATGCAATTGCCTATCAACTGTTATTTACAGTTTAACCAGAAATAAGGGGCTACGTATATGTGATTTCAACTATGTGTAGGTAATGCTTGATACTGTAGAATGCAACTCGTTTGGCAGTGGTTGATGGTGAGTAATCTGGGAAAATACAAATTCACCTGTTTTTAGATTTAATCTCCTCCTTCTGTCTGACATGTTTATCCTGTAGTTTATGAAATCTGACAATCAGACTTTTAGGTTTTAAGGCATTTGATCGACACGTACAAATAAGCAGTTGAGATCTCAGTGTCGGATTTAAAATCCTCTTCTGTTATTTAAGAAAAAGATTCAGCTGCGAATATCACTAGGTTAGACTTTCACGGTTTACAGGAGGTCCTTTGATTCTGATGTTGTTCCTTGTGTATCTGTCTTCAAACACCACTAGTTTATCACAAAGCACTTTGCATTCAGATTCTACAGCTGTTATTTTTTTTTTATCGCCGGCAGATGTCAATTTTTCTAGTTCTTAAACGTGAGTTGTAAAAATTTTCTTAACTCCTTCCAGGTAAGCCCTAAGTACTTTAATTTTATTTTTTATTTGTTTTCCTTAAACATACCTCCTGTTCTTTCACATCCTGACACATATTCTTCATATCCTGGTTCAGCTTATCTCTTCTGTTCTGTGTACTTAATTTCCATGTGTATTCCCTTTATAGCCTCCTTTAATGTCCTTTATATCCACCCTGAGTGCGGTAATCAATACCTTTAACTCAGGCAACTTCTCCATGCACAGAAGACAAAGTTAAACATCCAGAAAGAGCTGAGGCTTTTTCCAGTCCAATCAAGAGAGACTAGGCTGATTTTAGAAATGCAGGGCATGAACCATGAGAAAAGGAAGAGGGAGAGTAACCGTTTCAGTTTAAACAAATGAAGATTAATAGGTGATATGGTACAGTGGATTGCAGTTATTACCTTAAATGAGTTCTCCAACAAGGACATTGGACACACATGGAAACTTGCATGAGGATAAATTTCACAAAAGTGTTACAAAGTTTCTCTTATACAGAGGATCATGGATAAATGCAATAAGTTACCAAGTAGTACGGTACGCAGTAGTGCTTTGGGGACCCTGAAAACTCAACTTGATGTAATTTTGCAAGAATTAGTTAAGTAGAGATTTATGAGTCATATTGGCCTGAATGCCCTGTCTTTGTTCTAATGAGGCATTAAGGTCTTTGCAGGACATCCACAGGCTATTTTGCTGGCCCAGTTTAAACTCATCAAATATCCTAACACACATGCCTTTGGGATGTAGAATAAATTTGGAATAGATGAATATAAACCTTGCAAACATTAGAAGAATATGTAAAGACAGAACAGAGAGTGTCCAAGGTCAAGCAGCGCTAATTGCTGTGCCATTAAACTACACCTGGGCAGTTCTTCTAATCTCACAAGACAGTACACAACATCACGTCTTATTAGTCTTTGAAAGAAGCCTAAAGGCTTGCTTGCTTAAACTGCGGGTTGGCGTCACACTCAATGATTTTTCTAGTGATTTTTACTCATGTTTCATTTACATAATTTTAGTAAATCCTAGACAGTTCATAGCATGTGCCCGTGGGCATCAGGCATGTAGAGTGGCACCCTCAGCAACTTAATCATAGTGCTCTATGCTTTGTCACGACACAATCAGACTGGTTTGATTCTGTCTTAGGTTGTAATGGTGAGCTCCTGTGTGGACAAGGGCCAGCAACCAATTACTGCTCAGTCAGAAGATCAGTGGATACAATGTGGCTACAAGGAAAGAAGAAAAGCATATGTTGTTGACCACAAAAAGGAAAATGAAGAGCAGAGTCTTTTGTTGATATCACCATACCCGGGAATCATTTATACCCCAGCATCATCAGATGGCACTTTCAAAATTCAGTAAGCTTGCTGGAAATTTGAAACTGTGCTGAAATGTCCTGAGGAAGTCAGGCAATCCATAATTTGCTGTGATTTGTAGTTGTGTGATCTCAAATCCTCAAGGCAAGACATCCAGCAAACTGCAGTCGTTAAGTGTGATATGCTCTTCAACTCACAGTCGTGTAATGTGATGACAGCTTTAGCAGACTGTTTCCTGAAGAGGCATTAGCGCTCTTGGAAATGTGTTCTTTTGAAATTGCGGCATATTAAGCAACTAAACTATCTATACTAATAAAAGGCAAAGCCCTCACTGACTCACTCACTCACTGACTCACTCACTGACTCATCATTAATTCTCCAAGTTCCCGTGTGGGTAGAAGGCTGAAATTTGGCAGGCTCATTCCTTACAGCTTACTTACAAAAGCTGGGCAGGTTTCATTTCGAAATTCTATGCGTAATGGTCATAACTGGAACCTATTTTTCTCCATATAATGTAATGGAGTTGAGCTCGAAAGCCGTGGGGGGCGGAGTTTCGTGTGACATCATCACGCCTCCCACGTAATCACGTGAACTGACTGTCAACACAGTGCGTAGTAAACCAGGAAGAGCTCCAAAAAGCGCTGAAGAAAACATGCATTATATAATTGAGAAGGCAGCGAAACAATAAGAAGCGCGCGAGTGACATATACAACCATATTCATGAGTGCTGCTACTTCGGAAACAAAGCACGGTGTAAACCTAAAGTTTAAATTAAGTTCATAGACAGGCTGCCGTTGGCGTTTGTCATGCCCACGGGTAATGCGGGATACAAGTTTAATGAGAGGACGCAGGATATAAACGAGAGTTTTGATCACTTTGTAACTAAGTTAAAATTGCACGTGAAGGGCTGTGCTTATGCAAATTCTGAGAGACTGTGTTTGTGGGGGATTGACAGTTAAGGCGGTTGGGGGAGTCACGTCATCATCTCCCCTCCCATTCACCTCATTTCGCTCTGAGCTGAGCTCCGCAGCTAACGCAAACACAGTGTTACGGAAGCGACTTTGTGATGCTGCCACCAAATACTCACAGAAAAATCCACAAGTTAATACACACGCTGTCTCTACAGTTTCTCCACACTGAATCCTCCAGGCACTACTTACAAAAGGTTACATTGACAAATGTGTTATGTTATTTTTAAAAATGTTTCCTTTTCTTAGCACAAGCACAGCTGAGAAGCTTCAATGCATGTGCTCCATAACGCGTTAAAAAATCACGCATTTAATCACACTTTGCAATACAAGCAAAGGGGAACTTCTGTCAATGCATGATTTCCTGGTACACCGATTACATTGATCAGCACTTCCTGATTCATTTTACCCTCGCACCCCCTTGGTTTGAGAAGAAGTATGAAAAAATACGAGGTTAACACAGAAAAACAGATCACCAATTGAAGCTTTATGAATAATCGATTCGCCATCAATAATTGTTTTGGTAAAGCCATACTCAGTGTAATCCTCCTTCCATTTTATAATTTTTCCACCACTAGTCATGATTAAATGAACAGTAAAAAAGTAAGAGCGAAGCGAGGGTGACTTATTCAGGCAGGCAGGCGACAGCTCAATAGCTCGAATTTGGATATAAGTAGGTTCTATTTAGTTGCCAGAAATATCTTTTTTAGGAATGGAAGTTGAATTTAGTCTTTAAATTTCTATGGTAAAGAAAAAGTTATGCAATGATGACTAAATTTAACTACATAAAGTCAAAACTTTTATATATAAAGTCATTCCCGAATATATAAAGTCAAACCTTGATTATATAAAGTCAGCGCTGGAATATATAAAGTCAAAACTTGAATATATAAAGTCATTCCCAAATATATAAAGTCAAAACCTGAGTATATAAAGACGGCGTTGGAATATTTCTGAATATATAAAGTAAGCACTGGAATATATAAAGTGAAAACTTAAATATATAAAGTCAGCGTCAGAATATATAAAGTCAGCGCTGGAATATATAAAGTAAGCGCTGCTATATATGAAGTCAAAACTTCAATATATAAAGTCAGCATCTGAATATACAAAGTCAGTACTGGAATATCCATCCATTTCCCAACCCGTTGAATCCGACCACAGGGTCACGGGGGTCTGCTGGAGCCAATCCCAGCCAACACTGGGCACAAGGCAGGAACCAATCCTAGGCAGGGCACATGCATCATTTTCAAAACATTAAACGAACAGTGTTTTTTTAATTTATTTTTCGGAATACGTTTTTGTTACTTTAGTTCAATTCAGAGTCGTTTCAATCAATATATTTTGACTTTCACTTTATATATTCAGGAGTGAGTTTATATACTCTAATGTTGACTTTATATAATCAGGAATGACTTTATAAATTCCGACGCTGACTTTATATATTCAGGTTTTGACTTTATATATTCCAGCGATGACTTTATATATTCAACTTTTGACTTTATATATTCAGAAACAAGTTTGACTTTATATATACCGACGCTGACTTTATATATTCAAGTTTTGATTTTATATATTCGGGAATGACTTTATATATTTAAGTTTTGACTTTATATATTCAAGTTTTCACTTTATACTGTATATTCCAGCGATGACTTTATACATTCAAGTTTTGACTTTATATATTCCAGCTCTAACTTTATATATTCAAGTTTTGACTTTATATATTCAGAAAAAAGTTTTGACTTTATGTATACCGAAGCTGACTTTATATATTCAAGTTTTGACTTTATATATTCAGGAATGACTTTATATATTCAAGTTTTGACTTTATATATTCTGACGCCGACTTTATATATTCACAAAATCAATGTATTTGCCTGTTTGGCACCCCATAGTATATGTGTGTGTGTGTATATATGTAAACATGTATGTATATATATATATATGCCAGCAACACTCATGACAATGACAAAACAATTACATTGTCAATCATGTTACGTTATTATTAAAATGTTTCCTTTTCTTTTTACTTCTCCGCTGCCAAGCGCAGGTATTTTGCTATATATATATATATATATATATATATATATATATATA
>JANRMT010062822.1:35223126-35245171 GCA_026402145.1 Polypterus bichir lapradei
TATATATATATGACAGCAACACTCATCACTCACAACAGTGACAAAACAATTACATTGACAATCATGTTACGTTATTTTCAAAATGTTTCCTTTTCTTTTTCATTACTTCTTTAACACACTACTTCTCCGCTGCGAAGCGCGGGTATTTTGCTAGTATAGTAATATAACAGAAAAGGCGATATCCCTCCCATCGTGATTACGGCGGTACAAGAATCACATGAGAAAAAATATACTTTAGCTTACATTTACTGACGGTTAACGCAGTTACAGACAGGAGGCAAATGACAGACTTTATCCAGGTGGGAATCTGGATCAACACAGTCTGCCATTTCTCGTCCCCACGCTGGGAGGTTTTTTGGAACTTTGCCGACTCGTGCCTCAAAGGGTCTGGCTGTTGTCCAAGCCTTTTATACTGTTCTTCTTCAACTTGCTGGTCCTCTCTATCTCCAAACAAGGGCAGGAAAGGGCTGAACTCCTCCTCCACAAAATACAGAAATATCATAGTGCTTACATGCCGTTCTCATTCTCCCAACAGGGAAAGAAGATTTTGTACTGACAGAGAACAGAAATACTCTTCTGTGTTTAAGCTGACTATACAATCCTCCAGTTGTCTTTGGCTATCTAATCCAATGCTTGGTTGGCAATTCTTACTGCTGAGCCCTTGTGTGCCGCATGCACATGTGAATGAAACTCATAACAGTATTGTCCAGATATAGTGACATAAAGAAAAATGTATTATAACAAGCCACCCTTTGTCACTGGATCTGTGACAAAACAATACTTGAAGTTATATCCACAAAGCAAAAGTTACTTGATCCCCCATCACAGTGTAGATATTTCAAGATCATTTGTGGAAATGTGAGATGTAGTACCACTATAGCTTCTATACCATTCATCTAAAACCAGTGTAAACATGGACAAACAGTTACATTTAACATGGTGTTACCAAGTAGTGATCAATGTATCTCATCAATGGTGTTAGTGGAGATTTTTGCCCTGTTATTTCTTACATAGTCTGTGTTGTGTCTACATATTACTAAATTCATGCAGTGGGTGTCATAGCATCAGATTATATTACAATCTATATAGCATCTTGATGGATTAGACTATTCTTTGGCACTCCTGTCATTTCTAGCTTCAGTATGTTGCTATATGTGCCCCACCCTTTGATAAATCATGCATATCCTCATACCTTTGAGCCCTTCTTATACTAGTTTCAAGTATATTCCTAGGCTTGCTATATATATGCCTTGTCCAACCCAGTGGTCTGTTAACAAAGTCTTTTTCTTGGTGGCTTTGCAGATTGGTAACTTTGCAGATCCTTCTGAACAAAGTGTGACTGCTTCAAGACACTAAAGTTTTTTGTTACTGGAACAGAAAATTAAACAGTCCTTTTGCCATTAGGGAACTCATGAGATTTATACATGGTGACTGTCCCTTTTTAGCAGAGGCGCACTTCCCTCTAGGCTTGCACTGTATTCAGTATTCATTCATGGGAGACTTCAACAGCTGTCCATAAAACTTGTCTCAGTAGCAAAAATGTCTGCCCACATCATGGCATCAAATTTGAGTAGCTGGACTTACAATCTTTCTTTAGTTCTTCACTCTGTTCCCTCTGGAAAAGCAAGTGTTTCTTCACCAGCTATTCTCAGGTATGTGCAGCAGATTAAAAGTCATTAGTGCAGTACAGTCTCTGTAAATCTTCGTTTGTGTATACAACACCTGTTACTTCATTCATAAAACTTTACCACTGAATGGAGAGGCTTTAACCACTAAATTGAGTGGCCAAACTAAAATACTTGCTAGGCTAACTAAAGAAGGGTGCAAGGTAGAGCAAATACATAACATAAAGCAATTATTTCCCAATCATATGTATCATACAAATGCAGCATTATGAATGACAATTCTAGACCCGCAGTTCAGTCTCATAAAATAACAGTAAGAAATAGATTAATACATTTAAACCAGGCTAGTGACAATGTTTCTTCAGTAGGCTCATACATTACACAAAATTCACACATTGTCTCAGTTATCCAAGTATCTTAAATTATAACAGGATGTTACATATTTGAATTTAAAATTCTTTTTTTTTTTCTAAAACAAAAATATCTTATAACATCAATACCCTATAGCTCATCTTATTAAAAGACAAAATCTTTTAAATGTCTGTGAGATTTTACAACAGTTCATATAGACTAATGGTTCTAATGTATAACTGAATAATCCATTTAGCTATGTGCATTATCACTGAGCATTAACTTAATACATTGATGCAATAACAACTCGTCCTAAAATTAATCACTTACAGAGACAAATCAATACATGTATTTCAATTCTAATACATTTTGTAATTACTAAAGTGATAATAATAATCATTTGTTATACATCAAAATATGTAAACCCTCTGTACTGTTTTTTTCATGAAGACTAAGAGAAAGAAATCAGTCTAGTGTTCATTTTTTCATTTAAACATTTAACACTTGCACTAAATCAGCATGCAAGAAAATTATTCCAATAGCTGCTGTTCATTAATTTATGATTGATAAATATTCACTATCCTTCGATTAGATTATTTCTAATTACTCTGCCCAAACTTGCTATTAAGCTAATTTTTGCAACTTGTATAGAAACATAGTTTGTGTTTTTCATCCGTTGGTCACTGGATTTGCTGAATCTGGAGAAAAAGAACATCTATAGATTTAAATTAAACTTTTATGCTTATAATACTTTTTCTTGAAATTCAGATTTTAAAATACTTAACTCTTTGCCTGACCAGACTACAGACTATTCTAAGATTCATCGAGGTCAATCAGCCATGGCTTTTTTTAAACTCTGCATCTGTTTGCAGGCTTCAAAGACACAGACCAGGCACAGATTGTGTTATCAATCACCAGTCATGATCACTTAAAGATATTCACATGTATTACAATTAACTTTGAATATTATTATATGGGACGTCTCCCATTTTTCTAGAGTTTTATTTAACATTCTTAGTCAGCTGACGAACATAGAAAGACAGACTTACAAATGACATAAACACGCATCTGCCACCCTAGACTCTGAATAAAGATAATTTATTCTTCTTTTCTTTTTCTTTTCTAGATTCTAAACCCTGCTTCATGTCCAAGCGGAATTACTTGGCTAAAGCAGAAATTCGTTCACTGGAGAACAGACAATCAACCTTCACTCGTTTCAGTCATTTCTACATACAGTATTTGGCAATTGCTTCATTGTTTCACATATATTCACATACTCACATTCTCTTTTACAACAATATTTCATTTACAGAATAAAGTTCTCGATCTCTAGCACACATGGTATAAACTCACTTGAGGTTGTGCTTTTTTGTTTATCTATAAGGTTTCACCATGCAACATACTTAAACGCGTCTTTTCCTTCATGCTTATTATTAATCAAACAACATCTCATGCCACAAGCTGATACTATTGTAAATATTAAGAGTACTTCTTACCTCAGTTTCATATGCGCTATTTTCCAGACCATGGAAATTTCGTGGTGAACTCCCGAGTCAGCGGCAACAAGGGCAAAATATTGTCCGTGGCGATCCGTAAATTCAGCGACATCAAGAAAAATCCACTCATGGGGAAAATCACGCAGCACAATTCCACAACAAGAAAGTATTCCCGGAAAAAGTTATGCGGTCACAAAGAATATCTCGACTTAACAAGGAAAACATACATGCTTGAACCTTTATCTCGTATCACCAGGCAAGTGTGCTAACCACTGCGCCACCATACATTCCCTTAAGAGTTCCCAAAATACACAACCTCCATTCATGCACAATCGGACACATGCTGCATATCGCAAGAACTTGTCTACCTTCTCATTAAGTATTATTAAAGAGCATTTTTCCTTTAAACTTGATCAGGGTTTAAAAGGAAAAATGTTTTTGCACATTTACAAATCTTAAACAAAAGTAGAGACATTCTATTTTGATTTGCTTTAAAACCAATTAAACATATTGATAATTATCTTTCTTTGTCTTATGAGAAACTGCCTCATGTTTTTAACTTCACACTTATCCAATTAATCCCTTCTTAAAACAATGTTTGGTCAGTACTTACCATAAGGTACAAAGGCATGTTTCTCATTGTAAGTTTTAACCCCAAATGTATTTATTCTTTTTCCACTTTTTAGTTAGAGCTCTTTTGCATTTTAGCGCTATATGTGTACACCGTTTTACAATTTCTTTTTAAACATTAGCTTATAACGTAGGTTCGTTATTTAAGCTATATTTAAAAGACAATTGAATAATTTCTGTGTGTTTAAACACATGGCAATTTCTTAACAGTACCAAAATAGGTGGGGGCTTTGCCAAAACCTTTAACCTTTAAACTTTACCTTGTAGGTAGAATGATAGGAACAACTGGGTGGTTTTCAGACTGCTTTTAACACGTGGACGAAGCTTGTATTTTTACATCGGCTGCTAGGAAGCCGTTAAAGATTTCTACAAATTATTTTAGCGATCGTGATCGAGACGTTATGGATTCTATCGCTGTTGGCTTTATTTTCATCTTTAAGTTGTTCAGCTCCGCTGGATTATTACACAAATGGCATGTCTGTCTGCCTGCCTCAATGCTAAAAAATAACGCGCAGTTCTTTATAGCCTTATACACATATTGTTTTCTAATGGCTAGCGATGTATTTTATTTTAAATACGTGTTCCCTAACACGGCATTTACTTTTTCTAGGTAGATCTTGGACTTCGTACGGCCATTAATTAATCTGTGCTGCCCCTGTGAGTGCCGTTTCATTTTACTGGACAGCCAGTCTCATGCTATAACTTTCAATCTTGTTGTTTTCCATTTATTTTGTCCGGTTTTATTTATTCCCACTTTATACTTATGCTTTGAACTTAAAAGTCCACCCTTAAAAGTCCACTTGCATACCGTAGGTCAGCCTCATGCACTGTCCCGATTTTGACAAGACCGCCTCTTGTCTTTTGATGGGATTAATTAATATCCCTATTCCAATTCAGGCCAGGCATGTTAAGGCAGGTTTATTTCTCGGTCGGGAGTCCATGACAGTGCGCGCGACCATCCAAATATTAAATATTTCAGACCCAGCCTCCCATATCGTCAGTATAAGCATATTTTAATATATATATATATAGAATATTATAAATAATATATAGTTATTAATGTAGCCACAATCCTGCTCGCAGCGCCAATTATGTTTCCTGAAGAGGCATTAGCTCTCTTGGAAATGTGTTCTTTTGAAACTGCGGCATATTAAGTAACTAAACAATATAGAAATATAACAGAAAAGGCGATATCCCTCCCATCGTGATTACGGCGGTACAAGAATCACATGAGAAAAAATATACTTTAGCTTACATTTACTGACGGTTAACATGGTTACAGATGGGAGGCATATGACAGACTTTATCCAGGTGGGAATCTGGATCAACACAGTCTGCCATTTCTCGTCCCCACGCTGGGAGGTTTTTTGGAACTTCGCCGACTTGTGCCTCAAAGAGTCTGGCTGTCATCCAAGCCTTTTATACTGTTCTTCTTCAACTTGCTGGTCCTCTCTGTCTCCAAACAAGGGCAGGAAAGGGCTGAACTCCTCCTCCACAAAATACAGAAATATCATAGTGCTTACATGCCGGTTCTCATTCTCCCAACAAGGAAAGAAGATTTTGTACTGACAGAGGACAGAAATACTCTTCTGTGTTTAAGCTGACTGTACAATCCTCCAGTTGTCTTTGGCTATCTAATCCAATGCTTGGTTGGCAATTCTAACTGCTGAGCCCCTGTGTGCCTCATGCACATGTGAATAAAACTCATAACAGTATTGTCCAGATATAGTGACATAAAGAAAAATGTATTATAACATAGACCAAGTAAAAATTAACTTAAAAGCCTGAGTGAAAATGATTCATGGGTTTTTAATATCTTACAGTGACAGCATTTAATTAGCTAGTTTAAAAGCTAAAGCTACAGCCAGTTTTATGGAGTGTAAATGACAAGAATTGGGAGAGATTGTAAAGGGTTGGGGACTGATCAGGTATCCTGTTTGATCTGAACAAAGGTAAGGTAAAGGGAAAAACAGAAATTAAAATCACAAACATCTCACATCTTTTGAAGACATACCCACTGGCTCTTAATTACTTTCTTTCCAGCTGAATGATTTGCTCTCCATGGAGCTCTGTGCTAGTCGGTTGGCGATACCTGACTGAACGTCAGCTTCCGGTGCTATAGTTCTTTCAATACTTTCCAGCATGGAAAAATTGGGACCTCCTAGCATAACCCAAATCTGATGTCACAGGTCATTTCGAGGCTGTCAGAGAAAGAGAAGCAGACATTAATGACCGTAGACACTCAGGTGCTTGAAAAGCAGGATTTACCTTTGTAAATCTTTATAGTTGTTTCCTACATCTGCAACATGAGATCATTTTTACAAATAATGAATGCTTTGTGCACATCTGCCTAAATAAAGTAAATTCTTGGTATTATATAGTCTTGGTGGGGTCTCAGCTTTCTTATTTTAACTTTGAACGTAATCTAGGTAATGCATATGTAATTGTGAAAACATTCCCCTACCATTTTCGACCTCCCTAAGTGCAAAAATATCACTTTAATATGAAGTTTGATTATAAACATGTAATCGTGAAAACATTCCCCTACCATTTTCGACCTCCCTAAGTGCAAAAATATCACTTTAATATAAAGTTTGATTATAAACAGAGATACAGTAAATGATTGTGTATCAATATTATCAATTAATTATGAAGAGAAACAGAGATATGATATTTGAGAAATATTGCGTAACTGCAATTAGTCCTGATAACCTTTTCCTCTATCTCAGTATACGAGAAAGTCGAGGGGAGCTCACTCCCGATTTTATTTTTCCTACATCCTCAGTGTTGTTTGGGCTAGATGAATAGGTGACCTGTGATAGACTCATGCACCATGCCAGGCTGGTTACTTGTGCCTGATGTTCTCAGAACAGACTTTCTTTGACCCAAAATTGAATTATGCAGGCTTAAGAATATTTGGCTACCAAGCCTTTTATTGATTTGTTAGTCATCTATCATTCTTCCCATATTCTCAATTCATTAGCCTCACAACTTTTACCAGATAAGAGAGACTGACACACTGCATCCCACAGCTACTGTGCAAATTACTGGGTCTATAATGTTGTCTTCTGATCATTTGCTTCACTTTATGTTATATTTTTAGACATGGTGAAGGTTTCGGTTCAAGACGCTGTGCAAGATAAACCAGGTTACTATATCATCAGCAAGAGTGGCATTTGGGGATGGCTAGTGGGGTGACCGCCCCAGGTGCCGTGCCTAAAGGGACTCCGCTTTTGAGGTCCACGTGTCCCGTTTGTGCGGATTTGTCAAGTTATATTCTCCAGTACATATATATATATTTGATCACCTACTAAACCCAGGTAACTCAAAGGAATGCCTCCTAAGTACTTCCAGTAAAACCTGTGAGGCTATCGCTGTATTTTTCAATCAAAAAATTAATCATATTAGAAATAACATAGTATATCCCTCCAACACTAAGGATCCTCCTAAACCCCAGCATTCTGTTATAAACAAATTAAACTCTTTCACTAGGATAGATTTACCTGATTTACAAAAAATAATATCTCAATTAAAATCCTCCACCTGCGTCCTTGACCCAGTACCAACAAGGCTTTTCAAAGAAGTATCGGGCTTGCTAATTGATAATGTTCTGGACATAGTAAATTCGCCATTAGATACGGGGGTCTTCCCAGACTGTCTTAAGACTGCTGTAGTTAAACCCCTTCTTAAGAAACATAATCTTGACCCCTCGGCTCTTGAAAATTTTAGACCCATCTCTAACCTGCCTTTCTTAAGCAAAGTTCTGGAGAATGCAGTCATTATGCAGTTAAATGACCACCTAAATAAACATGCTATTCTTGATAAATTTCAGTCGGGTTTTAGAATAAATCACAGCACAGAAACTGCACTCGTTAAAGTAGTAAATGATTTGCGAGTGAACGCAGACAGAGGCCATATATCTGTTCTCATCCTCTTAGATCTGAGTGCTGCATTTGACACTATTAATCATAATATTCTTAGAAATCGCCTTAGTCAATGGGTGGGCCTCTCTGGCAGTGTCTTAAATTGGTTTGAATCCTACCTGACAGGGAGAAAATTTTTTGTTAGTTGTGGTAATTACAACTCAAAGACACATGATAACCGATATGGTGTTCCACAAGGCTCTATCCTGGGTCCGCTGTTATTCTCAATCTACATGCTTCCGTTAGGTAAGATTATCTCAGGGCACAACGTGAGCTACCACAGCTATGCTAATGACACACAGCTGTATTTATCAGCAGCATCTGATGACCCCGATTCTATTGATTCACTAACACAATGTCTGACTTGTATCTCAGAATGGATGAATAGTAACTTTCTCAAGTTAAATAAAGAGAAAACTGAAATCTTAGTGATTAGCAATAATGGATACAATGAGGCTATTAGAAATAAACTGGATACATTAGGATTAAAAGTCAAGACAGAGGTAAAAAGCTTAGGGGTAATTGTTGACTGTAATCTGAATTTTAAATTGCATATTAATCAGATCACTAGGACAGCATTTTTTTACTTAAGAAACATAAGTAAAGTTAGACCTCTTATATCACTGAAAGATGCTGAGAAATTAGTTCACGCGTTTGTTTTCAGTCGACTAGATTACTGTAACCCACTCCTCTCAGGACTACCCAAGAAAGACATAAATCGTTTGCAACTAGTGCAGAATGCAGCTGCTAGAATCCTAACTAGGAAAAGAAAATCCGAACACATCTCTCCAGTTCTGATGTCACTACACTGGTTACCTGTGTCATTCAGGATTGACTTTAAAATTCTACTTATGGTTTATAAAGCCTTAAATAATCTCGCCCCTTCTTATATATCGGAATGTCTGACACCCTATATTCCAAATCGTAACCTCAGATCCTCAAATGAGTGTCTCTTTAGAATTCCAAGAACAAAACTTAAAAGAAGTGGTGAGGCGGCCTTCTGCTGCTATGCACCTAAAATCTGGAATAGCCTGCCAATAGGAATTCATCAGGCTAATACAGTAGAGCACTTTAAAACATTGCTGAAAACATATTACTTTAACATGGCCTTTCTATAACTTCAATTTAACTTAATTTAACTTAATCCTGATAATCTGTATGCTCAATTTCCTCATAATAACTATTCAGGGTAGCTCTAAAATCCGTACTGACCCCTACTCTCTTTTCTGTTTCTTTTTCCGGTTTCTTTGTGGTGGTGGCCTGCGCCACCTCCACCTACTCAAAGCTTCATGATGCTCCAACAATGATGGATGGATTAAAAGGCAGAATTCTACGTGACCATCATCATCAAGCCTTTCCGTGAGAACCCTAAATCCAAAGAGGACTGTTTCATTTATGTTAGGTAGAATGCCCAGAGGGGACTGGGCAGTCTCATGGTCTGGAATCCCTACAGATTTTATTTTCTTTTCTCCAGCCGTCTGGAGTTTTTTTTGTTTTTTCTGTCCCCCCTGGCCATTGGACCTTACTCTTATTCGATGTTAATTAATGCTGATTTATTTTGTTTTCTTATTGTGTCTTTTATTTTTCTATTCTTTATTATGTAAAGCACTTTGAGCTACTGTTTGTATGAAAATGTGCTATATAAATAAATGTTGTTGTTGTTGTTGTTGTAGATGAGGACCTGCTAATTTCCGCATGACATCGCATTGCATTTCGCACTGTCGTGGTATTGCGCTTTTTTAATAGACTATATCACTATATTTTGATAAAGTCTGTGTGTTATCTTGTAAAAATGTAGCTGAATACTGTAATGAGAAAATCCGGTGTATGTTAACATTATTTTTATTAAATTCACGCGCAAGTTTATACAGTCCACACATACCGGTAACAGCGCTAGGCCCCGCACACCCCAACATTTTCCAGGTTCACTTGGACAATTCTTAAATGTTCCCAGGTCAGTCAAAATATATTCTCTCTCCAGGGTGTTCTAGGTTTACCCATAGCACTATGCTATGCTTCTTCCAATGGTGTTCAATGTCACTCCTTTCAACAAGCGTATTATGGGACTCAGATTACGGCACTGCCTGGGTGCCTTGTCTGTAGTCTCAGTGTATGCTCCAAACTCGGTGAGTGATGTCTCGGCGAGGGAGACATTTTATTCACAGCTTCGCTCGGTGGTTGATGGGTGCCCACGGGGTGACACTCCTCTGATCATGGGCAACTTTAATGCAGCCACTGGCACTGATAGGGCTGGCTATGAGGATTGTCTCGCTCCCCATGGGTCTGGTGACCGTGGTGAAAGTGGCTCCATGTTCCTTGACTTTGCAAAAGGTCAGGGGCTACGAATCGCTGGATCCTGGTGCCATGAACTGCATCGTTGGACTTGGTACTCCAATACTGGTGGTGCGTTGAAGTAGATCAATCACATCCTTGTGGGCAGACACTGGAGACTCTTGCAAAACTGCAGGGTCTATAAAAGTGCCCAGTTTGTGAATTCTGACCATAGACTTGTTGCTACTCTTAGGATCCAGGTTAGGTCCAGTAGGTTACCACTTGCTAGGAAAATGAGCCTGGACTTGGCCAGACTCCAAGACCAGGCTGTTTCTAATGAGTTTGCATGCAGTTTGTGTGCGGAACTTTCAGACTTGGGTACGACTGCTGATCCTAATGTGATGTGGGAGACCTTCCGTGACAAGACCCTGAAGGTTGCTGAGGGTTGTGTTGGTGTTACCGGTGTTCCCAGAAGGAGGTGTTTTATCTCACAAGGCACCCTGGATATCATCAAGAGGAGTCAGAGCGCATGGCTCAATGGCAACTCTGGTCTGTACTGGGAACTGAGAAGGACGGCTGCGAGGGCTCTGAGGGCAGATAAAGAGACGTTTATTAGAGGAATCTGTGAGCAAGTGACACACCATCTGTGGTCTAGCGACCCACATCCTACTTACAGAGGGATCAAAGCATTACACACATCTGAATCTGTTCCTCAGAGAGTCGCAGTCAGGGCAGCTGATGGAATGGTCCTTATGGATGACACTGCAGTTGTGACCCGATGGGCTGGCTACTTTGAGCAGTTGTTCAAATCTGATCCTCTGGCTAGGACATTGGATATCTCTGAGTCCACAGTTCTTGAGGCTGATCCTCCAATTAGCTGTGAACCACCCAATCTCACTGAGATTGCACAGGTGGTGAAGCAGCTGAGGGGGGGGCACCGCCGCCCTTCAGGGATCTGTGGTGTCTGGGGTGAACTTCTCCAGGCTGGTGGTAAGGCTGTCCTCTTGGCATTGCAAGCAATCTTTGCTTCCATTTGGGAGACTGGCATCATCCCAACTTACTGGAAAATAGGACTTGTTGTCCCTATCTGGAAAGAGAATGGTGATCGCCTGGATTGCAGCAACTACAAGGGGATAACACTGCTCTCGGTGCCAGTAAGGTCCTTGCTAAGGTCGTCCTCAATAGGATCCGTGATCACTTGCTCACCTACCAGCATCCGGAACAGTCTGGTTTTACGCCTAAGAAGTCTACCATCGACCGCATCCTGACACTGGTGTTGGGCAAGGTCGTGGGCTCCAGCGGCTGTGGGGCATCTGTTGGTGAAGAAAGATTCATGAATCTTGACTTTGCTGACAATGCTGTGATATTCACAGAGTCAATGGAGGCTCTGATCAGGGCGTTCGAGAGACTGAGTTAGGAGTCTGAGTGTCTGGACTTGCGATTTTCCTGGATTAAAACCAAGATCAGGGCCTTTAATGACCTCTTTGGCACAGCCATCAGCAGTGTGTCTGTTTGCGGAGAGAGTGTTGACCTTGTTGAGAGGTTTACTTACCTTGGCAGTGACATTCATGTCTCTGGTGACTCTTCCTATGAAGTCAGTAGATGGATTGGGAGAGCATGGGGGGTCATGAGGTCGCTGTGGTGCTCTTGATATCAGTGCAAAAAGATGAAGATCCAAGTCTTTAGAATCCTGGTGCTTCCTGTCTTGCTATATGGTACATGGATGCTATCCAGTGACCTGAGATGAAGACTGGACTCCTTTGGTACTGTGTCTTTCCGGAAAATTATTGGGTACCGTTGGTGTGACTTTGTGTCGAATGAGCGGTTGGTTGCTCATGGAATCCTGAATGAGGCACATTACCTGCATTGTGAGGGAGCGTCAATTACGGCACTACGGCCATGTGGTGCGTTTCCCCGAGGGTGATCCGGCTCATAAGATCCTCATTGTTGGGGACCCAAGTGGCTGGACCAGGCCAAAGGGTCGCCCACATAACACCTGGCTGCAGCAGATAGAGGGTCATTTCCGGAGGGTAGGACTGGACTGTGTGTCTGCCTGGGGGGTTGCCAACCAGTATCCTGAGATGTTTCGATGTGTAATGGGTGTGGCAACGCACTGTACCAGTGCATGCTCCCCAACTTGACTTAACTTGACTTGGCAATGTCTGGTACATGCAGAGGACATCTTATCTACATGTGAAAACATTCCAACTAGCTCCTTTCAGTCTGGAGAAGCAGTGGAGAATGAGCCTAGAAGCCCCACAGAGCTAGTTTATGATGGTGACCTGTCATTGTGGTCTTATTCATTCAGACACTACTCAAGACGCATTACCATCAATGAGACTGACTGGTACATGGAAAACTTTGAGAGTCTTAACTCCCACTTCACCACCACAATCTGCCCCAACATTCCCAAATGTTCTTCTCTGGTTTCCTCTGCCACTTTGCTCATCTCATGATCACCTCTACTCCATCTTGTGAACATGACCTCAGCTTGCTTGGACTCTGCTTTGTTCAGCACTTACTGTATCTTTAGGGAATGTCCACTCTTTTCTAGGATACCAGAGATCCATGATGTCCCATTTGGCGATGCTAACCCTCAACCCAACCATTTCACATTCAACTACAAACTGTTCCAATACATGGTGGAGATCAGAGTGGTGTAAGTCACATGTTTCACTATGGGCTCTCAGGCTTGTAACCTCTTCAGTAAATCCAGGCACACAAAAAGAACAGTACCTTCTCACATTTCAGGTGTTTTGGTCAAATGCTTAGTGTTGTGATGTGAGATTTTGCATATAACTTGATAAATGTTTTGTATATCTTTGTAATTTAGGCAAAGCAATGTAATTTAGTGTTTAACCACCCCCCCCCCCCCCCCTTTAGGAATGGGTCTCTTTACATTTTACAACAGGATTTGGGGGATGTGCCTTAAACCAGTTTGGCGAGTGTTTCTCTGCTAAAGTCTTTCAAACCCCGCAAGGAAGCCAGGTTACCTTAACATATGGTCTTTGGGTTGGTGGCAGGTGTTAAGATGTTTTATTCTCCCATTGGTCTGAGGTATGGCTGTTTGGAATTGGCTTCTCTCAGAGGCCTTTAAGTACCATGATGTCCTATTGGCTCTAGTGTTTGGACAGAGAATCTATAAATCTGCTTGCTCAACCACATTCTCTCTCTTACTAACCTGTGATGATGAAGAAGTATCACTCTCTTACTAACATCTGATGAAGAAGACAACACAATGGAGAGCACAGCTCAGCTTCAGCCATATTGAACAGACATTTGACTGAAAGCTGAGCATCAGTGATGCCTTAACTAGAAACATTTTAAATAACTACAAGTCTGTGTGCTGTGTGCCTGAAACTACACATCACCATTTAATCAGGTTGTATGGTTGCCAGTATTCAAATGTACTTTGCATATTGTTATTATTTATGAATATTACCAATAATACATTATTTTAAATTGTAATGTAACTCTTGTTTGTCTTTTTACTACATCTAATTGCCTGAGGTTATAGATATAGAAGGGAAGGTGGGGAGAAGTTATATCAAATAATACCTTATAAAGAGTGGTAAGTCTGTGAGTTTAGGCATTCTGACAGAGGCTACATCTTAATAATACAAAGGGGAAAGTAGAGCAAAATATATTACTCTACCAAGACAAAACACTTAGTATAATGTAAAAGATATTACATGAAGTAAAAGTGACCCGACAAAACCCTAAGGTTAGTTATACTTGAACAACAACAACAACAAAATTATTTTTGCTTTAATTGTGATGAACTGGCATTCCGTTTTTGCACTCATTATTGCTGGCATAGCTACCAACCCCCATGTAAGCGGGAGGAGGACCTGATGAATCAGATGCAAAATCAAATAGAAGAACAATGTAAAATTAGGTGAGTTAAAGTGAACAGATTTCTCAAAAACTCCGCACAGCGTATCTCCATCTAGACTGCTAAGTACTCTGTCGTTATGCAACATTTATCTGCACTATGTATAGAACATTAGGTATAATGAGAGGAAAAATACGTCCTTTCAATACAGTACTGCAAAAGTCTTTCAAGTAAATCAAAAATTCATGAAAGTTGGACAAATCGGATAATAATTTCATCAAAGGAGGCGAAGCTGTGTTAACTCTGAACTTGAGCTTGAAATATAAATTCACATGTTTATAATGAAGAACTTTTTAAGTGAATTTTAGTTTCTCCTTTTGGAATGCACACGTTTTTATAGGCAAGTATGCATGGTGATGGAGAGCCATTCCCAGGTTTGGTTCCTGCCTTTACACCAACAAGGCTTCATCTTCCCCCAAAACCCCATAATGAAATGGACGCTTCAGAAAATAGATGACTGAATTCAAATTAATCTGTAAACAAAATATTTCAGTTCTCTTTTCTTCTTTTGCACTAAGTGTAAACTTATCATTTGGCAACAAGGCTTGTTACCATTTTCATTTAGTGTATGCCAATAGTGCATAGTTTAGTGTAAATAATAAAGGTCAATAATCTGCCTTGGCCTTTATAGTTTTTATATCTACAAACAATTTTTAAAATATATTTAGTTTTTTGAGGTATTAGTTATGAAGATACCAAGACAACTGCTCATAATTTTGTAAAAATGGAGATAATGGATATTGAGAAACCAATATATATTCCATTAAGAGACAGAATGACCACGACTGTATACCAGATTCAATTGTTTTTGAAGGCTGACTTAGTAATTTATTAACAATTAAAAAAGTATTTAAGGTTGGTACTGAAGAGGGCAATCAGAGATGGAGAAGCACTTTATGTAATTTTAATTTTTCATTTTATTTTTTACTGTGGGCAACATGGTGGCGCAGTGGTAGCGCTGCTGCCTCGCAGTTAGGAGACCCAGGTTTGCATTGGCAATTCTAAATTGTCCCTAGTGTGTGCTTGGTGTGTGGGTGTGTGTGTGCGCCCTGCAGTGGGCTGGCGCCCTGCCCGGGGTTTGTTTCCTGCCTTGCGCCCTGTGTTGTTTGGGATTGGCTCCAGCAGACATCCGTGACCCTGTAGTTAGGATATAGCGGGTTGGATAATGGATGGATGGATTTTTTACTGTATCAGTATTATTCAGTTGTAATTAACTATGCAAATAGGGTGGCATAGTGGTAGCACCGCTGCCTCGCAGTAAGGAGACCGGGGTTCACTTCCCGGGTCCTCCCTGTGTGGAGTTTGCATGCTCTCCCCATGTCTGGGTGGGTTTCCTCTGGGTACTCCGGTTTCCTCCCACAGTCCAACGACATGCTGGTTAGGTGCATTGGCGATCCTAAATTGTCCCTAGTGTGTGTTTGGTGTGTGGGTGTGTGTGTGTGTGCCCTGCAGTGGGCTGGCACCCTGCCTGGGATTTGTTCCTGCCTTGTTCCCTGTGTTGGCTTGGATTGGCTCCAGCAGACTCCGTGACCCTGTGTTAGGATGTAGCCGGTTGGAAAATGACTGACTGACTAACTATGCATAAAAGATTTAGTTGACCTGGCAGTCCTGGCCTCAGCAAGCACAAAGTTTGAATTTCTTTGAAAGAAATCAGAATTAATTAATGTATATAAAATAAATTTAAAGTAACATCTGAAACTTACTTAATGCAATTAAAGGTCACATCTGTCATGTAGTCTACTTTAGCAGCTCTGGGCACAAGTGAAGTCAGAAAGTATTCAGAGAGTTAAGAGGTGAGAGAACCTGTATGTAGGATGACCATCACTGCAGCACTCCACCAATCAGGTGTTTATATGGCAGAATGGCTACACAGAAGCCACTCACTCTTCAGCAAAAGCCATATTGCAGCTTAAAAGGCTCTAAGAGAGTAGTTTGGAGAGACAAAAATTGAACTCTTTGGACAAAACTCCGGGCACTATGTCTGGTGAAGACTGGGCACTGCTCATCACCTGTCAAATGCAATCACTACAGTGAAGCATGGTGGTGGCAGCATCCTGCTATGAGAGTGTTTTTCAGCGACAGGGATGGGTTGACAACTTTTATGGACAGAATTTCTAGGTGCAGCCAGGGTGTTGAGGGGGTCCGGTTTGGTGGACTCAGGATTGGGTCACTGCTTTTTGCAGATGATGTTGTCCTGTTTGCTTCATCAGGCCATGATCTTCAGCTCTCTCTGGAGCGGTTCGCAGCTGAGTGTGAAGCGGCTGGAATGGGAATCATCACCTCCAAATCTGAGACCATGGTCCTCAGACGGAAAAGGGTGGAGTGCCCTCTCAGGGTTGGGAGCGAGATCCTGCCCCAAGTGGAGGAGTTCAAGTATCTCGGGGTCTTGTTCACGAGTGAGGGAAGAATGGAGCGTGAGATTGACAGGCGGATTGGTGCGGCATCCGCAATGATGCGGGCTCTGCATCGGTCTGTCGTGGTGAAAAAGGAGCTGAGCCGTAAGGCAAAGCTCTCAATTTACCAGTCGATCTATGTTCCTACCATCACCTATAGTCATGAGCTATGGGTAGTGACCGAAAGAACGAGATCGCGAATACAAGCGGCTGAAATGAGTTTCCTCCACAGGGTGTCTGGGCTTTCCCTTAAAGATAGGGTGAGAACCTCAGTCATCCGGGAGGGGCTCAGAGTAGAGCCGCTGTTCCTCTGCATCGAGAGGAGTCAGATAAGGTGGCTCGGGCATCTGATCAGGATGCCTCCTGGACGCCTCCCTGGTGAGGTGTTCCGGGCACGTCTAATCGGGAGGAGGATCCGGGGAAGACCCAGGACACGCTGGAGGGACTATGTCTCCCGGCTGGCCTTGGAATGCCTTGGGATTCTCCCGGAAGAGCTAGAAGAAGTGGCCGGGGAGAGAGAAGTCTGGGCCTCTATGCTCAAACAGCTGCCCCCGCAACCCGACCTCGGATAAGCGGAAGATGGATGGATGGATGGATGGATGGAGGGATGGGATGACTAATCAGAACTGTGGGAAGGATGAATGCATCCAAATACAGAGAGGCCCTTGAAGGGCATGCAACCTTAGACTGGAACAATGGTCCACCTTTCATCATGACAAATTACTTGAAACGTCCAGCCAAGACAAAACTGGAGTGGCTTCAGGACAAGTCTCTGACTCTCCTTGAGTGACCCAGTCAAAGTCCGGACTTTAACTCCATTGAACATCTGTGGAGAGACCTGAAGATGGAAAGATGCTGATGCTTCCCATCCAATCTAACAGAGCTTCAGAGGGTCTTCCAAAGAGGAACTTACACACTGCCCAAATCCAGGTATGCAAAGCTTGTAGAGACTTACCCACAAAGTCTCAAAGTTGTAATTGCTGCCAAAGCGCTTTCTACAAATTACTGAATTAAATGTACTTACATGATAAGAGATTTCAGTTTTTAATTTTTATAATTACTTCTACAACACAACAAATTTTGCAGACGCTGAAAGGTTCTGAATAATTGGCGAATCCACTGCGTAGTGTAATATAAAGTGTACAATAAATAGCTCCTGAAACTTGGAAAGAGACACCAGGCCATCTTTCCTGAAAAGTAACACCTTTTGTGCCACTTTTAGTACAAGAAGTTCAAACTGTTTCAGCGGCAGCGTGAAGTGCTGGCTGTCATGTTGAATGAAGTCTTTAAATGTCTCCGCTTCTGAAGTGAAAAGGGCTTGTGCATTGTGATTTTTACAGAAAGAAGCTGAATGCAGCCAGTGTCTTGTTGCTTTGGGAGAGTTATGAAGCTTTATATTATGAGTTTAAGCGACTCTGCAGATATTCCTCCTCTTGTTGTGAGTATGAAGTAAAGCTTAACTGTAATCCGAAATAAAGCCTGACTGCAGAGACACATTGTTTTATGTTATTTTTGCAACTCTATTACATGGCAATACATTTTCCTAAAGTACACAGTGCTCTCCGTGCTGCCAGGATTGGCTTCATCCTCCTGTAACGCCGAACTTGACTAAGCATTTTTCAGAATATATACACTCACTGATCACTTTATTAGGTACACCTGTTCATGTGCTTATTAATGCAAACATCTAATCAGCCAATCACACGGCAGAAACTCAATGCATTTAGACATGTAGACATTGTCAAGACAACCTGCTGAAGATCAAACTGAGCATCAGAATGGGGAAGAAAGGTGACTTAAGTGACTTTGAATATGGCATGGTTGTTATTTCCAGATGTGCTGGTCTGAGTACTTCAGAAACAGCAGATCTACTGTGATTTTCACACACAAACATCTCTAGGGTTTAAAGAGAGGTCTGAAAAAGGGAAAATATCCAGTCATCGGCAGATGTTGGGGCAAAAATGCCTTGTTGATGTCAGAGGTCAGAGGAGAATGGCCAGATTGGTTCGAGATGATAGAAAAGCAACAGTAACTCAAATAATCACGTTACATCTGAGGTATGCAGAAGAGCATCTCTGAATGCACTACACACGGAACCTTGAAGCAGATAGGCTACAGCAGTAGGAGACCACACCAGGTGCCACTCCTGTCAGCTAAGAACAGGCAACTGAGGCTACAATTCACATAGACTCACCAAAATTGGACAACAGAAGATTGGAAAAATGTTGTCTGGTCTGATGAGTTTCGATTTCTGCTGTGACATTCAGATGGTAGGGTCAGAATTTGGTGCCAACAACATGAAAGCATGGATCCATCCTGCCTTGTGTCATCTGTTCAGGCTGGTGGTGGTGGTGTAATGTTGGGGATATTTTCTTGGCATACTTTGGGCCTTCAGTACCAATTGAGCATTGTTTAAATGCCACAGCCTACCTGAATATTGTTGCTGACAATGTCCATTCTTTCATTTCTGCAGTGTACCCATCTTCTGATGGATGGTTTTTGCAGGATAACGCAACATGTCACAAAGCTCAAATCATCTCAAACTGGTTTCTTGAGCATGAAAATGAGTTCACTGTACTCAAATGGCCTCCAGAGTGACCAGATCTGAAACCAACAGAGCACTTTTGGGATATGGAGGAATTGGAGATTTGCATCATGGATGTGTAGCTAACAAATCTGCAGCAACTGCATGATGCTATCATATCAATATGGACGAAACGTGCCAGAGGTAGAAGGGTGTGAGTGATCCACAGTTGTGGTAATGTGATACAGTTGCTAGAAAGATCTGTGACTTCTGGATTTATAGCTAGAAGAGTCCATATGGAAGCTTACATTACTAAGCTTTCATTTGAGGTTGGTGGGCTTCAGAAAAATATGGAGTGCTCCAAAAGTAATTAAAGCGGTCATGAATCTTTCTAAAAAAGCAATGGGGAGAGAAAGTTACTTATTTTTATTGCTATGCTTTAACATCTTTTTATTTTCATTCTGGGCAAGTGTTATGCGTTACCAATGCAATGTGTCCCAGAATTCTCCAGGGTTGTGCTACTATAAACATACCACATCCTTTACATTATATCTGAGATTGAATAACCCTAAGTAAAATGCTTGTGATCATTTTGTTAGTGCTTTATCTATTAAAAATTAATTTTTCTGAACTCTTGACTTCAGCTCGTGGTTTGCTCCTCATTCGCACAAAGATTAGAACATACAGTAAGTACATAAGAAATTTGACGAACAAGAAGAGACCATTCAATATATCAAGCTCATTTGTTTAGCTAATAGCAAAGATGTCCCAATATCTCATCCAGATGCTTCTTAAAGGTTTTCAAGGTTTCTGCTTCCACTACATGGCTAGGTGGTGTGGTCCAAATTCCCAAAGCTCTTTAAGTAATGAAATACGTCCTGGCTTCAGATTTATATGCACTTCCCTTAACTTCAACTGATAAGTATGTGATTCATCCTTAAGCTTTAAGAATTTTGCTGTATCTACTTTGCCAAGGCCTTTAAGGATTTTGAAGACCTGGCTTAGGTCCCCATGTAGTCTTCTGTGTGCCAGACTCCTATGAGTAGGACATGCCCTCAAGTCCTGGGTGCACTGCACGGCTTCGAGTACTGCTATGTCATTTTTGTAGTGTGGTGACCAGGGGCCTCATGTATAAATGGTGCGTACGCACAGAAATGTTGCGTAAGAACGTTTCCATGTTCAAATCGCGATGTATAAAACCTAAACTTGGCGTAAAGCCACGCACATTTCGACAGTACCTCATACCCTGTCGTACACAAGTTCTGTGCTCGGTTTTGCAGACTTGCGGCACCCAGCATCAAAGCAGTGCTACTGTTCCTGTGTGGTTATCCTTTCTTTTTTAGATCAACATCCCTGACACGGCTTTATAAATACACTGAAATTAACCGCATATTGTTTATTAGTTTAATCATCTGATTGTAATTAACCAGTAACAATATAATGGTCCACGTAATGGTCAAACTATTCTAAATGCGATAGCTGCTTTAGCATTGTTACTCTCACTGCACCTTCTTCTTCTTTCAGCTGCTCCCATTAAGGGTTGCCACAGCGAATCATCTTTTTCCATATTACTCTCACTGCACCACTCAGAGTATTTATATCACTCTATCTGAGTGGGAAATCAAAGATCTACAGAAGCTTTAAAAGAAAATTATCGGTATACAGCATCAAGCACACGCTGCCTCAGCCATGCTGTCTATTGAACTGCTTTCACATGGCAAATGTTTCAAAGCCTTTCCTATACGGACCTCGCGGTTCAGAAAGAGTTTCATCCCAAGAACTATAAACGCACTCAATCAAGTGCTCCTTGTACAACTATCTGTACTTACAAGTAGAATTACCGCACTGTAAACTTGCACTACAGTTACAATATTGCACAACCTGTGGCACTTTATAAAGCACATATTTACATATGATGACAATATCATTTTTAAGATGAAATGCAGCAAAATATGTTTATCTATACTAATAAACGGCAAAGCCCTCACTCACTCACTGACTGACTGACTGACTGACTGACTGACTGACTGACTGACTGACTGACTCATCACTAATTCTCCAACTTCCCGTGTAGGTAGAAGGCTGAAATTTGGCAGGCTCATTCCTTACAGCTTCCTTACAAAAGTTGGGCAGGTTTCATTTAGAAATTCTACGCGTAATGGTCATAACTGGAAGTTGTTTTTCTCCATTTACTGTAATGGAGTTGAGCTGGAGGGGCGGAGTTTCGTATGACATCATCACGCCTCTCACGTAATCACGCATTACGTAGAAAGCCAGGAAGAGCTACAAAACGCGCTTTAGAAAACATGCATTATATAATTAAGAAGGCAGCGAAACAATTAGAAGCAAGCGACTGACATATAAAACCATATTCAGCGGCTCACGTGAACTGACGCAGTGCGCAGACAAAAAGTAACAGTTCCAAAGAGTGCTGAACAAAAACCGAATTACACTACTACGCTCAAATAGATAAACCACACGCAGTGGCGCGGTAGTAAAGCATTCGCCTGTAGCGCTCACGTCCGAGGTTCGATTCCCGAGAGGGGATGCACTAAGTATGTACGCGCGCTTCTCGATTTATTTTAACCTCGCATCACATTAGTTTGAGACGTATGAAAACGCATGCGGTTAACGCAGAAAGACAGATCACCTATTCACCTATTGAAGCTTCATGAATAATGGATACTTTATTTGCGATCAATGATTGTTTTGGTAAAGCCATACTCAGTGTATTCATTAGATGAACGGTAAAAAAGTAAGAGCGAGGGGACGGTAACTTACTGAAGCACACAAGCAAAACCACAATAGCACGCGGGCTCGATGTACTGACTTGCGCGATCACATTCCAAAAAATATTTCTTTTCAAGTTCTATTTAGTCCATATGAGTCAAACTCAAGGCCCACGGGCCACATCCGGCCCGGCGTGTAATTATATCC
>JANRMT010062822.1:35245571-35279562 GCA_026402145.1 Polypterus bichir lapradei
TATGTATGTGTATATATATATACACACACACCTATCTACATTATATACAGTATATATATATATATATATATATATACACACACACACACACATATATAATTTGTGTGTGTGTATGTATGTATGTGTGTGTATGTATGATGTAGATAGATATGTATATATATATGTGTATATGTAGATATCTAATGTGTATATACATATGTATATATTTATATAGATATGAAGATATGTATATATATATATATAGACTCAAAACCATTATGACAGCAGCAATCCAAGCTGTGAGAAAACAGTAAAAAGGAGGCATGTCAGATGTCATGGTACATTTTCTAATGCAGCTAGACGAAAACAACTTTGTGACGCTGCCGCCAAATACACAAAACAATTACTTTCACAATCATGTTACATTATTTTTCAAATGTTTCCTTTTCTTTTTCATAACTTCTTTAACAAACGACATCGCTGCGAAGTGCAGTTATTTTGCTATATATATATATATCACAGCGACACTCATAACAGTGACAAAACAATTACATTGACAATCATGTTACGTTATTTTCAAAATGTTTCCTTTTGTTTCTCTTTCCTTCTTTAACACACTACTTCTCTGCTGCCAAGCGCGGTTATTTTGCTATATATATATATATATATATATATATATAGATATATATATAGATATAGAGATATATAGATATAGATATAGAGATATATAGATATATATAGATATGGGAACAACACTCATATCAATGACAAAACAATTACATTAACAATCATGTTACGTTATTTTTTTAATTTTTCCTTTTCTTTTTCATACCTTCTTCAACACACTACTTCTCCGCTGCGAAGCGCGGGTATTCTGCTAGTTATATTATAAAGATAAAACTTTAACTTCATTTAAATAATCTATATTGTCAATAATTAAACATGCCAGGACACGGTGCCGCAGCGCTAGCTATTAGTTTGCGCTCCGTTCACGGATTGTTCTTGCCTCGCGCTGTATTCTTACTGGGACTGGTGTGACACTGGAAGGATAGATGGATAGAATAATTAAACACGAAGATATTTTAATGTTCCTTAAAAGTTTTGAAGAATCGGCGTTCTAAGCTTACATATGGCTTAACGTCTATTACAGAGCTGATTATGTAGCGATTGGGTATTTGGAGAAAGAAAAGTAAGGACAGGAATTGGGGGTTAGTACGTTTGAAAAAGACAGTACTTCTGTAATAAAGCATTACATCGATGGTTGCGCATGGCGCAGCAAGCATCTGAGACATGAACAATCACTGCGCCACCGTGTTCCCATGTTTGATAACATGATTTAACTCCTATTATCATGAAAATGATATCACATATACAGTACATCTCAGTATTTTAATTATTCAGACAGCTGTAATATCACGAATGTAATGGATTCTGTGTCCTGTCGGAGGAAGAGATAGCCGGTTTAAGAAGCATGTAGTGATTCACACACATAGAGCACATAGAAGATCAAATACAAAACAAAGCATTTAACTTGGTACTTTAGTTACGATGGGATTTAGAAACTAATAAATTAAACAATATTAAGATGAAGTTTATGATGTTCTACTTTAATGACAAAATAAACTATGTGATTAAAGTGGAAATTTCGAGATTAAAGTTGACATTTTGTGCTTTTTTTCCTGTGCCTATTTATTTTTTCTCTGTACCCTAATAAGCTTTCATATGACACTCAGCTGGTGGGCTACGACTCACCTTTTCACGGTGACTTTGATATGTGACAATTTATTTTTTATTTCGGGCACTGTGCGACTTTGTGAACTTGAGCTTTCAAGTTTCTCCGACACTATGTCACTCGATCAGCTTCCTTTTCTTGTTTATACCACTGTTTAAACCAACAAATAGTATGTTTTTCCTTGCCTCCACTTGGTATTCGCTGAAATTATGATATTTTCCCCTATGCTTTTACCATTGTCTTTTCACAGAAGGCTGATCTTAATGGCTATTTATATTGATTTGCATATTCAAAGAGGCATAATTCTGGGAGGAGTTGGGGCGGGACAGCAGGTGCGTGCACGAGTGTTACTTTTCACACTGAGCGGGATTTATGTAGCGGAAGAACGTGGAAGTTGGCGAACGCACAGATTCCTACATCTGGAATTTTTTGTGCGTAAGCACATCTCGGCTTTTGTGCTTACATCATGTTATAGTGCGAATTCTATACACGGCATTATGCATGAGGCCCCAGAACTGTACACTCTGCTCCAGATGTAGTCTCGCAAGTGCATTATATAGTTTAAGCATAACATCCCTGGATTTATATTGTAGAAAGACTCAGACCACACAGCAAAAAGGTTTGGAGGCAGCCACCCCTATACTTGATATTGCCTTTAATAAAAAGAGAAGGTTTGATTACAGACATCAGTCCAAAACAGAACTGGCAGGTAAACAAAAACAGTTCGGTTATAAAGCTGGGCAGGGAAAATGGCATCTTCTAAGCAGGAAGCGGAATTGACTTCATCCTGGCCAGAAGCGGATCTGATGTCATCGAGCCCAGGCAGAATTTCCCATATTCGGTCTGGAGAGGAAAAAGAGTAAGGATTAGTGTGCTCCGCCATCCCCTGGTCCAGCATGGAATTATCGTTTCTTGAGCCCTTTAGCTGCATCCCATGCACATGTTTGTGACAATATTTAATAGTTTTTATGACATAACATTTTATTTACTTTTTTAATAGGCTGTGCACAATGCTTTCACAATGAAAATGTTGTGTCAACATAAATCCCTAAATCCTTTTCAGAGGTTCCTTCCTTTAAGACAGTGTGCCCCATCTTGTATTTATAATTGATGTTCATGGCCATATTTAGCACTTTTCTACAGTACGCTGCATTTTCCAAGTGTATGCCCAGTTCTAACACTTGGTCAGATCTTTGAAAAATTGTTCTACTGCATCCTTGGTGTCTACAATACCTCCAGTTTTAGTTTGCTAACTTTACCAGAGTCAATGTTTTTAATAAAAATCAGAAAAAGTAACAGTGTGAGGAAAGACCCCTGAGGGACTCCACTGATGAGGAGCATTCTCATCTCATCTGTATTCTCCGTCTCCAGTCAGTTGAACAACTTGAGATCCAGTTTTGTAGGTGACTTCTGATGCCTACAGCTTCTAGTTTCAAAGAATTGGTTTGATTCCTTGCACATCTCTGATTTATGACTTTCTCTCAGTCCTTTACAAAAAACTCTTTTGGACAGAACACCTGCATTTCATTCAAGATACTGTTTCTTTCTTTGTGGAATTGTTTGCTTTTAGATGTACCTTAGTGGCAACCCTGTTTTTGGTGCTGCTCTGTTTTTTGGCATCTTTTTTTAATTCTGACATTGTAATTTGAATATTACAGCAGCTTTTTTTTTAGTTTTTCCAGTGGCTTTTTTATGTTTTTTTCATTTTTGATATTGTGAATATTACAAGCTTAATCCTTATTATTGTCCATGGGTAGGCCTGAAGCTGTGTAGGGGTTAAGCTGCCCAGGGTGTTGCCTATTCATGAATTTATGAAATAAGGTTGGTCTTTTCTGTGGGTTTTTGGAAGCCTTCCGGCCTTTCCCTGAAGTTTTGCGACAGAGGAACACAGCAGTTCTTATCCCATTTCTTCTGATTAAAGACTCAAAGAGCCTTTGTCCATGCAGTGACTTTAAGCCCTTTATCAGGGCTATTTTATGATCCAAGAAAATCTTCTGAAGCCTCAGCTGGGCCCATGCTGGTTACAAGGGACACAAGGTGGGAGCTCCTATGAGCAGTCTCTGGTGTCACCACTCAATTGCCACATGTCCAAGGCACCATCCCCACTACATGCTCTCTTAAAGAGGCAGCTTGGTCTCCATCCACCCAAACTGGTCCTATTGATCAGTCATTCATGGTAGTTAACATGGGTAAAATGAGAAATAAAAGACTTGAGACAGCTACTTGAGCAGTCATTTTCAATGTGGGCAAAGACTACATCCACAAAGAAAAAAAGCTGCTTGAGCACCCTGAATTTAGACTACATTGGGAAATAGTCTGGATGTTTCATGTGGCATTACACTTTGGTTTAATTTAGCTCATTGATTTGCTTTTCTATTTCTTCTCAGTATAATCAGTCTTTTTATGTTAAAAGAAGTCATTCACAAAATGCTCTTTTTACTTGGAGAGTAAATTATCCTGACTTTGAACTGTAAAGCATCTGTGATGAGAAATTGTTTTTGGCAATTTAATACAACTTTGCTCAACTGATGAATAATCAAGTGGCAGCTTTGTACGGAGCTGTGCTGCATGAGGTACTTGATCCAATTCCTCTTGTTTTTTATTTCTGATGATTCTTTGAAAACTGAATTAGTTTTAAAAAGATAATTAACTTAATTGTATTAAATATACTGTTAAATGTTGCAAAATGCTTACTTTTTATAATTTGTAGCAATACACGTGTAAAGCCCTAGCCTCTCTGTCTCTGGCTGTACATCAGTTTGGTAGCTGCAGAAGGCATAGATAAGATTGTGTCGCACTACATGACAGCTTCCACAAGTGCTATCTTGTTGCAAGAGGGGCTCAGAGTGGCAGTTGTGACAATACTGGCAACATACAAACACTGTGAGTGATTACACTCCAAATCAATGGTGCCTAACAGCATAGTGGTGATGTTTGTGGGTGCAGTAATACTGTAGCATTGCCAGATATGCGGTTGTCCTCTTTTTAGTATGTCCTGTTTAGTATGATGTCTGATACTATTGCACAGATATAAATGTGGAGTCTGTCTCTTTAAACAGAGTTTGTTTGGATGTGGACGGAGTTTTGGGAATTACATTTTTTTTTCCTATTTACTCACAATATTTACATTAAACACAATCGGGCTGTGCTTTTGCTTTTCAGAGCTGATTCAATTAAAGAGAAAATCAATTTCTGACAGATAACAGTTTAACAAGTGCAGGCTCAACTTGCCTCATATCTCACAGTAACCAAAACCTTTATATCTTGCTAGTTACCATTCACATCTAGGCTGGTTTTTCTCTCTTACAGACCATCTATGGTGTCTGTGGTTCAACCTCTCTGCAGCTTGATAGCATTGATGCCTTTAAATTCTTTTAATTACAAGAAATTTTCTGCTACTGTCAAGCGAGTGAAGAAGTTTATCACATTTGCTGTGTGTCTTTAATGGACTACAAAGTTGTTCCTTTAAGTTCCTTTAAATTACTTTTCTGGGTGTTTTTTTGTGCAACTCTGAACACAAAGCACAATGATTTCAAAATCAGAACTGGACTGTGGTAGAAATGAACATTTTAATTAAAGAAAGAATCTTATCCTCTAACAGGAGAAATCAGTAATCAGGTAGGAGATGCCTTAGAGCAGGGTTCTCAAACTCCGGTCCTGGAGGGCCGCAGTGGCTGCAGGTTTTCATTCTAACCCTTTTCTTAATTAGTGACCTGTTTTTGCTGCTAATTAACTTCTTTTGAATTAATTTGATTTGTTCTTGAAGACTCAGACCCCTTAATTGTTTCTTTTTCTTAATTAGCAGCCACACAATAATGAGATACAAAATGAGCCAAAACATCACTAGCAAACCATCATACAATATTTGAAAATAACGAAAGGTAAGGGTCTCAGGAATATTGATCTGCTCAGGTCCACAAAACATTTTACCAGTACTCTTAGAAAAGAGAAAATCAACAATTTCAGAAATGTATGGCATTGCAGAATGAGAGCAGCAACCGTTTTTTCCGATGTTAGCAGCTAAGTGCCTTTGTCTTTCTTCTGAGGTTTCATTTTGCCAACGTGCTGGCCTCGATTATGTATTAGCGGCTAAGCGAGTTTTCTGTTTCCTCGGAGGAGGAGCTCTTACCCCGACTACACCTCTCACTTCCGGGCCAGACAGACACACACACACACTTTCACGTGTAGACATTTATTGTAAGAAAAGTCTATTTTATTATATGATTATTATTTTTCTGTCCTTTAGATTTGCCACCACCCTTGAAATTTCTGTGTATATAACAACTGTCCATTGTGGTTGTCCACAGGACATCTACTGACTTCTTAGTCTTCTCTTAGTCATCTTTCAGTACAATTTGATGTTCACTTGACCATTATCTGGTTTCCTGATATGCCTGAAAAGGTTTCTGACATCTATTAACCGTTTATGCCTTTTCTTTATGATGAATGCTATATTTTAATATAGAAAGCATATCAAAACACTTCATCCTAATTGACTGTGTGTGTTCTCTGGCTTTATATTTATTTTAATACCTTTTGTCATCTTTGCTTTTTCTGATTTATTATTTCTCATTTGTATTTTTGTTGATCATGTACATTTCATTAATATTATTCTGTTTATGCCTTATTTAGTACTGATGTCTTGTATGTTTGAATTTTGTGGGTGGGCCACCCTGACATAATTGCTGAAGTGCTGCAGTGGTTCACTGTGGTTGTTCCTATTTCTGCCTATTTGTGCCTTCCTATTAATATTATAGTTTGTATGGTTTGTGATTTTTTTCTTCCGTTGGATTTAAGATTGTTGAGTTAAGGATGAGAATTTACTGTTATGGATTGTCTTGTCAGGCAAACCCCTTTTTGCCTTATTTGCTGCAAATGTTTTTCTTTCTTTTTTTTGATAACATTTAAATTTTTTTTTTAAAGATTTCTTTGTGGAGTTGTTTCTCTCCTTTTTAATGTTATTAATTTTATATCAAGCAGAATTTTTTTTCAGAATTTATATAACAAATAACTTTAAAATCAAGTCAAGTCAAGTTGGGGAGCATGCACTGGTACAGTGCGTTGCTGCACCCACTACATGACAAAACAACTCAGGATCCCGGTTTGCAACCCCCCAGGCAGACACGCGGTCCAGTCCCACCCTCCGGAAATGACCCTCTATCTGCTGCAGCCAGGTGTTATGTGGGCGACCCCTTGGCCTGGTCCAGCCAACAATGAGGATCTTACGAGCTGCATCACCCTCGGGGAAACGCGCCACATGGCTGTAGTGCCGTAACTGACACTGCCTCACAATGCAGGTAATGTGCCTCATTCGGGACTCCATGAGCAACCGCTCATTCGACACAAAGTCAAACCAACAGTACCCAAGGATTTTCCAGAGAGACACAGTACCAAAGGAGTCTTCATCTCAGGTCACTGGATGGCGTCCATGTCTCGCAACCATATAGCAAGACAGGAAGCACCAGGACACTAAAGACTTGGACCTTCGTTATAGGGAGCACCACACTGCCCTTTCCAGTGATCTCATGACCCCCCATGCTCTCCCAATCCGTCTACTGACTTCACAGGAAGAGTCACCAGAGACATGAATGTCACTGCCAAGGTACTAAACCTCTCATCAAGGTCAACACTCACTCCGCAAACAGACATACTGCTGATGGCTGTGCCCAAGAGGTCATTAAAGGCCTGGATCTTGGTTTTTATCAGGACATTCGCAAGCCCAGACACTCAGACTCCTCACTCAGTCTCTCGAGCACCACGATCAGAGCCTCCATTGACTCCATGAAGATCACAGCATCGTCAGCAAAGTCAAGATCTGTAAATCTTTCTTCACCAACAGATGCCCCACAGCTGCTGAACCCCATGACCTTGCCCAACACCCAGTCAATACAAGTATTGAACAGAGTAGGAGCAAGAACACACCCCTGACGAACCCCAGAATCAACTAGGAAAAACGCAGAGGTCCTGCCTCCACTCTGCACAGTACTCACAGTACCAGTGTACAGGCCGGCCATGATATCCAGCAACCTCGAGGGGATCCCACGAACCCTCAGGACGTCCCACAGGGCAACTCGATTAACTGAGTCGAATGCTTTGCGAAAATCAACAAAGGCTGCAAAGAAACTTTGCCAATATTCACGTTTGCACTCCATGAGAACCCTCAGTGCCAGAAAAAATCGAGAGACAGAGATGAGAGCCAAAAGCAGAAAAAAACAAAAAAATGTTTATCCTAAATAAATGCTTATTCTAAATTTTTTATATTTTATATAATACGCCACCGTGGCTGTCCGTTTGTCTGTTCAGGATTTTAAATCACCTGTAGCTCGCAAACCGTTTAACCTATTGACCTGAAATTTGGTACACATATACTACTTGATGTCTACTATCCGCTTTCAGTGATGATTGACTCCAAGGTTAGTCCTCTTTTTATTTTTATTTTATTTTATTGTAGAATCAACTCATGATTACGGGCGCCTTTCTCATCACTACTACCTTCACCGTCACTTCCCCTACCTCTTCATATCTTAAATCTTTCTTGAACCAGATTGAAGACTTAAGTGCCAGCTTATGTGAAAAATTAAGGAAAAATTACTAAGTAATTGCAACACAAACACTGACTTAATCAGTTTTAACACGAAAAGATGCTGACAAAAGAAGAGAAGTGGGCCACTAGGGTGGAGAAAAGAAGAGCTGCTCAGGAAACAGCAAGCACATCAACCTCTGAGCAAATGAATGCTAAACGTAAAGAGAAAGAGGATGAAAACTAAGTCAAGTGTATTCACTGCACGTTATCTTGCAGTGTCCCTTTACTAGTTTCAAATAAAATAGAACATTAGGTATTCACTGAGTTATAAAAGGTGGATTGGGATTCTTCCAGTTAAGCAAGATAAGTGTTTTTGCCAGTAGTGTGGTGTTGGCAATTACAATCAATGTGTCCTTCAAGATATTAAGCCCATCTGAGAGTCTAAAAAATATACTGTAAATATAGTGGGTTAGGATTGATTGTGACCCCAAGGCTGTATTTGAAGATTATTGTTCAAAATTATGTTAATTTGTTGCATTTTCAAAACCTGAGGCCCAGGGAGGCTGGAGCTAAATTGTAGTATTCACTGGCTGGATCGTGCCCTAGACACGTTTTGGACAATTTTAAACAAGATAAGTGTGATCAACGAAAGATTTTAAGTTGATTTATTAAGTTCTTGGCATATACAGAGGTGGAGTGTATTCAATGTATGGCTTATTTCCACTCCTTTCTGAGACATTAATTGAAATGTCCTTTTCCCTAGGGTTGTGAAAGGGAAGATTCTTTGAGATGTTTTTATATATTATTGAGATCCTGTTTGAGTCTCTCAAACCTAAGATTGGATGTTATTCCTTTTTTGGGAAGTATTGTGGTATATTGTGGGACATTTAAAGTATTCTGAACATTTAAACCCCTTTCCCCATATTCTGGGCTCTGCACAGACCAAAGCCTGTCAGTAAAGTTTGGGGTCAAGATGCCTGGGGCGAGACCTATGTTTAGGCTGGCAAGTGAACACACTGTCCTGTTTTTACAGGGCATTTAGCAGACCTCACAACTTTTTACTATTCTGAGTGCACTTGAATCACAACACTTACAAAACATCAGCAGCAAAACGGGCCTTTAGTAATGTTGTGATTTGGAGTCAAGAACATGGCAAAAGGAGTTGTACCCTCCAGAACAATAATAAAGCAGTCCAGGAGCTTCATTTGTTAGTCTAGAAGAGACTCACCTAAGACCAGCTTCTTCAAAAGACTACTTGTAGACTTCAGTCTAGTAAGACCCAGCATGTAGGGAAATTGGCTTAACATTTCAAAATATACAGATATGTCCAAAACTATATCAAAAATTCTTCACAAGTGAAAAAATTAACAGTAAACCCCTGGCTGTCAAGAGCAAAACTATAGCAAATCTTCAAAATACTTAAAAAATCAAAACAGGAGGCAAAAGAATTTGCCTAAAGGGCTATTCACAACTACCAAGTCTTAAAACCACAAAAATATTCAAAAATGACCACTAGTGCGGGCAAAAGCGAATCTGTAAAATAAAAAAAATGTATTATCCCTAATGCTTTCTAAAAGTGAAGCTCCGCAGCACACAAGGCAAAATAAACAAAATAGGCAAACAAAGTCCCAATGAAATCCAAGAATGGTCAAAAAAACAAAGGTCAAAAATCCTGGAATGAACAAAAGGCACAGAATAATCAAAAGAGAACTTCACCAACACCACAAGTGCTTTCGTAATGAACCTCAAGGAACTGTGAGTTTTTCTCAGCCTTTACACGACTGAGGGCAGTCCCTTGACAGTGACAGGCAGGTGGCCCTGCCTCTTAGGAGACCACTTATAAAACACATGGCTTATAGTGAAAGATGTGTAAACCTAAATAAACTATTGTCACACACATGCGATTAGGAGACAACTAAAGGGCCTGAATAATAGTAAGTCCATGCCTGACCAGGGGGTGGGCGAGGTGCACTAATTGTCTCTCTCAATCCCTTACAGACCATCCTTGGGAAATCCTGCCCGGTTCCGGTGCCACCGATGACACACTTCCAGTTCCAGAACTACCAATGACATCACTTCCGGTCCCAGCCCTGATGACATCACTTCCTCTGCTTGTCTTTAAAAAATACAATTTTAAGACAGCAATTCAGTTATGTTTTAGACTCACATGAGTAAAGAACTTGTCAATTTACCTCTTTGCAGCCAGGATATAATATACGGGTGGCTGCCCCAAACCTTTTTCATGTCTCATTGTGCTTTTTGTGACAAACTTGCAATTGGAAGGCATAGACTTGATCAAAGTCACAGTACTGTCCTTGGCAAACATTAAAGCCTTTGAATATAAATTCTTCTTTACTTAAAAAAATGTTTAATATTTTTAAATGGATGCACCTAATTTTTGCTTCCAAGTAAAGTCCCGTCCTAACAGTCTTCTTGATTGAGTTGATATTTGTGTCACTCCTGCCTGTCCCTGTGTCTGCATGACTGGCCCAGTAGGATCATTGGCCTTATTAAGGTTGTATGGCATTTCTGCTCCTAGTCACCTTTTGTTTGTCTCCAGAGCTCAAGAGTGGAAGCTCATTGGCACTGAATAATAAAAGAAAGAAAACAGACTGCTAGTTGTTCTTTTTCTAAGTAAACAGAGGAATAATACCTTGAAGACCAATTATTCACATTCAGAACTTCCCACTTGTGATGTGCTTGCCAAGGTGACTTTTGCAAGCTTTTTAAAATACTATCAAAATTATTTGTTTAAATGTCAGTTATCAGCAAAAGTGCAATAGCTGATGGATAAAAACAGTTTACACTGTTTACACCAAGCTCCAGAGTCCCTGGCTGAAAGCCTGCCAGCATAGAGTCTGTTGTTCTCCCACCTGGACCTTGACAGCCTGGATCGCAACCACATGTTGTTGCTCTGACATGTCACAAGTCTTCGTAATCCTGCTGACTACACCACTGTAAGAACACGAGAACACAATAAGAAGTGGGTAAACCCTGTATAACTGAAATTCAAAAGTAAACAAAATGTGATTAACAGCGTTAAAGAAACATCTCTTCAGACAGGAATCTGGTTCTGACTGACTCAAAGTTGGTGCAGCTTCCAGTTATGTGTACTTTAGGCAAGAAGAGGTGGGTCCAGGCAGATGGACACTGGAAGTGATGTTGGAGGTGAAAAAACCCATCAGTCTTCCAGTCTGCAGAGGGATGCATTATCACATGTGCCAACCCCAGGAGTGATGGAGAGTTACCATCACCTAAGCCCTTGAATTATCCCCTATCTGCATGCAAATGACAATATATATGAACTAGCTGTGCTTCCTGTCTAAGATGGGCTGAAATCTGAGCAATCAACATAGACCTCATTGTTAATGTTTGCAGAGCAGCATCTATTAGAATGTATTTGGTAATACATGGAGTACTAACATACATTGCATTTGTCATTTCAACAGATGGTGCCTTACAAATATTTGTAGTAATAAAATGAATTACTATAAATGACTGTTTCTTAAACTTTGTGTGTTACCCATTTTGTCTGAATTTGGGTTGTTTTGAGCCAGGGTGGTGTTTGAGGTGTGTCCACTGTCACACACATGCAGTTAGGAGGCAGTCAACAAGCCCGGAGGTGAATGAAATATCGTGAGACAAAGGGTTAACCTGCGAATGCTAACGCCTCTCTTTCTCTCTCTTCAGACAAAAAGAAGAAAATTAAAACACTTACCTTACTTCTGGGTTCCAACATGGCTGCCGAAACGTCACATCTGGCAATCTCTGATGACGTCGCTTCCGGCTATGACCCATGACAACACTTCCGCTCTCCCAAAAACGATGTCACTTCCTCACTATATCGCTTCCGGTCCCAGTTGATGACGTCGTATCCGTCTGCCTGTTTCGACTTCATTTCCTGCCAACTCAAATCCGTCCACCATTTTTGTTCTGTATATAATGCCACCATTTGTAAAACTCTTGTGTGATGTACTGTAAACGTATTTGATCACCATTTTGACATTTCGTTTTTATTTTGTCCGTTGGACATTATATGGTGATGGTCCCCAACTCTTTTTCGTTGTGGAGATTCTCTTTTTGGTCTGTTGCACATATTTACAAGGTGATTGTGGTTTTTTAAATGGTAAGTTGCATAGTAATGCGTGTAGACCAGGTTTTATAAATCTGATTTTTTTTTGCTGTATGCATTTTCCTGATTTTTTGGTGTGCAAATATTTTCATGCTCTTATCCTAATCAAATGTTTAATCATTTTATTAAAACAGTTAGCTGAACCCCAGTCAAAACACATACATTTATTTATTTTTTAGTCTATACATGGGGGTAAGACATTGACTCTAAGGCATTCCTGTCGGGGTCAAGATGGTTACTTAATGAAGATAGCAGTGATGTCAAATGCCACTATTGGGCATGAAGAATGGAAATAAAATTAAAAAGGCTCCATAGCAGTCTGAAGGACTGACTTAACTTTGGCAGTTCTTAAACAACTAGTGCTAATAAGTCTATACTATATTAAAATAATGTCACTTCAGCTTGGATTTAAAAAGAGAAGGAGCGTCTAACATTGGCCAATAAGTCATGCTGGAGTTTGAGCTCTGACTCCTCCAGTAACTTTATTTAGCCATGGAATTTTAAGAAAAGCTGAAAATTGTGATCACAGTGTATGTTCGGCAGCACATTCATTAACAGTGTCTGACAAGCAAGGCAGTGAGGTACTAATCCGTTTCTAACTTTATATTAAAACTTTTCACGTTGGCTCTAAAGTTGAATGGAAACAAGTGCAGTGATGTAAGAACTGGAGTTATTTGGTCATATTTCTTGTTCCTAGCAGTACAGCGTTTTAAAATAGCTGTAGAACAGAAAATTAATCATCTGAACGATCTAACAGCATCTGATCAGGTTTGAAACACACTGAGAAATGTTTAAAGATTTTACAAATTAAGGAACAACCTTTAATTTCACAATATTTCTAGGTTTTTACAAAGTGTAGAAGTCAGTATTGTTTTGATATTTGCAAAATTGCAACACACTAAAATCACTTCTAATGTCAATAACGGTCAATAATGTCTGTTTAAAGACATTAATGTGCAGTATTGCTGAAATTACTAAACACATACTTTATTTAGGGGATCAATGAAAAAAAAGACTGTTTTCATAACCAGAAGAGAACAAAACAGTATAAAGTTGCTTTATAGAAATATATTACCATAAACTGTTGTAAATGTAAAGATGAAGCTTCAATTACTTATTCAGATTGAACCATTACCCATTTAACAGTTCAGCATTCAGATTTCCAGACAATTAAATGTTGTTTTCTCCCAGCTCTGAGTTGGTCCACTGCCATTTTTTGTTATACATACATTAACTTACACAGAGCAATGTGCCATTTATGGATCGGTCAAGTCCCTGACATACCCACTGTGCAATGGCAGTCTGAGAATAGGAGACAGAAGCAGACGGGTTTTAGTTTGCATGACTAGTGGATATAAAAATAAATGCTCACCCAGTTTTGTCAAACATCGCAAGCTCTTGGCTCTTTCCTTTCATTTACTGATTCTTTTAACTCTTGAAGGGAGTTAGCAATTCAATTAAGAAGAAAAATAATGCAGACTGGTGATGTCTGCCTCGGGGGTATCAGCCAAGGAAAAATCAATGGAAATAATTACCAACCTGACTCCTAGCTCTCAGATAATTGTGCCATGTCCTCCAAGGATCCAAAGGTCTATTCTTACACTGCCAGCACACTTCTGACTTGGCCCGTTGACTTTTTAATCAGTTGACAGTTATCACTCAATGGGAGATCAACAGCAAACTAAACAAAAACAAACGAAAAAAAAATGCATTATGCAGTGTAAGAAACACAGGAAGCTGACACTATCTATTCTCCGGTGGCCTCTTCCTCAATAGTGCCATGTTTGTTTTTCCATCTTATTGTATATTGTAACAGTCTTTGCCTTGTAAAGCACTTTCTCATTGTAATTTCAGCTGAAAGGCGGTTGTCAAGTATAATTGCAGACTCCTCCTGGGGCGTCATGCATAACGGCGTGTGTAGAATTCACACTATAACATGACGTAAGCACAAAAGCCGAAATGTGCTTACGTACAGAAAAATCCAGATGCAGGAATCTGTGTATACTACAACTTCCATGTTCTTCCGCTACATAAATCCTGATCAGCATGAAAAGTAACGCATGTGCACGTGTCTGCTGTTCCGCCCCAACTCCTCCCAGAATTATGCCTATTTGAATATGTAAATCAATATTAATAGCCCTTAAGCTCAGCCTTCTGTGAAAAGACAATGGCAAAACCACGAGGAAAAATAGAACAATTTCAGCGTATACCAAGTGGAGGCAAGGAAAAACGTACTATTTGTTGGTTTAAACAGTGGTATAAACAAGAAAAGGAAGCTGATCAAGTGACATAGCGTGTCGGAGAAACTCGAAAGCTCAAGTTCACAAAGTCGCACAGTGCCCGAAATAATAAAAGAGTTGCATATCAAAGTCGCTGTGAAAAGGCGAGTCATAGCCCACCAGCTGAGTGTCATATGAAAGCTTATTATGGTAGAGAGAAAAAAAAAGGCACACAGTGGGGAAAAAGCAGGAAATGTCAACTTTAATCTTGAAATTTCCACTTTAATCATGTAGTCAATTTTGTCATTAAAGTAGAAAATCATAAACTTAATCTTAAATACATTTCATTTAAAAGTTTTCTCAAATCCCATCGTGACTAAAGTAGTACGTTAAATGCTTTGTTTTGTATTTGATCTTCTATGTGCTTTATGTGTGTGAATCACTACTGCTTCTTAAACCGGCTTTCTCTTCCTCCGACTGGACACAGAATAACTAAAATACTGAGATGTATATGTGATATCATTTTCATGATGATAGGGGTTAAAGCATGTTATTAAACATGGGAATACAGTGGCGCAGTTATTGTGCGCGACCTTCGATAAAATAATTTATTGCAGCAGTGCTGTCTCTTTCAAATGTACTAACCTCCAATTCCTGTCCTGTCCTTCCTTTCAAATACCCAATAACCACACAATCAGTTCTGTAATAGACGTTAAGCCATCTGTAAGCTTATAATGCCGATTCTTCAAAACTTTTAAGGAACATTGAAATATCTTCATAGTACATGTTTAATTATTCTGTTCTTTACACCAGTCCCAGTGAAACATACAGTGCGAGGCATGCAGGACCAATCCGTGAACGGAGCACCAGATCCTTGCTAGCATAGAGACACCGTGTCCTTTAATTATTAATAATATAGATTATTTAAATGAAGTTCAAGTTTTATCTGTATAATATAATAAACATATTTTGCTGCATTTCATCTTAAAAATGATATCGTCATCATATGTAAATACGCGCTTTATAAAGTGGCTCAGGTTGTGCAATATTATAACTGTATTGCAAGTTTACAGTGAGGTGATTGTACTAATAAGTACAAACAGGTCTACAAGGAGCAGTTGATGGACTGATTGATTGTGTTTAGAGCTCTTGGGATGAAACTGTTTCTGAACTGCAAGGTCCATACAGTAAAGGTTTTGAAACGTTTGCCGTGTGAGAAGCAGTTCAATAGACAGCATGGCTGAGGCAGCGTGTGCTTGATGCTGTATACCGATAATTCTCTTTCCGATCAGCTTCTCTGAGTGGTGCAGTGAGAGTAATATGGAAAAACATGATCTGCTATGGCAACCCCTAACAGGAGCAGCTGAGAGAAGAAGAAGAAGGTGCAGTGAGAGTAACAACGCTAAAGCAGTTATGGTATTTAGAATAGTTTGACCATTCAGTAGACAATTATATTGTTACAGGTTAATTACAATCCCATGCATTAAACTAATAAACAATATACGCTTAATTTCAGTGTATTTATAAAGCCGCGTCAGTAATGTGGATCTGAAACAGAAAGATAAACCACACGGGAACAGTAACACTGCTTTGACTCTGGGTGCCGCCAGTCTGCAAAACCGAGCGCAGAACTTGCGTACGACAGGGTATGAGGTACCGTGGAAAAGTGAGTGGCTTTACGCCAAGTTTAGGTTTTATACATTGCGATTTGAACGTGGAAACGTTCTTACACAACATTTGTGTGAGTACGCTCCGTTTATACATGAGGCCCCTGGTCTGTGAATGCTGTGTTTTTTTTTGTTTTAACCTTTTCATGGTAAAGTTAAAGTAAAGTCATGACTGATTCATTGTAAAAAAAAATGTTTTAACCTTATGTAATCAATTCTGCAAATTGGTTCTTTTAGTGGGGTAGGATGGTGACACAGTGGCATAGAATGAAAATGACTCAAGAAGTCCTAGTTATGCTGGTGAAATTAGTGACAACAAGACAAAAGGTTCATAAATTCTGACACGTTCTAATACTATGCTAAAAAGGGAGATAAAAAAGGCTTTATGGTGAAGCCTGCAAGGGTTTGCTTTACTCAGCTGGCCCAATATGGCCAAATCAGAAAACCTGTCTACACCAAACTAGCTCCCAAAGAGCCTAAATAAACTCCAGATCTATCACTTTGGGGAGCCATCACCAAACCCCATTACTGGTGTTATTGAATATTAATGTTCAGAATTAAATTGCTGTGTCTCTTCTGTAGACAATAACTGAAAACGTCACATGGCTGCTCATAGCCTTGCACTATAAGGAAGCTTATTCTGCTGTTTCACAAAGATGTTGCCTTCTGCTACAAGTATGATAGTTCACAATTGTTGTTCACTGGTTTAAACAAAAGAAGACTGACCCATGCAGTCAAGTGACAAGAACTAAACAGATGCTTTAGGCATACATTCTATTTTATTCAAGTTCAAGTTTAGTAAGTTGAGTACAGATGTTTTACATAGACAGAGTGGTAGCACAAAGCTGTCATTCCTCCCTCACAGCGCCAGGTTTTGTATGGAGTTTGCGCGTTGTCCCTGTGCATTTATAGCCTGATTGGTATCAGTGTATCAGTAAGCTTACTCACTCAAAAATGTTGTCCAATTCCTTCATTACCATATATTCAGCAAGTGTGACTTATCATGTGTTTAAAACTTTTAATAACTGGTTTGCAGTGGTTCAATCTACTGTGTTTAATCCTGATTTAGCTTTATCACGCACATATGATGTGCAGTGGCTTGGCTCTTTCAAAAAAATCTAAGGTTTTTTATTAAAAATGCAACGCAGGGTAAACAGTTCAGTTCAGATTTATGGTTATGTATACAAAGAACAATCAAACTGTTGCATGTGCTGTTCACCACCATGCTGCTGCTCCATAGGTTATGTAAAATAATGCCACAGAATGTAACAGGTGAAAGGTAAGTACCATTTAGGAAAAGGTAATCATATGATTTGAGCGAGAATATGTCTGTAGTTACAAGCCATGGCACAACATAACCACTGAAGAAACAGAATTGTAGAAGCAAAGTAGGATAATAAGGGGTTGTCATAACTCTACCCACTATGCCCACTGTGAACAGACAAGGAAGTAAGAAATTAATCTTTACTTTGAGTAAAATAGATTTAAGAATCTGTGATAAAATGTATTATTTCCATTTTACTTTAAAAGAAAACCTTTGCCTCTTCAAAATTAACATATTCATTATGTTTTAAGGCTTTTTTCACATTGGGACCCTGGTACCCATTAGCTCCTTTATAAAATGCAAGATCAAACTAGTTATTTCTGAAACCTTTAAAACTATGCTTCACTTTATAGCTCAATTTCAAGTAGCAAATTGATATATACTATGATTCTGAAAAAATATTTTTTCACTTGAAAATTACAAAACTTATCCTTTAACTCTTCAGGGTGGATGTCGACTTTTGTCAAAAGGAGGGGTTGACGGTGGTAATCAACTATAAACAGTTACAAAATCCGCCGTTATGCTTTAACTGGAGCTTCATTGGTTTGACCGAGATTCCCTGTGCTTGCGTGATTAATGAGGCGTAGACAACAGCAAAAATGGCATCAACATCTGGTGAGAGATCGAAGCGAATGCATAAAGCAAAATACTCAGTGGATGATGTTTTTTGCATATTAGCGCAGAATTGGACTCTGGCTTGTCAGACTCCAATTTTGACACAAGTGAAGGAAAACAAATGTGAGGTACCAGTATCAGCTTATTGGTCCCCAGTTTATTGGTTCTCAGTTGATGAAGGCGCTGAAAAGGTTTGTGTAGCTGACGCGCCTACAGCAACGTTCGCCTAGGAGGACCACCACTTACAGTGGCAAGAGGTACAAACCAGCTTGCGATGCACTGTGACTGAGACTGTCATTGCCGCCCTCATCATTTGAAGACAGCCTGGCAGCCAGTCTGCCATGTATTTCTGACAGACTGGAAGACTACAGCACGCGGCATCAGATGTTTTAGGTTCATTTTTGCGTGAAACCATTGCTTTGTGTTTCTTCCAGAAAACTGTGCTTTTTGGAAAAAATATTTAGACCTCAAAGAGTTAAGTTCATTATGATTTGGAGTCTGCTGTGCAATTGATTGGCATTCTGCCCAAAGCTGATTCTGCCTGATTAATGCCAACTTAGCTTCTGGCTTTCCATAAAGTCATACTGGTATCATGGAGTTCACCATATTATTCATTATATAAACACAATTAGTTAGATTTTCTTGCTCAGGGCCACAGCAAACAGTTTTCCTTTCTTTGTCTTTTGTTAGGCTTCCACCCTTTCTCCGGAATTATTCCCTGTTTAACAAATTTAGACTTCTTTGTGGTAGAACTAACCAATCAAATGAGGGCATGTTTTCTACAAACGGCAAGAGTATCCATTTTTTTCAGCCTGTTACTGTTCCCATCCTGTTAAAATTCCATCCATTTTTAGATAGATAGAGATAGATAGATAGATACTTTATACTTTTTTTACTTTATAGACATTCTGCAGCCTTTTGGAGTTTTAAGCAATTACATGCTTATTTGCTTTGCTGTAAATAGTTTCTAATAATTAGGTAAAACTTCTTATTTTATGGCAAGCCAAGTATTTTAGCAGACAGCACTTCACAGGGTGGGTAAGGCTAAATGCTTGAGTGTCAATTGAGTGCCTCAGTCCTTCCACATCAATGCTCGCTACAGTATGACAATAATATTCAAAATCATTTACGCTTACAGATCTCAGTGAGATATAAATTAATAATAATTATTAACTACAACACTGGTGTCCAGTGATAATGACAAGAAAATGATTTAAAAAAAAAATATGCTTGGTATACAGCTGCCATCATGAGGGGGTGGACTGACAGGATTAGAGAAAAACCCGACCCAGAGACAGTGAGCCATAGAAGGATGCAGAAACCGCATGTGAGAGGATAGTAAGACCAGGCTGCAGGGTTTCTTTTCTTGGTGAGCACTTTCTATGTTCTTAACATCAGACACTGGAGGGCTGAAAACATCTTGGTTTAATCAGCCAGCAGGATGTCATGCCCTTCATTTGAGAGGCTGCTATAGTCAAATATTGTCCACGGACATTTTTCGCATTGTTTGCTGTTGTACAGCATCAGTTACAATTGGCTTCTATTATGTTGTGAACTTTTTTCTTTCCATTTTGCATGAAAACATAAGATAAAAAAATAATAAGATTAAAAAAATCTTGGGGTAAGAGAGAGGCTGATAGCTCATTACCATACTCACCCCACACTGAACCACCTGGATTTGGACCCGAGTGCAGCGGGTGGCACATCAACATCACACTGAATAGTGTGAGGTTTTTTAGAGTGGCTGGAGTGCAAGTCCTGCCAACAACCCCCACGTTTTCCCTGTAAGTTGGAGGACTTGCTTGCAGGGCTGGATGCAAATTAACGTCATACCCAGGATGAAGCAATTGCAGGTTAAGGGTCCAACAGAGTAGATCACTTATGGCATTTGCGAGATTCGAACCCCCAATCTTCCAATTGCTGGCGCAGATCCCATGCTTCAGAGCCACCACTCTGTCCATGGGGTAGGTAACATAAAAAATATAATTTTTGGCTGGAGTATTCCTCTAATGATTGTTTGCTGGTCAGTGAATCTGCAATTCATAGTGAACTGTTTTTACAATTACAGGTCCATCCACAATTCATTCCTGCCTTGTGCCCTATGTTGCCAGCAAAGCCACTGGCTTCCTCTTTGTCTCAACTTGATAAGCGGGTTAGCAAATGGACAGATGGTTGTATTAATAATCGGCAGGTCTTTGGTTTCCCCAAAAACCTGGCTGCTTTTAAACACTTTCTGCATACAGCAAATCATTTGGGAGGTTAAGGGTTACTGCTGTTGGGCTATTTGTCCAAATGCTCCCTTGTTTTGCGTTCGCTTTAATTGATTTGAGCTTATTCTACCGCCCCGTCGGCTTATTGTCTTACTGTTTTTGTAGCACCATCAATTCAAAGCTAAAATTACCAATTGAAAGCTTAACTCATCAAGGCAGTGGGTTTCTGTGCCCTAAGGGGCCTAACCTTACATGCCTGCTAAGTCAGAATAGTCCTATTACATGCACAAGGTATAAACTGAACATTTCTACTTTCTATGCAAACTGCTGCATCTTGGCTCTACAGATAGCAGCATATCATACAAATGCCAGTGCAGATGGGGCCATTTCACTGCCTTTTATTGTTTTTGCACATCAGTAGCTGCGCTATTCATATCACATTCATGAAGAGATGATCTTATTTAGTATTCATTGCCAATACTAGAGCACACCTGTGGCGCTGAGCAGTCTGACTCTGACTTCACAGTCCACAAGGGTTAGTCTGGCGGGTCTTAATTCAGCAACCCTTTGAAAAAGATTGCTTTGTTTATATTCTGCTATAGTCGAATAAGCAGAGAATTGATTTCAAGAGCATTACAGTCCAGAAAGGAAAGTGTATACACATAAATTATACCCAAGCATATGGTCATGTATTCCTTTTGTTATAAATGTCTCGGTGTATATGATACATTTGTAACTCTAATGCACCACTGCTGTGCAGCACTTAAACCGCCATATGACTGTCATATATATTCCTGACACTTAACAGGAATGTGGAAGCAGGTTTACTCTTTCAAATCTGATTTCTAGAATCAAGGAAAATGTAAATACATGTATCTTTCGGTTTAGTAAATTGATTGGACTGCATTTAAACAATGTTGTGAAAAATACCTAATCATTTATTTAACACTTAATTTCTCTTTCTAATAAACAACCACCCTTTTCGCAAACCTACATTATCCATTCTAGCGTGACAGGGGAACTGAACCTTACAGTGCCATCATTGGATGCAATGATTAATAAGTACAAACAGAAACCCTTGGCACTTATTTTTCAAAATTCCCCACACATTGAGGAAATTCCTAAAATCTGGAGGCTAGCAAGTATTATCCCATTATATAAAAAGGATAATCGGGCAGGTCCAAGTAAGTATAGGCCATTGTGCATCACAGGTACGTTAATGGAAGGAATTATTCAGGCAGAGCAAAAACAGGAATGTTAGTGAACAGTCAACATGGGTTCAAACGAGGGAGGTTGTGTTTCACTTATATGCTGGAATTCTATGAGGAAACAACAACAATTTATTTCTTATATAGTCCAAAATCACACAAGGAATGTCTGCATGGGCTTTAACAGGCCCTGTTTTTTTGACAGGCCTTGACGTCCTAAGAAGACAAGAAAATATTCCTCCCCCCCCAAAAAACAATTGAGGAAAATTGAGGTTGTGTGTACAATAGTTGTGAAAAAATTGGGTAAATACAACACACAAAACAGAACACAAGTCATCCTCTTCACAGAACTAGATGGCCCATATATCTTGGCTACTTCAGAAATACAATACAATAATACAAACTATGCTTAAGACAAGATGCAAGAATAGATTATAGTACTCACTAAATATAGAACAATCAAATATAAGGATACAGATTTGTTCAAATAATAGAAAAGGAATCAGATAAGCCAGACACATTCAGAGTCCTGGGGACCCTTGGCCAACAAACTGCCTGCTCCCCACTTGCCATTCTGCAGCTGAGTCAGTGCTGGGCCAGCCAATCTGATGAAAGGACCCTTCTACTCAATGAATCCAGTGCTCGTTTATCCAAGACTAGTTTTCCATGGAAAGCAGACAATTTGGCAGTAGAGCAGTGGCACCAAGTGCCTCATGAAGATCCCTAGAAGAGAAACAGAATATGCGAGGGTAAATAACAGTTTATAAATACTGAATTATTTATATTTTAGTTTTAGTACAATGGCTAACAACAAATATTCAGTGTGCACAGCTAATCGGCAGCTCTAGTCAGGATATACTAAACTGAAGTATCGAGTCTTTAGTCTGGATTTACAAGCTGAGACTGAAGGAGCACCTCTTATAATAGCAGGCAGATCATTCCAGTTTCAGGATAGTGTAGCAAAATGCTTGACATCCCAGTGTTATTAATCCTTGAAATCATAAACAGGCCGCAATCTTGGCACCACAAGGAAGTTTAGTGATCACACGTAAGGAAGTGGAATTTCAGAGCACAGTCTGTAGGTGGGTACAAAATTGACACAAACACAGGAAGCAAAGGGTTATGATGAGGAAAGCTTTTTAAGAATGAGGTGATGTTAAAAGTGGTGTCCCCCCGAGTCAGTGCTGTTGTCATTGCTTTTTTTAATATACATAAATGATCTGGACAAAAAATCTAAATGTATAAAATACAAGTACAGTATGTGTTCACAAATCATGGTTAGTCATAGAGCCATAAGGATGAAGTCAGCTTGGGCTGAATGACCAAACAGGAAAGGGATGCAATTAGCACAAGGGACTGGGAGAAGATTTGGTTATCAAGACAGCATGAAACTCCAGGAGTGAAGAATGCGTGATGTATGTGAAAGGTTCAATCCATTGATCGAGATAGGGGTTAAGAGATGAGATGTGTTAAGAGATGCTAATACTATGGTAGAGGCTCATGAATGCTGAGGAAAGGGCCAGATGGTGGTGAAGGGATGCTAGAGCTAAGGCTATGGCACCAGAACATGAAAAAGCCGAAAAAAAGGCTATACAGCAGAGAAGGAATTCCAGAATTAAGTTGTGGCACAGGGAAACAAAACAATCAAGGAAAAGACTACACAACAGAGACAGAGACATGTGAAAGCGAAACAACTGAGGAAAGGGCCACATGGCAGAGAAGTCAACATGGAGCAAAGGAACTTTTGCCTGAACTATTGTGGGCTTGAGGATTCCTAAGATGTTGCTCAAACAGAACCATTGTGGAAAATTTCTGACCAAAAATCCAAGAAAAGAAGATGATGCCAATCAATTGCTTCATGAGGACTGACATCAGACATGTAGACGCTACACTTGTAGTGATCAGCAGTAGGACAGCCTCTCTTCATGTTTTGCTTACCTTTTCTTTCTTTTAAATGTTGTCTATCCTTCTCTAATCTTTGTGTGAAGTGATCCTAAGCTGTTTTTGTGAGAACATCACTTCATTCACTGGATCATCTCAAGGCTGATGTCTGCCTCCTGTTTTGTTGATTTTCAATACAAATGATTGCAGGACTTCAATTAAAGACAAGCATCTTAAAATCTGTGTCTGATGCTGTCATTGTAGGTCTGCTGCAAGATTAGGAGGACACCCATGGACCTATTGTTAATGAGTTTGTTCATTGATGTGATCGATCGTTTTCATAGAAAAAGATCTCTAAGACCATGGCTGTAGATTTTAGGTGCCCACCCACCCCCAATAATAATTAAATGGCAGACTGTAGAGATGGTGGGACAATACAAATATCTAGGGACAATCATCGATAAGAGGCTGACCTTTGATCTCAATGCAGAACAAATCTGTAAGAAGGCACAAAATGCCTATTCTTTAGAAAAAAACTCAATTCTTAGACAAAACTATATTGGCATTTTCTGTGTTTTATTGAATTACTTGTCATTTCTTCTGTTCTATGTTGTTCTAGAAATTTAGAATTAAGAAGAAAAACTGCCTAAAAATAATTTTAAAGTAAGCAGTAAATTTGTCGGTTTACAGAAGCACTGGGTTCTGTTAGAAAGGTATCAGCAAGAAGGCATCTTGTCCGTTCTATCAAACAGTAACTATCCGCTGTTTCCTAGGATTCATTTGTTGCCATCAGGCTACAGATTTAGGCTCTCAGTGATCAAGAGCAAGACGATTTAAGAACTTTTATTCCCAGAGCTGTAAACATTTTGTATTCTGGTAGTTGCAAGAGTCCTGCTGATTTATGAATTGTTATTGTGTACCGAGAGAGCTCTTTATTCTATGGGTGTGTATACTGATTATAACAATGATTGTCATATGTTGTGTCTTGGCTTATCTTCTCATATATCCGTGTAACAATGTCTTATGTTTTATATTTTCCTCCTACAGATAAGCTTTTATTGCTAAAATGAAGACAGCAGAACAGTCAGTATGCATGCAATAACTCTTTACTTGACACAGTATCTCTCATTTTAAAAATGCATGCTAATGCATGCAAAACAAAGCACAAAATACGGCACTGTCACAAGGCTGTGCAGACATAACTGTACAACAACAAGAATATTTTATTGTATAGCCCAAAATCACACAAGGAATGTCTCAATGGGCTTTCACAGGCCCTGTTTTTTGACAGCCACGACTACCTAAGAAGACAAGAAACAAAAAAAAAATCCCATGTAGGGAATAAAATAGAAGAAATTTTAGGAAAGGAAATTCAGAAAGAGACCTCCTTCTAGATAGGTTGGGTGTGCAATGTGTGTCAAAAATGGGGTAAATACAATATGCAAAAAAGAACACTAGTAATCCTCTTCACAGAGCTAGCTGGTCAATGTATGATGGCCACCTCAGAAATACAATACAACAGTACAGACAACTGTGTTGTTGCACAGCCAATTGTTGCCTCACGAATTGTAGACACAGAGCGCCACGACAACTCTCATGGCAAAATGGGAGAAAAGATTATACCACTCATTAAATACAAAACAGACACATATAAGGATACAGATTTGTTTAAAAATATCAAAAACAAAGTAGAAGCTAATTAACATAAAAGAAAAACAACAATATCTGTCCACCAGCTTATTTTAGAACCATGGCCAGATTGTAGAAATGGAGTCAGACAAGCCAGACATAGCAGCCAACAAGCGGCCTCCCCATACTGGACATTACACAGCTGAATCGCTGCTGGGTCAGCCAATCAGATGAAAGGACCCTTCTACCCGATGATTCCAGTGCTAATTAATCTGAGATGACTTAGCAGGCAGACAATTAGCAATAGAGCAGTGGCATCAAGTGCCACATGAGGATACCGAGAAGAGAAACAGAATAGGTGAGGGCTACTAACAGTTTATAAATACCGTATTACTTATATTTTAGTACTAATGACTAACAACAGAAATGCAGTATGCACAACTAATCAGCAGCTCTAGTTCTGGTATGCTAAACTGAAGTACAACAACAACAACATTTATTTATATAGCACATTTTCATACAAATGATGTAACTCAAAGTGCTTTACAAAATGAAGAAAGAAAAAAGAAAAATATAAAAATAAGATTAGGCAATACTAAGTCAAAAAGAATAAAGTAATGTCCATTGGCCAGGAGAACAGAGAAAGCAAGACTGCCATGCCCCCACTGGGCAGAATAGTCATTTTTTAGCTGGGATTTAAAAGCTTAGACTGAAGGGGTGCCTCTTATAGTAGCACACAGACCAGTCCACAGCTTCATGGCCCTGTAACTGAAAGCTCAAACTCAAACTGTTATTTTTTTAATCCTTGGAATCATAAGCAGGCCAGCATCTTAAGATCTTAATGTGCACTCTGGTTTGATAAGTTCAGTTAAGTAAGTGGGGTCTTGGCCATGTATGGCTTTATATGTTGAAGGAGGATTTTGAAATCTCCCCAAAACTTAACTGGGAGCCGGCGTAAGGACTTAAGAAAGGGAGTTATGTTTCCACTACAGATCTTTATTTAAATACTAAATGACAGACAGACACATGTGATATTAATCTATGAAAGCACTTCCAGACAAAAGCTGAACGCATTTATTCTTGTGTGAATGGCACAAATTTCTCAAGAATTTAAACACAATTTATTTTGCAATATTTTTTTAGTACAAAACAGTCTGTTTTGCTGTTGATTAAATTTCACACTGATCATTTTGCTCATCACTAAGCATAACATTACAGATAAAAATATAAAACAAATAAAAAAAAAGCACCAAAGAAAGGATCAAACCATCAAGGAAGGAACTATGACAACTAGTCAATGAATGCTGTGAATTTCTGTACACTTTTGGGAGCTTATTGTTCTGGATGTTACCCACTCAATGTACAGCTAAGGCATTGAGAGTATCCAGTTTAGGGACATGAGGGTTGTATTTCTGCCATCTGCAGAATATGTAGTCCTTCAGTCCTGACTAGACTGGGAACTCAGGTGCACCCTGAAGTGTTTTGCAGTCTGATTGAGAATTAGTGCCCCCAAATTTGAGGTGTAGATCCTGCCCTGGAAAAAGGTCTGTTGTTCTATGCAGTTTTGGGGAGTAAATACTTTAGGTTGAGGCAGAAGGTTGAGTTGATGCCAAGTTTGACTGTTCTGTGAAAACTTAGGGCCTTCATGGTATAAAGTGGCTTTAAATACTGTAAATGTGATTTATTATTTTTATTTACTGAGCACAATGTTTCACAAAGTGTGGTCCATGATACATGGCAAGGAAGTCCACAAACTATCCAGTAAACTTAGGTAAGTAAGCACGGTGGCACAGTAGCAGCACTGCTGCCTCGTAGTAAGGAGACCTGGGTCTTCTGGAGTTTGCATGTTCTCCCTGTGTCTGCGTGAGTTTCATCCGAGTACTCCGGTTTCCTCCCACAGTCTAAAGACATGCAGGTTAGGTGCATTGGTGATTCTAAATTGTCCCGTGTGTGTGTGTGTGCCCTGCGGCAAGCTGGCACCCTGCCCGGGGTTTTTCCTGCCTTGCACCCTGTGTTGGATGGGATTGGTTCCAGCAGACCCCTGTGACCCTGTGTTAGGATATAGCGGTTTGGACAATGACTGACTGACTGACTTTGGTAAGTAATTGATAAATACCATGTATACTTTGTTGCTACTGCGGTGGGTTGGCGCCCTGCCCGGGATTGGATTCCTGCCTTGTGCCCTGTGTTGGCTGGGATTGGCTCCAGCAGACCCCCGTGACCCTGTGTTCGGATTCAGCGGGTTAGATAATGGATGGGTGGATGGATACTTTGTTGCTAATGGTCTGCTTATTCTCTTATCCTTTATTCTTCGTATTGCTTATTTTAAAGAATCATCACAAGACATCCAATTAATAAAAGACATTATTTTTTGCATTCTAAACAAACCAAAGGAATGTTAAACAGTATACAAATTTTACAGACAGCGTGGCGGTGTGGCTGTGTGTGCATGTGGTGGTATCAACATATCCTACAAACACCTTTTTCTGACAGCCAATCTGTCCTGCATGTCAGCTTTTAAAGAATACATTAATCTAGAAGACTGATATTTTTAACATACACTGATACCCCTTAAACCACAAGGTTACATTTGTGGCAGTCACTCCCATAATGTTCTGAGCAAATAAAAATCACTGGGTTGTCACGCATCACTCATGTTGTATATTCTGCTGTCAATCACATGAATATCTATCACTCATGACTCTCCTTTTTTCAGTCACACTGAAGCTCGTGTCATGCCTGTAGGGGACAGTTTAAGGACTCTGGTGACAGTAATTCTCCACTGCTCCAGGGCTTGGCACTCTGCAGACTGAAAGATTGATGACTTTTCCACCGCTGACATCACTTCCGGAGCCCGTCTGCCTGGACCCGCCTCTTCCTGTCAGAAAACCTCATAACTGGAAGAACCGCCATCTTTGTCAGTCGAAACTAGACTTCCGTCTGAAAAGACGTCTCTTAATGCTTTTACCCAAATTTTTGTTCTCTTTTTTGAAATTCTTTTTATGCAAGGTTTGCCTATGGGTACCCCAACATTTCTCACTGTTTCTGCTTGTTTATTACTCTAAATTAACAACCCCTGACCCCGAAGTGACTCACAAGGCAAGTTATAATACATACAGTATATTTAATACATGCAAACATCAAAAATATCACATAACGTCAGAGAAACTGAGTAAAAGGGAGTAGTACTACTACTGACTACAACAGGACTGAGACAAACTTTAGTATCTTAAAGTCTTTGTCAGTACAACAGCAGCAACCCTGTAGAAGTGAAGCTAAGCAGTTCCAAAATATTAAATGTAAACGTGAGTCTTCAAAAGACACCTAAACAAGAATAAATCGGGTGTAGTTCAAATAGCTAAAGGGATATCCCAACACAGCTTTGGAGTAAGAAGAAGTTACTTCAAGGACTGTGTATCTGATATGGTTGTGAGCAACATTGGAGCACCACAAGGAACAGGCTTGTCTCCTTTACTCTTCATTCTGTACTCCTCTAACTGTAAATATAACACCAGGTCATGTCACTTGCAGAAATTCTGATATGATTCAGCACTTATGGGGTGTATTGTTAAGGGGTTAATTCAGAGTATAGGAGTCAGTTTTGCACTTAATATCAGCAAAACCAAGGAAATGGTAATCGGTTGTCACTGCACCAAAGAGCCTCTATGTCCAGTCACCATTCAAGGAATCGATAATAGAGGTGGTCAACTCCTACAAGTACTTGGGGTCCACATTAATGACATACTTTACTGGTCTCATAACACAAAGGGACTATATAAGACAGGGCAGAGTAGACTCATGTTCCTTAGGAGACTGCGTTCCTTTAATGTGGGAAGTGACGTCCTTCACATCTTCTACCAATTCCTAAGTATTTGCTCAGTGAGCGTATATACTGTATAATACGTAGTATATACAGTGTATATGTATATATATGGAGATACTTGAGGAGCGGCACTGGTTCTCTGGTGCTTTTCACTTGGCGTGCTATTATCATGTTCTTATGTTATAGTTGCATGTCACAGTTTTATTTTTTTACTGTAATATGTTCTTAACATTCTTCTTTGTAAAAGAAAAACACTTTGAACCAGGCCATCACTCTTGCTCTGGTACCTGATGGCTCCCGATTTTAGTGAATAAAACACTAAATGTTGTGTGACTAGAAGATCTGTCACACTTCTCCTTTGTGAAATATGCATTGCATATATTGTTTAGCAGCACTTGCAGTCAAATTTTCCCAGCTTCTTACCCATCAGAATCAATGAAATGCAGATTCAATTTGGGGCCTTATGTATTAGTGACCATTTATTCATTTATTCAATCTAATATTCCAATTGTAATGATATAAATTTGAAAACTGTGCAGTCTGAGTGAATTAATTGTGTGGGGCAGCAGGTGTCAGTACATTCAGATTGGCTTTTCATTTAGATTTCTACTGTGGTCAGTCAAACATGAACTCGGGAAGGATGACGAGAACCAACCTTTTAAGTACATTGTACAGTTCTGAAAAAAATCAGGATGGATTTGAATAAATTTCACAAGGAATCCTATTGCTTTTCTGGTAGGCATCCGTCAGAAGGTAATGTTGTGGAAAAGTGAAAGGCCTCATTGTACGCAATCAGGGTCGCAGGGCTTCTGGCATTAAGAAGATAATGATAGACATTTCTACTTCACTGCTTGGAGGTGCATTACAAAACAGTGTAAGATCTTTCATTAAAAATAAATTATTTCTGTCATTGAAACCAAATTTTAGATTTTATTTTTATTGCAACCATGTAAACTGATGCCAACATTTAAAACTATCTATATATTGGAGTCACTAGGGGATGTCACAGACCCCTAAACTCCAGACACAAACTCTCTGACTCCGGTCCAGGTTGAAAGAATATTATATTAAAGAAAATATGTTTCAACTGACTACTTTACAGTAAAAACAATTCCTTCTGTCTCTCTGCTCACCTCAATCTTTGTCCTCCTCCTGCCTTTTCACCCTAAGTTGGGAGTTCTTCTGGTAGCAAACCATTGTACAAAAGGACTTGAAGACAAACACCTCTTGAACGCCATCTTACTAATCAACCCCTAACACGCACACTTTCTTGGTATATTGTCATGATTCCTTTATGTCTAATCACTTTCCTCTGATGATGATACCTGGCAGGTGTTGGAATAAAAGAGTATTTTAAGATATGTGATTCATTTTCTCCTTTTGTGGATTTCTGTCTATATGCAGTTGAAGTCAGGGGTTTATATACACTTCGGTTGAATTCTTTAAAACTCATTACCCATCTTCTAACAGATACTTCCAGGATGATCATGAACCATGTCACAAAGCAAAAGTCATGTCAAACTGGTTTTATAAACATGACAATGACTTCAGAGTTGTTCGGTGGCCTTCCCAGTCACTGGATTTGAATCCATTAGAACACCTTTGGGATGTGGTAGAACAGGAGATTCACAGCTGACAAAATACATGATAATGCACCATGTCACAAAGCAAAGGTCAAACTGGTTTCATGAACATGACAATGGCTTCAGTGTTCCTCAGAGGCCTTCCCTTTAAGATTTGGTAGAACAGGAGATTCATAGCTGACAAAATGATGCAATACATGATAATGCACCATGTCACAAAGCAAAGGTCAAACTGGTTTCATGAACATGGCAATGAGTTCAGTGTTCTTCAGAAGCATTCCCTTTAAGATGTGGTAAAACAGGATATTCAAAGCATGAATATACAGTAGACAAATCTGCAGAAACTGCATGATGCAATCATGTCAACATGGACCAGAATCTCAAAGGAATCTATTCAATATCTTGTGGAATCCACGCCATGAATGACTGAGGTTGTTTTGAGAGCAAAGGGAGGCTCTACCCAGTGTTCCCTAAGTATTTGCTCAGTGAGCGTATGTACTGTATAATACACAGTATATACAGTGTATACATATATCCTTATATATAATTTGATACTATCCGTATGTATGGTGTTCACGTCAATACCCTGTATGTATGGTGTTCACGTCAATACAAGTTTGAACCATGCAATGGGACTCTGCCTCTGTAGTTAGAACATAATGTGGCAAAAACGGACGCAATATTGCATGATTGGCTAACAATGTTCAAATGCTTCAGTGACAACGCTGGATGGCTGAGTATAGTAAGTTGTATTGGTTTGAGCAGATAACAGTAAGTTGGGTTAATTTTTGGAACGTTGGTTTGGTGGGGCGTACTTTCCAGGACTAACATCATCGACTGACTTAACCCCTTTGACAGCTCCGGAACCGTAAGTAATTTGGAATGTATCGCCATTTGCTTGGTACATCGAAATCTATCTTTGGGCAGTTCGGTTTTGGCATCCGTCCTTCTGACATCTATTGGCAAACTGAGTAATGACGGCTGGGTATTAACAACGGTCATTGTTTAATTTTTAGCCGATCTCAGATCTAAAATGACCACACCAACATAATTATTACTCCGACTCTGATTAGAGTCGTAAAATACGGTTTTGAAAATTTGTTTACCGGAAAAAATCAAATGAGGTGCGCTGAAGAGCTTAGTTCACGTCTTGCAGCCCCATTTAAACAGGAAGCTCTTCATTACGTCGGCCGAAAAGGTCTATTTTAAGCACAAATCAGTGCCATGATAACAAAATAATTTCAAGGACTTAAAAAAACAAATAATTCTTTGCAGAGAAAGTATGGATTTCACAAACGTAGAATTTGTAGCCCGATTCAATTGGGATCCCAGTCACTAGTATATATATATATATATATATATATATAATGTATGTAATACTAGTTGTGTGTGGTCTTCAGAACAAAAAAACAAGTTGAAGATTCCCTAGCAATTTTACTATATTCATGAACTTGGAGAGGCATCAGCTAACTCTAAAGAATTACACAAGGCAGAGGATGTGGACCCACCTGTGCTTGTTGCCCCACTGGCTTTCATAAGAAGACACTGACAATATCATATCTTAGTCATATTATTGGCATATGAGTCCTATTAATCTTTGTCTCGAGAAAATACCTCCGGAGAGACAATGTTTTCAGTGAAAACATCAAGCCTTGCCCTCCATTGCTGAGGTGTTTCATTTGCACGTTGTTTCACTTGCACTTGCATTTGTGTCATTAGCACGACATTGTTGTTGTCCGGTGGTGTTTGTTGCACACTGACCTTATATATAGAGGTGCATAAAATCGACGAAAAAAATGTAAAAGTGCATGCATATGCCATCTAGTGGCTGTGGCTGAGCATGAGCAGTGTGGACTGCTCCACACACACACACACACACAGGTCTTTCGTTTATGTATGTCTAATGTTAAGATATTGTTGTGGCATTCTGAGCCACTTTAAGAATATAATGTATTCTAAACAACATTATTATATTTAAACATTACTGTTATGTTTTAAAATATGTAAGCTGGTATAGTTATTGTTGATTTACCTATATTAAATTTTAGGTTGTCCCAACTGCAGAGGATAAATGTAGCAGTGTGATTGCTCTATAACTGTTCCATAGACACACAGTGTTATATGACTCTTTCCTTAAAGGTAATTTGTTTGTTCTTATCAAATCATACCTATGCTTTATATAACGCATACAATTAATCAGCCCTCAAGTGTGCTGCCATGTTTACACGGTGTGCTTTATCAGTCGATAGCAGGCAACTGCATGCAGTCTCAATCCAGCTGTGCACTACAATTTGTTAAATTATGCAGACAATCATTTTGCAAAGGTGCTCTGAAGCAACTGCTGTAAGCAGATATATATAACAAAACAGATCTAATATGATTTGATTTTGCATATAAAATGGGGTTGGGGAGTCCTCCTCCTCTGTTTTCTTTAACTAGCATTCACCAACATGCCCTCAGTGCTGAAAATCAATTTCACAAAAAGCTCGAGACCTCCAACTTTCTCCCACTTTTTTCAGTAGTCCAAAAAGTGAATATAAATTGTGCAAATTTACAAAAAAATTGGATTCCTACTACGAAATGAAATGCATACCTTCTAAGCCACTGAAAGTGCATTTGTTTGAGAACCCCTGCACAACTTCAAGTGCTGCTATTGTAGCGGCTTTAGAATGGCTGCTGGTGATTTGGAAGAAGACAGACACAGCAATACCCGAATTCTGCCGTTTATTCTACAAAAGCGTCATCTGGCTTTTTTCTACAAGACAAGCAGTAAAGGGCACAGTCAGCACATGTAACGTCAGGCGCTCTCTGTCTCCTGCAAAAGCGTCATCCTGCTTTTTTTTTTTTTTTTTTAATTAAACATGTATACACAAATACAATAAATACAAATTTAACAATTGAATATAAACAACAATAATGAAGGACAATAATTAACATTGCAACATACCTACAAGACAAGCAGTAAAGGGCACAGTCAGCACATGTAACGTCAGGCGCTCTCTGTCTCCTGTAGCAAGCCAAACAATATACCAATGAGGTTGAATCTCCGCTAAACCAAACACTTTTAAAACCCATTTCTGCCGACCAAAAGTGACAACAGAACCTTAAAGCACATTGACAACCACATGGCGTGATGTTTCCATTCAGTTTCATACAGAAAACACTTATTTAAAACTTGTCAACTTATACAAGAGACGGACAGCGTTGAGAAGCGCCTTACCTGCAAAAGCGTCATCCAGCTTTTGCCAGGAGTCTGCTGTACGTTACATGCGCGTCCCGTGGGTGTTGCATCAATTAAAGCGACCCCCCCGCTACAACAGACAAATAGGAACTATATACAACAGATACAATGATTACATTCAAAAATAAACAAAATTTACAATATATATATAAAACAGAAGAATTTCAGTATATATAAAAAAAAATTTTGAGAATGTTCACAATAAAACAAACTAACTCAGCCACA
>JANRMT010062822.1:35279572-35307923 GCA_026402145.1 Polypterus bichir lapradei
AAAAAATTTTGAGAATGTTCACAATAAAACAAACTAACTCAGCCACACTATGTCATTTTTGGGCATAGTGACCAGAACTGCACACAATCCTCCAGATGTAGTCTCACTAGTGCCTTGTTAAGTCTAAGCATAATGCCGCTCAATTTATAAGATGTGTTACCGTCTTCTTCTTCTTCTTTTGGCTGCTCCCCTTATGGGTTGCCACAGCGGATCATCTTCTTCCATGTCTTTCTGTCCTCTGTATCTTGTTCTGTCATACCCATCACCTGCATGTCCTTTCTCACCACCTCCATAAACCTTCTCTTAGGCCTTCCTCTTTTCCTCTTCCCTGGCAGCTCTATCCTTAGCATCCTTCTCCCAATATACCCAGCATCTCTCCTCTGCACATGTCCAAACCAATGCAACCTCGCCTCTCTGACTTTGTCTCCCAACTTGAGCTGACCCTCTAATTGCTCATTTCTAATCCTATCCATCCTTGTCACACCCAGTGCATATCTTAGCATCTTTAGCTCTGCTACCTCCAGCTCTGTCTCCTGCTTTCTGGTCAAAGCCACCGTTTCCAACCCATATAACAAAGCTGGTCTCACTACCGTCCTGCTTTGTTATATGAAAATTTGTTAACATAAATCCCTAAATTCTTTTCTGAGGTTGCTCTCTGTTAGACATTGTCTCCCATCTTGTATTCATAAATAACATACCTTTTGCTCACATGTAGCACTTCACATTTTTTTAAATAACTATACTTGTTTTTTGTGTTGAAATATGTGAGATTGAAATCAAACAGTTTAATGGCACAAATAGTATTATCCACAAACTGGCATGGTGGGGTGTGGTATATCCCAGTAACATTGAGTGCAAGACTTTCTGTGGTGCTTTGTGTGAATTCTTTTAGCCGCATGCCATTTCTAGGTGACAATTAAATGATGTGGAGCAGTTGAGTGCCAGTCATCTAAAAGGAAAACTTAATTATATGATGAAATAAGGGCACTCTCTATAATTGTTCTGTGGATAAACACAATTGTGACGAAAATCTCAATTTTCAAAAATTATGGGGATGAAAAAATGAAACATACATTATTAGCCACACTTCAAGCCCGAAAATAAAATTTATTAATTAACTAATTAATTATTAATTAATGTTATTCTTTACAGTTAACATTTTCAAACCTGCTTAATCGAGGCACAGGGGTCTGTAGCCTATCCTTTGGGCATCTGGCACAAGACATGAGCGAACTGTAAACAGATGGCACTGACACACTTAGAATAGCCAATTTACATAACATGCATGTCTTTGGAGTGTAGACGAAAAAGTGTAATTATCTGAGAACAATCAAAGCAGATGCAGGAAGAATATGCAAACTCCACCTCATTACGTGTTAACACTAGTTGGCGCTGTAAAGCAGTCCACAAACCCAAATATTTCAAGGAAGACAAAAACTATTATCTTCTTCCTGGTCTTTTGGCTGAAAACTATTATAATACATAAAATTAAATAAGACAAGGGAGGATGAAACACATGGATCATAAATAACAGAAAACAAATAATCATGTACACCAAACAGGTCTTTCTAAACAGTGATTCCTCTCATCTAGCAAGTGTGTTACCTTCTGCAATTTCCCACTAGCAAATAGTGGCTTTTGAAAGTATTACTATTTTTACTACTTGACATGGATTTTTACACTCCGAGACTCGCCTATTCAAGTAGTCTGCTTAAAGAACTGAGAAGAAATGCTCATGCCGGTGTGGTTCCTTATTTACCTGACGAGGTAAGAAGACGATATCGGGGCAGCCGAGCCGGCGCAAAGATAAAAGATAAGATAAAAGCGAGACAATTTGAGAGAAAATGGCGTTATAAACCGTCGGTGCCTTCTGTGATCCTGGGAAATGTGAACTCACTACCAAATAAGATCGACGAACTGGCTGTGCTGGTGAAAAATGTCAGAACCTTCAGAGAATGCAGCTTGCTGTGTTTTAGTGAAACGTGGCTAACAACTACCATCTCAGATGCTAACGTGGATCTACCGGGGTTTAGCACAGTTAGAGCGGACAGAGACGCAAGTACCTGCGGGAAGAAGAAAGGAGGAGGACTCGCTCTCTATGTCAATACAAAGTGGTGCAACTCAGGACATGTAAACGTTAAAATCTCCAATTGCTGCAGGGACATCGAACTGTTCGCCGTAAGTCTGCGTCCCTATTACTTGCCCAGAGAGTTTGGACACGTGATTGTTGTTATTGTTTACATCCCCCCCAAGCGAACGTGGAGATGGCGAGTGACATCATCCATTCCGCAGTTGCTAAGTTACAAACGCAGCACCCTGAGGCACTTGTGCTAATCTCTGGAGACTTTAACCATGTGACGCTGGACAAAACATTACCTGCCTTCTCCCAGTATGTGGATTGTAACACCCGGGGAAATAGGACTATTGACCTACTGTATGCAAACGTTAAAGACGCATACAGCGCCACCCCGCTGCCTGCACTTGGGAAAGCAGATCATAACCTGGTTCTGCTTCAGCCTCACTACAAACCAAGAGTGAGGGAACTACCTACAACCACACGCTCATTCAGGAAGTGGTCCCCTGAGGCAGAGCAGGCTCTGAGAGACTGCTTTGGAACTACAGACTGGGATATATCGCTGAGGTCACATAGTGAGAACATTGAAGAGGTTGTTGAATGCACAACTGATTACATCAACTTCTGTATGGACATTGTAGTTCCAGTAAGAACAGTACGCTGCTATGCTAACAACAAGCCATGGATTACAAGTGACATCAAAGGCCTTTTGAACCAGAAGAAAAGGGCTTTTAAAGGCGGTGATCGGCATGAGCTCAAGCGCGACAGCATGAAGGAAGTGTGGGATGGGATGAAGATTATCACTGGCTGCAGCTCGAAGCGGGGTGCCGCCATCGAGACAGACGTGGAGAGAGCAAACCAAATGAACAACTTCTTTAATGGGTTTGATCACCCTAACCCACTCTCACCTCGGAGTACTGCATCCTCCAACCATCCTTCTGCTGATACCATCATTGGTGAGACATCCCCACCCACAATTACAGCAGCCCATGTGAGCAGAGAGCTGAGAAGACTTCGTGCCAGCAAAGCAGCGGTTCCAGATGGTGTATCGCCACGACTGCTGAAGGCCTGTACGTTGGAACTGGGGAGTCCTCTACAGCGCATCTTCAACCTGAGCCTGGAACAGGGGAGAGTTCCAAGGCTTTGGAAAACATCTTGTATCACCCCTGTCCCAAAGGTATCACGTCCTAGTGAGCTGAATGACTTCCGGCCTGTTGCTCTGACATCACATTTGATGAAGACCATGGAGCAGCTGCTGCTTCACCACCTGAGGCCACAGGTCCGCCACGCCCTTGACCCTCTGCAGTTCGCATACCAGGAGAAGGTGGGAGCGGAGGATGCCATCATCTATATGCTACACTGATCCCTCTCCCACTTGGACAGAGGCAGTGGTGCTGTAAGAATTATGTTTTTGGACTTCTCTAGCGCCTTCAACACCATCCAACCTCTGCTCCTTAGAGACAAGCTGACAGAGATGGGAGTAGATTCACACCTGGTGGCATGGATTGTGGACTATCTTACAGACAGACCTCAGTATGTGCATCTTGGGAACTGCAGGTCTGACATTGTGTTCAGCAACACAGGGGCGCCGCAGGGGACTGTACTTTCTCCGGTCCTGTTCAATCTATATACATCAGACTTCCAATATGACACGGAGTCCTGTCATGTGCAAAAGTTCGCTGATGACACTGCTATTGTGGGCTGCATCAGGAGTGGGCAGGAGGAGGAGTACAGGAAGCTAGTCAAAGACTTTGTTAAATGGTGCGACTCAAACCACTTACATCTTAACACCAGCAAAACCAAGGAGCTGGTGGTGGATTTTAGGAGGCCCAGGCCCCTTATGGACCCTGTGATCATCAGAGGTGACTGGGTGCAGAGGGTGCAGACCTATAAATACGTGGGAGTGCAGCTGGATGACAAATTGGACTGGACTGCCAATACTGATGCTCTATGTAAGAAAGGTCAGAGCCGACTATACTTTCTGAGAAGGTTGGCATCCTTCAACATCTGCAATAAGATGCTGCAGATGTTCAACCAGACGGTTGTGGCGAGTGCCCTCTTCTACGCGGTGGTGTGCTGGGGAGGCAGCATAAAGATGAAGGACGCCTCATGCCTGGACAAACTTGTTAAGAAGGCAGGCTCTATTGTAGGAGTAAAGTTGGACAGTTTAACATCTGTGGCAGAGCGACGGGCACTAAGCAAACTCCTGTCAATCATGGAGAATCCACTGCATCCACTGAACAGTGTCATCTCCAGGCAGAGGAGTAGCTTCAGTGACAGACTTTTGTCATTGTCTTGCTCCACTGACAGACTGAGGAGATCGTTCCTCCCCCACACTATGCGACTCTTCAATTCCACCCGGGGGAGTAAATGCTAACATTACTCAAAGTTATTGTCTGCTTTTTTATTTTTATTTTTTTCATTTTTCATTTTTATTACTATTTAATTTAATATTGTTTTTTGTATCAGTATACTGCTGCTGGATTATGTGAATTTCCCCTTGGGATTAATAAAGTTTCTATCTATCTATCTATCTATCTATCTATCTATCTATCTATCTATCTATCTATCTATCTATCTATCTATCTAATATTCAGATTCCTTCATTTTCACATTTTATGTTTCAGACTTATGCTAAAATCATCTAAACTCATTTTATCAAATAACACTCAATACCCCAAAGTGATAAAGTGAAAACAGGATTTTAGGATTTGTTTTCAGATTTATAAAAAAAATAAAAACTTGAAATATCACATTAACACAAGAATTCAGACCCTTTGCCATGACACTTGAAATTTCCTGTTCTATCTTATTTTATCGATGAGATGCTTCTAAACCTTGTTTGGAGTCCACCTGTGGTCAAATTCAATTGATTTCATAGGATTAGCAAAGGCACACACCTGTCTGTAGAAGCTCCCACAGCTGACAATGTGTATCATAGCAAAAACCAAGACATGAGGTTGAAGGAATTACCTGTGGAGCTTAGAGATATTGTGTTGAGGAAAAGATCTGGGGAAGACTACGAAAATGTATTTGGCATTGAAGAACCCCAAAAGCATAGTGGTTTCCATACTTCTTAAATGGAATGGGTTTGGATCAGCCACAACACTTCCTAGAGCTGGCTGCCCAGCCAAACTGAGCAATCAAGGGTGAAGATACAGTAGCTGACCAAGAACCTGATGCTCAATTTAGTTGCGCTCCAGAGAACCTGTTTGGAGATGGGAAAAGCTTCTAGAAGGAAACCCATAATTTTAACTCTTCACTGATCTGGGCTTGATGGAAGAATGGCCTGCTGGAAGTTTGGAAAAAGACATCTGAAGGACTCTCAGACTATGAGAAATAAGATTCTTTGGTCTAACTGTCAGGCCTAAATTCCAAGGTTCATGTCTTGAGGAAACCAGGCACCACTTATCACCTACACAATACTACTCCAGTGGTGTAGTGTGGTGGTGGTGGCAACATTATGTTATGAGTTTGTTTTTCAGTGGCAGAGACTGGGACACTAGAGAGGGTTGAGGAAAAGTTGACCAAAGTACAGAGAGATCCTTAATGACACCCTGCTACAGAGCACTCCTGACCTCAGACTCAGCCACCAAACAGGATAATGACCCAAAGCACAAAGCAAAGACAACACAGGAGCAGCTGAGAGTTTATTTTGTGAACGTTCTTAAGTGTCCCACCTAGAGCCTGGACTTGAATCCAATCTAACGTCTCTGGAGAGACCTGAAAATAACTGTTCTCAGCTGTCTACATCCAACATGAAAATGCTTAAGATGACCTGCAGAGAAGAAAGGCAGAAAGTCGCCAAATCCAGGTGTCTGACGCTTGTACCATCAGACCCAAAAACACTCAAGGCTGTAATCACCGCAAAAGATGCTTCAGCAAAGTAACAAGGGAAGAGTCTGAATACTTACGTCAATGTGAGATTTTATTATTTTTAATAAATTTATAAAAATTTCTAAAATCTTGTTTTCACTTCTTCATTCTGGGGGGTTGAGTTTTGTTTGAAGAAGAAAAAAAGGAATTTAAATGATTTTAGCATAAGGCTGCAATATAACAAAATATGAAAAAAGTGAAGGAGTCTGAAGGAGTCTTTCTGAAGGTACTTTTTACCATAAAGCTATACGTGACACACATTCTATGTCTTCTCTAAGTATTCTCTGGCTACTCTTCCTCCCGCAAGTTGAGCTCTTGCCAGACTTTTTCTTCTGAATTCCAAACTCAAAGGGTTTCTAGTGAGAAGGGGCATTTAAGTCTTGTTCAGGTTACATCTTCAGAGGTCAGGACCAGTCTTGGGGGTCCCTGCAGTCCTAAGAGTTCAACTAAGAGACAACCAAAAAGTCATCTGTCTACTACAATGGATACCAGGGAGCCACACCTTCCAACTGCCACCTGTCATCCAGTAGCAGTAAACATATAAACCACCTGGACCTACTGGACAAGTGTCACTGGCAAGGCTACAGAAGTTGCCCAATGCCTGTGCATATACCACTAGGGCTCCTTAATATTGAATTCTGCCCAGTATCCTATATATACCTAAATACTTCTACCTTTGATCCTGATTGGACATTCCATAACACAGTAAATTATTATTAAAATTAAACCAGAAAAGGCTGATTAAAATATTCAGCAACCTAAGGCACTGAAATTCATCTTGTGTATGAAATGACAGAAAATTAACAAGGCTAAGAGCCAGTCTTATTCTGCAATTCTCTAAGCACCAGACAAGCAAGAAAAGAAAAATATTATTAACAAATGTTTTAAAATTCCACGGCAAGGAGAATTAACCTTTAATTCAGGGTCTGCCTATCCCTTTAGCTAAAAATTAAAGAAACAAACAAAAAATATGTATTCATGGTGTTATGTTCAGATGCATTCAGAGACTTGAATAGACATCTTTAACCAGTCTCTTGCACAGTGTACCTTACCGGATTGCTTTAAATCTTTTGTTATTGATCCTGCTCCCAAAAGTGATAAAATAAGCTGCCTCGATGATGACAGACCTATTGCTCTTACATCGGTTTTAATGAAAATATTTGAACGGTATGTTCTAACCCATCTGAAGTCCATTACTGCTACTGATCTTGACCTCCTTCAGTTTGCATATCGAGCAAACAGATCTGTGGATGATGCCATCAACATGGGCCTTCACTTTGTGCTGGAGCACCCGCACTGTAAAGAAACTTATGCCAGAATACTGTTGGTAGACTTGGTTGCATTTTTAATGTCAATTAAAGAAATTAAATATTTCCAAGCCAATTCTAGTACAGTTTTACAAAGCTATAATTGAAAGTCTAATCACATTCTTCCTTGTTGTCTGGTTAGGTTCAGCAATGGCACACTCCAAACACAAATGCCAGCGTGTTGTTAAGTAGGCTGAGAAAATAATTGGCTGTGCTCTTCCATCTGTTCCAGACTTGAACACGTCTCGCGTCACTAACCAGGTTATAAAGATCACCACGGAGTCATCAGCGCATAACGTGTTCCAAAAACTCCCCTCTGGTAAACACTTCAGGACCATTAAAACTAAAACCAACAGAGACCCAAACAGTTTCCTTCCCAGAGCCACAGCCCTCTCAAACCAGTAATTTAGCCTGTCTCTGTGTATAGTCATGTGTTCTGTCATCTACTGCATGAAGGCGTGTGTATGTACAGTATATGTACTGTGGCGGATGGCCAGATGCCACCACGATGGAAGGACTGAGGGAGGAACCGTGGCCAGAGTAGGAAGGAAGAGGACAAAGCCTGAAGAGGAGTGGAGGTGAAGGGACTGGACTGTGTTGTGTGTTGTTGATTTGTGCACTGTAAATAAACCATGTGCTGGGTGCAAAACCTGTCTCCTTCCTGTCTGTGTCGGGGTTGGCTTCACAGTACATTTATGTGTGAGCATGTCCATACACACTACACACTCACACTTTCACTTGCACATCATCATTTGCACATATCCTTTATAATTACACTATTCTGCAATTTTGTATAGTTTTTTTTAAAAAAACTATACTATTTATGTTATTTATATGTCACGTTATGTAATGCTATAAGCAGCTCCAAATCTACCAAGTCAAATTCCTGTACAGTAAGTACTGGCATATCGAAATGATTCTGATTCTGGTGCTAAAGTTGGAGCATCAAATTTCTCTTCATCAAAGAGTTTGTTAGCACAATTTTGGTAATTGCATATGTTTTTAACAGTGAGTCATATTCAAAAATAACTGTTAATAAAATGTAATTATATGTACTAGTTGTGTACATAAAATATATTTCTAATACAATATCATATGACTGAAAGTGCTTTTATAGAGAGTAGATTCCATATTAAGTAATGAAAAGATTCCTGTGGTGGTGTTAGTTGTTGGATGTGTAGGGTCTGTGACTAATTGACTAAATCTTTAATTTAATATTGTTTTTTATCAGTATGCTGCTGCTGTAGTGTGAGAATTTCCCCTTGGGATTAATAAATTATCTATCTATCTATCTATCTATTGTCACAAATGTGCGAGTAGGAAGCAGCTAAAGGGTCTGAGTAATTGTAATAAAACATCCGGCCGGGGCGGCGGAGTGTGCTGACTGTCTTTCTCAGTTCCCTACAGATCTTTCCCGGGAAATCCTGCAAGGTTCCGGCTCCTCAGAAGACATCACTTTTGGAGCCAGCCCCTTTGCTGAAATCACTTCTGGTTCCGGCCATTTTGATGACATCAGTTCCTCTACAGGCCTTTAAAGCCTCCATCTTGGGCTACTATAGTCAGTTCTGTTTTGGACTCTGAGATATGCACATCGTGCTACTTATTTCAACCCTTTTGCAGCTGGGAAAAACCTTTATGATGTCTTGGACTCCTGATTGTCACACTATCTATCTATCTATCTATCTATCTATCTATCTATCTATCTATCTATCTATCTATCTATCTATCTAACTGTGCTTCAAATTTCTTAAACATGAAACTTTTCGAAGAGGAACCTGATGGAGATTTAAAATCTGTGCCAAAGTCATAAGCTAAAATTGTTGGCTATATCTGAACAAGAGAGATAGTGGATCATAGTGACTTTTCTGCAATAAATGACGGCATCAGAGAAATATTGATTCATCAAAATGTCTACATAATGCAGCCATGAGGTTGTTTTTAATGGAATGGGAGTACTGAGTAAGTTTTTAGTTACTGTAGCATAACGTGTCACTTTTTGGAATGTTTAGTGAAGCACTCAGATTGGCCTTACAGCAGTTGCTCACAGCCTCTGGTGGAGCACCTAAAAGACAATTGAACTTGACTATAGAGGAATCTCTATGGCCTAATTAATATGAAAAGAGATACATTTTGATATTACAGTGTATCCGTTGGTGGCAGGCCCCCTAGCCCCCTTTAAACTCCACCTATGCCTTTATGCTTACCTGACTGGTTCCTGCTCCATTGGTGCTGATAATGACATGGAGTCTGACTTTGTATGTCCCTTCGAATGGAAAAAACAGGTTCTGAAAATGAACAGATGGACAGAATTTGTTTTGCTAATTTTATTCTTTACAAATGAAATGCTGATATCCCTTTAAATGGAAATCTAACTAGAAATATATTTAATAAGCGGTGCTGTTAAGGATACAATTGTGCTATTGTTATACATTTATATTCATGTTTTTTAGCACAAAATGAAATAATTGGAATTGTATAGACAAAGAGTTTATTAATGATATGATTTTATTGTATGCACATCAAATAATCGAGAGACTTATTTCTGAATTTTACCCATCAACTTGCACATACAGTACACATACACATACAGTACATTAAAGCATTTATGCAGAAAATAAATCCCTGTACAATGGTAAGAGATTAGTTCCCAAATGCTGCGCTGAAATTCTTCCCCCTTTTTCCAGTCCCAAGTGCATTCATCTGCTGAACCCTTTGGCGTCATAACTGAAATGCATATTTTATTCTGGAATTTGAAATCAGAAGTGAAGATTACTTTCCAATTTCATTTCTTCCCCTTCTCCATCCCCATCAGCTTTTCATTATTAGAGCAATTAATCAATTGACTATTCATTTGTGAAACTATGAAATGCAAAGTCTATAACATACTCCACATTATAATATGGATGTTTACGAACAGGCTGAGTAAATAAGGACAAGCATCTTCCCAACCAAATACTTTCATAAATCATCATCAGAGGTGTTTCATTTGCTCAAAGTTTAGTCATGAATTATAGGTGAAAAGCACTGAACATGCACATTATTTACTTTTTAGGTGATAAGGAAATGCACAATGTAAAAATGTCTATTGTACTCAGACAATTCAGCTTGTCATCTTCTAATATAATGAAACATGCTTTTTATTAAAATATTCGTATGCACACCATTAAGGTGTTCCTTTCCTTTTCTGTTTGTACTTTGGTCCTTTGAATGTGCTGAATAAGCTCAGCTTCCAATATTACAAATTGGGGGGTAGCCAAGAATTAATTTCAGTGGGCGACAAGAAAGCACATGAATTATACATCTGTCTATGATCAATCAGTTGGAACTTTAATAAAAATATAATTCGGGTTTCAGACTAGAAATCCCCCTGAAAACCCTATGGCACCACTGTGTAAACTGTGCATTAAGGAGTGGGCCGCAGGACTGCATTAAATACTGGAAATTGGAGAGTGAAACTGAAAGTGAGACCTGAATATCAACATGTTTATTGCTGATTTTATTGTCATAATGTTAAAAAATTAAAAAAAAATCTATCTTGGCATTAATAAAAAATAATGGATAGTGAAAGTTGTAAATTTTCAATGTACAGTATATGGAGACAGGTAAGTCAGCAAAGTTTCTAATGTATTTCTAAAATGAATGTAGAAAAAATACAGTATCATTTCTGAACATATTGTCCTAGTTTATTGATAATAAAAAATAAAATAAATCATTACATTTATATAGGTGCTTTCCACCCTACTCAAAGCACTTTACATAGACAAAGGAGAACCCTTCAAACATCACCAATGTGTAGCACCCACCTGGATGATGTGACGGCAGCCATTTTTGTGCCAGTACAATCACCACTCATTAGCTATTAGGTGGTGAAAGGGTAAGGGAGATAGTTACCAATTAGAGAGAGGGTTGATTAGGGGGCCAGAATGACCGGGGCATGGTGGGCAGTTTAGCCAGAATATTAAGATAAGCTTTACTATTTTCAAAAGATGTCCAGGATCTTTAACGACTGCAGGGAGTCAGGACCTCAGTTTTATGTCTAATCCGCCATTTTTCCAACATAGTGTCCCCATCACTGCACTGGGGCATTGGGAACTACAAACGTGTGGAAACAAATATCTCAAATATCAAAATCCTTAATCTTCCTTGTTCATCACTTTCATGAATTTCTTCTCCAGTCCAATATGAAGAAGAGACAGAAATTGTTTAGTTGGGTTGACAAGTGGAGAATGTGCCACACTTTTCTGCCCTTACAGAACAGCCAGTTCTCTTTAGCGTAATGAGACTCTTTCATATGGCTGTCCCATTTGTAGCACTTGGTGTATCTGAGCTTCATTCCTAGTAGCTGGGCCCCTACTTTTAGATCATCATAGATGTCCCAGTTCAAGTTGTTGTATTGTCCATGAATACTTACAAAATGAAAGGTGCTCACAAAAATAGTCGACTCCTATAAAATGGGATGGAAGTCACTTCATGAAGGAGTTCACTGGAGCACACCATTTTCTGGGTATATGCAGAAACTTGGCTTTGGGTTCTTTCACCTTGAATGAATTATAAAGCAAGCAATGTAAAAATAAGTTCCTACTCTTTTACAAGTAACAGTTCCTTTTTTATGACTATTAATGGCACAGTATTTTTTTTACTGGGTTGTGTGGTTTCTTGTTGAATCTTTGCTTGACAAAGCACCATTTCATTCTGAAATGGTTTTTTTGCATATGAAGTTGGTTCTCCGCGCTTTGAAAAATTTCCTAAACTGTAAAAGAAACCTGAAATCTTTATGGTATTTCACAAATCTGTTACCATCTATTCATGGTTATTTACTGTATAGAGCCGGTTACAGATCCAAATAAATAAAGGCTGTTTCTGGAAACTTCATGTGGATGGGTCTTTTGCTAGCCAAAAATTGTTCCACTATGGCATTGCTCTAAAGAACCACTCTGGCACCTCTATTTTTAAGAGTGCAGAATGTAAAAAGACTTGATGATAAAAATTCCTTATAATTGAACTTGAACATTTATGAAAATATATCACAACAACAACATTTATTTATATAGCACATTTTCATACAAAAAGTAGCTCAAAGTGCTTTACATAATGAAGAATAGAAAAATAAAAGACACAGTAAGAAAATAAAATAAGTCAACATTAATTAACATAGAATAAGAGTAAGGTCCAATAGCCAGGATGGACAGAAAAAACAAAAAAAAACTCCAGACGGCTGGAGAAAAAAATAAGATCTGTAGGGATTCCAGACCATTAGACTGCCCAGTCCCCTCTTTATATCAATAAATGAATCCTTTCTGTGTCAGTTTTGAGCATAATGGAGCCCAATCTGAACACACGTGAGATGATTTTTCTGTTACAAGAAAACCTACAGAAGACACTTGAGACATCATTCCACATTTACGAAAGGGAAGGTCTGTATTCCACATGACACATCCAAGGCAGGCAGATCTGACAACGTCAGCTCCTCCGGTAATGCCAGTGCCAGCAGTAACATGTCAGCCGTGACTTAAAAGGCAGGGAGATCTGAGTGCTGCCAAGTGTAATCCTTTGCCCAGTAAGATTTTAGCCAGACGGGCATTGCTTAATGTGTTGGCAGCACAGTGACACTTGTGGTTGTATCTGTGGGCTTCCTTTGATATTAAGGTTAGCAGATGGGTTATAAAGAAGAGAAGAGAATTTGAAATATCATGGCAGAATACAGAGATGTGAAGTTTAGTATAGCAGATGTGATTTGTTTTTTCTTTTTTTTGCATTTCACTGAGCTGTGACAACCTGTTCAGTTCCACTTTCCAGGCATTAAAGTGCTGCATCTATTAGCATCCCATTAATTAAAGTAGATATTTGAAAATGGACAAAATTGACTACCTTAAGAAGGATTTCAGCTGGCAAGCCAAACTGAAACATGCAGGAGATCAGGGCTGTCTCATTAAAATTTTGTGTAATGACCGTCTGCTGATGGGCCTCTGCACAGAGGTGCAAGGTGGCACTGGCTGATACAACACAAGCCCCACTCAGCATCATAATAATGAAAGTAAATGAAGGAGTGAAGTACAACATGTGTGGGTCTGCAGCTACTGCCGATTCTGCTCTCTTCTGGTGGCTATCTGTGGGTTCTGACTTGTGCCAACAAGATGGTGCCTCCTGCCATCTCTCCATCTATTTTGCGTTTCCTATCCGTTTCTCTTTCTGTCTATTAGCAAATACTTCATGATTTTCAAATATTATCTCATTTCTCTGTTAACCAGTGTTTTGGGAAATAAATGAATCAAAAGACTAAAATTAAGGACCTGTCACTTTATGTGACTTTACCAGCAATTTTGAGTTTAGACTTCATTTTCATAATCTCTCTGGGTCAGGAGCAGTTGTAGCACACTCCCGTTACCACCGATTGTGTTTCGACTCACTCCAACAAGTCTGCGGCTCACCCCAATGAAATCCAACAGGTTCAATTTTGGCTTAAATTGCATGGGTGGGCTCTGTGTGTGTGAGATTTCAGAACCAATGACTGCTCCTCCCGAAGTACAATGCATATGATGCAGTGGCAAGGAAAAATGCAACATGGGTGTCTTGGACCTAACTGATAGAAGAGAGTTTTGTCAGACTGATTTCTTGTGTTTTACGTACCATAAAATAGTGGAAAAAGAGAAATAAATAGCAGAGGTGGCAACTAAATGAGCTGAATCTGCCGGGCATTCGGACAGCACCAGCTTTGTCGGGCAGCATATTACTGGCTGTTGGAAAAAGGGGCGATTCTTGGGAAATATGAAATTGTGCTGGAAAGAAAATTTGACATACCCCACTGCTGTTGTGTAATCAGGAGACAAGATCAGCAACTGCAATGTTCCGGTTTGACATCTCCTGCGGCTAGAAGTTGTGCAGTGTGCCACTGGCTCTTTATGTCTCCTGATAATGGCAATGTGTATAGATTAGTGGTTACTGACCTTTTATGTGCCCCATACTCCTAGAAAATGTTTGATTTATGTTAGAACCTCCTGCAAGAATTCAGATTCTAATTTTTGAACCACATACAGCACTGCAGGTAAACAAAACTGAACTTAAAAAATGATTTTAACTGAATGCATAAAATTTTAAATATGAGTTGAACAATTTATCTTTATAAATTTCCCCGTGATCAACGATTGAAGGGTTTAGGAGATTGGAGACCCTCAAGAACCAACGGGCACAGGCGCACAACTGAGCAATGAAATACATTTGAGGACCTTTGTCCGCCAGTAACACCAGCGATGCAATTCAAAAATGGATGCACCACCCAGTTAAAATTGCTGCACTACAGCCAGGACCGCCAGCAGGAAAGATGGGCTGAGTGTAAGCGGCAGGTGTTGCATTCCCCTTTGTACCACCCTGGCAAAAATGTCAATCAAACCATGCAATCAGTGATGTTTCACTATCAAGGCTTGCACAGAAATCAATACTAGACTTCTGTACGGATTATTGCAGGCTCCAAATGCCATTTTATTAATAAAAGTTATTTGCCTTTATGAACATGATGCCTGGAGCAAGTAACTTGTGAGAACACACATTTGTGCGGCTCATTCACAGGTGAAAATTACATGTACGATACTTGATTCTTTTCATGTCATAGAATACGAGCACAAACTAATAAATGATTGGCAAATGACAGCACACTTCAAGACACTGATTGCACTGTGATAAAGTCGGACAATATACCTTACCCAATTTTGCCAAATCACGACGCAGCATTCCTCTTTGCTTCAACCCCTGAAATGCCATCGAGTGTGGGCACCCAGGATTCAACAGACAAAACCTGAGTTCCGCATTGCCTCTAAAAATCCTGTTTGAATAAAAATTATATGTAGAAAAAAATATCTTAATTCAATTTTTATATCAAATATCTAGTTAAAAGAGTCTCACTAAATTTTTTTATGAATAAAGTTTGTAACTGTCAGCTGAATCCAAGTGTTTGAATACATTGTGTGCTCGTATCATCAAATATTTGCTGCGAATGAGCGCTCAAAGTGTACTATTGTGATTATTCTGTGACTATGTGATACTTTTCTATATATGTACTTATTTACATATACTTTTTTGTTTACATTATACATGTTCATATATCTATAATTACAATTTAATTAAATGATCTATTTTTTGTCTTCCTTAGTTCCTTAACATCTTTTTTTGGTCACTCTAAATGGTGGGTGTACCGATCTGTGAATTTGGAAATCTGGCAACCCTGTGGGCACCCCAGATTGGGAACTCCAGGTATAAATGAAGGATAGAAATATGGATGTTAGATTAATTAGCAGCTCTAAAATGAATGCTTTGAATGTATGAGTAAATAAAGGAGTGTGCCCTGCAAAGTGCTGCTGCTGCGGCATTTGAACAGGGAGGCTAAACTAATGAGCAACTGTACTGGAAAGCCACTGTGTCCGCTGCACACAATGGGTACAACTCATAAACGTGCAACCCTCCACCCAGTATCAGCTTTAGGATAGTGCAAATGGATGTCATATAGACTTGCTGCTGACACAGGGAAAGAGAGAAAGACGTTGACAATTAGAAGCCGGTAGGTCCATCTGCTTCTTCAGATTCCTGGGAGTCGCGTCCCAACATAAGTGCAGTGGCATTGACTGGGACCTCACTGAGAGCTCAGTCATCAGGTGGCCTCTGTGACTTGGGTAGGAGAGCCTGGATTAGCCGTAGTTCTTATTCCTATATTTCTTACCATTTATTTTATACTGAACACACTACCTTCCTTCATTTTTGAACCAAGTATTTTTTATGGAAATGTATGTTAGTTTTTTCTATACACGTAAAGTTATCACTCTTTTGTTTTTGTTTCTTTTAAATTTGCTCAGATAAAGGCAAAGTGAATAAAATTTAATTAAGTTACAAGTGTTGTGTAAAATAAGAGAAGGAAAGGAAAGGGAAGTGAAGTGAAGTTTGCTTAAATAATCTAAAGTTGTGCTAAGTTCCTTAAGTCTGTTATCATCTTTAAAAATATCACGTTGTTGCTTTTTTTCCCCATGACTGCTTATTAATGCTCCCTAAGAACGCTCACTTATGTCTTACCATTTAATTTGTACAGAAACATTAATAAGTTATTTTTGTCTCTATTATAACTGTGAAGTATTTTCTTATATATATCTCAACAGTTGACACAGTAATGAAGTCATATGAAAATTGGAAGATATCAATTTGAATTTCAAACAGCTGTGCCTTTTAATTAACTCCAGTATTTTGAGATTATCTTTACTTAACCAAAATGTTATTACTTTCCAGTACATTTTCACTTTTCCTTTAACAGTTAAAAGAATTAAAAATAAGTATAGTAGAGCAGGGGTTATCAGAAGTAATTGGACTTGAGGAAAATTCATATAGGTAATATAAAATGGAGTAGATAGAGAGAAACAGTCAGTAACACTTTAGTTTAGCTACTGTAAAAAGGCACGTGTTAAACATTCACTACTATGTAACAAGACCTTCTTTGGGTCTTCATATCAATTATAAAGCATCATTAAAGCATTTATTCATCTCTGCAATGTGACCTACTAAAACAAAACTTTACTTTGGAGTCGACTGCGGTGGCTTAACTGAGAGACATGACTTTTTATACAGGGTGACACAGAAAAATGGGAACTTTTGAAATGCGTAGTGGCAGCCATGTACAGTTGGCAGCACTGCGGAACAGGGACCTTGAGCTGTAAACAAATTCGCCATTTAGTGATCATGGATCAGTGGAACGGTCAACAGCTTGCTTTCGCATAAAAATGTTTTACAAAAACAATGATAGTTTGGAAGGTGCGCAGAGGGAGTTCCGACGTTTTTTCAACTTAGGGCGTCTAGGTCAGGTTCCCTCGAAACAGGCGATAAAAACTTGGATTAAAAACTTCGAAGAGACTGGATCTGCTCTAAAAAAGAAACCGACGAAATTCGTGGTATCCTAGCTGAGATGTTGCAGCGATCGATGGGGAACCTCAATAGCAGATTGGAAGAATGCATACGTACAGGAGGACGCCGTCTATAGGACGTAATTTTCAGATATTGATTATTTGGATTACTGTTTTTTCAAAGGCAAGTTGTAGTGGGTCAATTGCTGTCAATAAATTTTTTTTTGTTGGATTTCTTCTATTTTTATTGGGTTTTTCAAAAGTTCCCATTTTTTATTACATGTTTAGTATGAGATCTGTGAATCCTTCATATTACCGAGTCATTTTACCAGCATGTCAGTATGCTGCACAACACAGAGATGAATAACCCATCCACTGATGTTTTGTAAGTGTTATGGAGGAAAAGGAAGTATTTTTTAAAGTCATGTTACACAAAAGTAAATGAGTAATGGATGCATTTTTGCAGTACCTAAACTAAAGTGTTACTAAGCTATCTGATAGAGAGTAAATGAAGTGTTTTAAACCTACCATGTTTAAATATCCATCCATCCATCCATTATCCAACCTGCTATATCCTAACTACAGTGTCACGGGGGTATGCTGGAGCCAATCCCAGCAAACAAAGGGCGCAAGGTAGGAAACAAACCCCGGGCAGGGCGCCAGCCCACCACAGATGTTTAAATATATGTGATTTAATATTAATAATATGTTAAATTCTGTATTATTAATTATTTAGTTATTTGCTTAATAATAATACATTTGAGGTGTCAGATAATTTCTAATAGCCAACATTATTTTGCATATATATACTGTATATATACAGTATATACATATATATATTTTTATAAGAAAATTAATGTTTCACTATACCTGAAGATAGGAATAGGGGCACCAACTAGAGTCCTCCTACACCGAGCTGCTGACACCAGCAGGTGAAGTTCAAAATGTCGGTAACACTTTAGTTTAGATACTGCAAATTGCATCCATTACTCAGTTAATCTTATGTAACAAGACCTTAAGAAAGGCATCTTTTGGAGTTAATTATGTTTATAAAGCATCAGTAAAATGGTTATTCATATCCGCAAAGCATGGCAAATTAAGAGCCTGTGATATGCTGCTAAATTTACTAATGAATTTGAAGGACTTTCAGGTCTTATACTGATGGATGCAATATCAAGAGACATCATGTCTCAGTTAAGTCACTTGTGACTGTTCCATTGTGATGAATAAACACTACTGATGCTGTATAAGTGTATCACCAAAAAAATGAATGCTGTTATTCATGTTTAGTAAAATAACATAATTATAATACAGTATATATCTAAACCCAATGTCTGTCTGTCTGTCTGTCCGCTTTCATGAGAGAACTACTTAACAGATTTAGATCAGGTTTTTTCTTATAATTTGCTTCAACATTCCAGTTGATTTTGCAAATTCTCTCATTGTGCTATGTATCATAGTTCACAAGTATCATAGGTGCAGATTAACTTGAGAGAATCTGAGAGAGACACAGCCCTCCTCACTCACCCCACAGCCTCAGAGGGTGTACCTTACCTCTGCTTAACTAGCGAACGAGAGAACTACTTAACAGATTTAGATTGGGTTTTTTTTTTCTGGAATTTTCTTGAACATTCTGGTTGATTTTGCAACTTCTCTCATTGCATGTAGTATCATAGTTCGCTTGCAGGAGTGATTTATTTGTGCTAATCCAAGACAGAGGCTGTGGGTCGAGGGGACAGGGAAGCATGACATCAGGAGTAGGGAGATGGGTGGGGCCCTCCTCACTCACTCACTCACACACCAGCTTCCGTTCGAGTCGCTCTATCTCTGGCCATGTTTTGGAGCGGACCTTGCCTCTTCTTAGCTAGCAATACTTGTTTGCTTATTGATTTTTAAAGTTTGTCCTGTTTCACTACTACACGGGTCGAGCCGTGGGGGACGGCTAGTAAAATTATAATTACAATAATGAGTAATAGATGCATTTTTGTTGTACCTCAAATAAAGTCATAGGTTAGAGTGTATGACCTGCCATGGCAATGGTGCAAATGTTTAAGCCAGGTAGTTTAAATTGATTTTTTTTTCTTTTTGTTAATTTTTGGTCCTTTGGTTATTATCTTTAATGTTAATGGTGTTACAGTATTTATATTCATTATTTGTGTAATTTTGCTTTGTTTTAATCAGTTTTGTTTTTTGTTTATTTTCTCTGTTCTCCCATGTGTGCTTTGTGGGTGGTTCCCCAAGGGGCGGGGCCATCTGTCAATCTTCTTTGAAGGACTGCCCTCAGCCCTATGAAGGCTTATAGGAATTGCAGTGCCTCCGCAGTACATGATGTGCACGTATGTAGTGGTTGGTGAGTTTTTCCTTTTTGCTACAACATATTCTTTGTATTTACAAACTTTTCATCTCATTTGCTTCTGGATTTTCTTTTGCCACTTGTTTGCTTAGGAATGCCTTGTTGGCAAATACTTTTTGCTTTTTGAATGTTTTGTTAATAAATTCTCCTTTTTGTTGCCTTTCTCTGTGTTAGTCAGGGGTTGATCCCCTTCCTAGTGGAGCATTTTGAATGTATTTTTGGGATATTTCAGCAGATATTTTTAAAATGCGTTTTAGCCCAGTGTAGGTCAAAGCCACTCACTCAAGTGGCTGCCTTTTAGTGCATATCCTCTGGGCGGGCTGCTGGGAGTCAGCCTGCTTCCCTGCCTGTTTTTGAAGGCCACCATTTTGGCTGTTTCGAGTGAGTGGATCACAACAGCTGAAATCCATTTTTGCTTATTGTAGAAAGCCACTATGCACAGATGAATACAAACTTTACTGATGCATTGTAAGTGTGATTATCACCAAAAATGCTTTAATTCAAGTCTTATAACACAACAGTATATGAGTAATAGATGCATTTTGGCAGGATCTAAACTAAAGTGTTACCAAATGTCCTAGGTTAGAGTGTATGACCTGCCACAGCAATGGTGCAAATGTATGGCATTATAAATATTTTAGGTGCATTAGGATGGAATCAAACAATGGTATTTACTTTGTAATGTTCTGGGATTTCATAAAACTACCTCAATCCTTTCATTTTTTAATTTTTTTTTAGTATTTCTTTATTTCATTACAATCCAGACATTATTAGTGACATTTTTGGCATGAAACTTACTTACTTTGCATAACATCTGATGGGCTTGTGCCCCACTGGCCCTTAACGCAGAAACGCCCCAACACTGCAGCTCAAAGACACACAGAACTACATAATATTCAGAACTAAGCAGATCTGAATTAATTCTTCAGAAAAGCCAAGAAAAGAATAAAATTCCCTTTCCTTAATGGATAACAGTTGGTAGTCTTTGCATATGCAAAATATTTCAGCTGAACCTCCCCCGACACAATGGCAGAAAATTAATGGCAGAAGGATACTTGCAAATTTTATAACAGAATGTAACATGAAATTGCATTATATTACTCCACAAGTCTCCTTAAAGGAAATGATGCTGGTGATTGTCTGTCACATAATTAAGGTTTGTTTTTTATTACTGTTGTTATCTCATTATGTATTATTCGTACATTTTGTAACTCTTAACGGCTTGCCAGTTGAACAGACATGCGGCCGATTTCTTGTATTTTAGATTTGTCCACAGCTCGCATTGTGCACTGCATAATAATTTCAGTTTTGCTGAAAAAATTGAAAGAAGAGAGCCTACTCTGTGGGAGTAGGCCCTTAACCCAAAAAATGCTCCAGGGGCGCTGTACAATGGTTGACCCTGAACTCCGACCCTCAAAAGGTCATGTGAAAGAACAATTTCCCCTTGGATAAGTATGATAAGTATATCAAATCAAAAAGTCAAACGTGAAATAAATGGTATACTGTACCTAACTTGAACATAAACGTCCTTCAACCAACCAGCCAGAAGCACACCTTTGGACTGTGGAATGGAACCCATCTAATGATGAATCCATACAAATATTACAAACCTGCAGACGATGCTTTGTAGCTTTCTTTGCCAGGAAATATGGCAAATAAGTTCAAATGCCATCAGAAGATGATGTTATCCTCTGCACTGCTGCAATTCCTCCAGCTAGTGATTTTTTAAAGTTGACATTATTCTTCACATAGTCAATAATTTATTGGAGTACTTTATAGTGTAGCTGCATTGTTAAATACCTAAGAAGAGCATTTTGAGAGGTTATTCGTATTTTTATGTCCACATCTTTGCCCAGAATGCCCCACCAGTAACAATACAAAAACACACACTAGTTGAGTTCTGTCACCTCAGCAAATTCTCATCTTTTATGTGATACAATATGTTGAGATATAAAGTTCATTTTAAAAATATTTATTGAAGTTAAAAGCAAATAATCCACACAAGAATAAAAAAAAATAGTTACACATGTAGAATAAAAGGCAAAAAAAAGGAAAAATGTATCTTCTCTAAACTTAGCTTTTCTTGAGAAACTTCAGTTATTTCTGTACTTAAAAGTTCTTTACTTCTTCTCCTTCTTTACCTAAAGATTCTTAGCTTCTTAGATGCTTAAAGATTCTTAGCTTCTTCTTTCTATACTTAAAGGTTCTTAATTTCTTCTTCTGTATGCTCTAAGCATACGGTTCAACACTTAAATACGTGCTGTTTTATGAGTTACTTCACACACTCAAAGGGCCCGTAGACACCGCCACATAGACACGTGCGCAGGCACGGCTTACAAACTTATGCCTTACACACCTTACACATGGCAAGGCTGGTCACTAACTGAAGAATAATGTTTACTCAAAGCTGTTAGAAATGGCAGGAATATACCAATACAATTCTACTTATGGGGGAACCTCCCATAGATTATGCATTGTCATCTAGTAAAATATTCATGAATTTTATAGGACTAGGAAAATGGCTCTTACAATGCCAGTATAATATGTTGTTATAGAATGCCACCCCTAGAGGGCACTATGCATTAGTATAAAAGAAATAACAAAGAGATGCAGAGTTAGTCAGAGGTGATATTGTACATCAGTAGCAGTGAAGAAGGCAAGACCCAACACCGTCAAATATTTGCATCTCATGGGCCTCATTTCTGAAAAAAAGAGATTAACAAACATGAGGAAGGCTGTGCATTTCAGTATAGTTATCAACACCTTTAATGCTTTTAATTAATGAATATGGTAGTATTTTCCCACAGTTTAAACATTTCCAAAGTATGAAACTCAAAGGCTTCAACTCAAAATATGTACGTGGAACTAAAACTGAAATTCAGGCTTCCAGCCTACTCCATAAGCCAGACCTATTAAATCTCCAAAGGGAGAGGGAACCTTAAAAACCCTGACCCAAATCATCCAAACATAATATTTTTTAATATAATGTTTATTTAACAAAAACAAGAGAACAAAGCCAATGTTATGTTTAAGCCAGGTAGTTTAAACTCCTTTTTATCATTTTGTGGTCCTTCGGTTATTATCGTTTATGTTACATTTATTTATATTTATTATTTGTGTAATTACATGGTTTGTTTTTACCAGTTTTGCTTATTGTTTGGCTTTTATGTTTGGAGGCTCGTTCTGCCATGTCTGTTGTGCTTTGTGGATTGTTCCCTAATAGCTCAAAGCCAGCCACTCAAGTGGAAACTAGGCTACCGTTTGGTGCACCTCCTTTGGGCTGGCTGGTGGGAATCAGGCCTGCATCCCTGGCTGTTTCTGAAGGCCTCACACCATTTTGGCTGGATCACAAGAGCTGAAATCATAAAACAACAAAATGAAAAATTCAAAAACCAAAGACAACACAACAAGATCAAAAGCGTATTACAACACCGAACAAATTTAAAGGGAGCTGAAAAACAAAACGACAATCGAATGCCTCAGAAGAAAACTAAAGTAAAAAGGAGGAATGCAGCATGTAGGGCTGTTTAGGGGTCAGCCTAAGGATGGAATTGCAAATAAGTGAGGAAAGGGACAAAAACTACAAACATCCATCCATCCATCTATTATCCATCCTAACTACAGTGACACGGGGGTCTGCTGGAGCCAATCCCAGCCAACACAGGGCGCAAGGCAGGAAACAAACCCCGGGCAGGGCGCCGGGCCACCGCAGATGTTTAAATATATGTGATTTAATATTAATAATATGTTAAATTCTGTATTAAGTTATTTTTTTAATAATAATACATTTGAGGTGTCAGATAATTTCTAATAGCCAACATTATTTTGCATGTATATTCAGTACCCTACTCAGGTCTACTGACGTTCAGCGTCTGTTGATTCCACCTCTGCGTGGTATCAAATCTCAGCTCAGGCTCTCCCTGTGTAGCTCCTAGCCGGTGAAATGAGTTACCAATCTTCATTTAGAATTCTGACTCCTTGAATGTGTTTAAGAAGTGTTGGAAGACTCTCTTGTTTGGAGAATTTCCATCTAACTGATATTATTTGTCAGGATTTTGTAACCTAGGGACTGTAACTCGCTTGTTTTCTGTTCTGAGTTCTTCACTTGTGATCATCATTTTCACAACCTTGTCCTGTAACACTTGTTCTTAAACAGTCACTCAGACTGATTTTCACTCAATTATGTTTACCTCTTTTGTAAGTCAAAAAAGCATCTGCTAAGCAAATAATTGTAAATATAAAATGTAAATACTGTAGATGATGTATTTTTTGTCAGTTTTGCTTATTGTTTAGTTTCTATTTTTGGAGATTTGTTCTGCCATGTCCGTTGTGCTTTGTGGATTGTTCCTTAGTATAGCTCAAAGCCAGCCACTCAAGTGGAAACTAGGCTGCCGTTTGATGCACCTCCTCTGGGCTGGCAGGTGGGAATCAGGCAGGAAACAAAACCCCAGGCAGGGCGCCAGCCCACGCAGGGTGCACACACACACACACGCCAAGCACACACTAGGGAGTGAACCCGGGTCTCCTAACTGCGAGGCAGCAGCGCTACCCACTGCGCCACCGTGCCGAACTACAGACATTTAAAAAAAAAGTTAAACATAGAACAGACAAGGGAATGGAGAAAAGTACAAAATTTACAAAGCATTAAATACATAACAAAACAAAGACAAAAACCTGACAGAGCAATTTAAAAAGTTCAAGCCGTTCACATAGCCAAATCTAGACATTGAAGGGAACATGTGCCCATAACACATCCATCTTATTTGTTACTTGTACTGTACTTTTTATAATTATTTTATAAAGCATTTTAGATGGTAAAACAACCAGCTTTTTGTTTATTATTATGGCATTAACCTCTGACTTTTGATCAGTTGTTGTATCAACTTAACAGTCAAAGCACATATTACTCCATCATGAACAATTTAGCTAAAGTTCTTTAGCATAATTTTGACAAAGCTAAGTCCAAAGTTAGTATTGCATTAACTACATTTCTATAATAAATAAACTTACAAGTAAAGTAAAACGTCTGCACTGTAGCTCTAGTAACATAAAGGGATCTTTTTGGCTCCTGACCCCAATGTAGCAGCCAGGCTGTCAAAAACCAAAACAATGGCACCCTTATTAACAAAGTAACACTTTGAGGAGAAAACAAAGTAACAAAGAAAATGAAACAGAAACTAAAGCCGCTCTGCTCCTCTGGACCTACAGTGGGGACAACACGTATCAACACATCAAAATTTTGTCATTAAACATTTTTACATTGGAGCTATGCACATTACAGTTAGGCTAACATTAGTACTAACTCAATAAAATGACATAGAAGTCATAACATTCCAATCTATAACAAAGTTGTGTGCAATAAAGTGGAATAGCACAGGAAAAAAGTATTAAGCACAGTAAAACCGCATCAAATCAACTGATTCCAATAATGAGTTTAGTGAATGTTGGTAGACTAGACTTAACATCTGAATGCAAGTTAACAATCATTTATTACATAGCTGTCACGGAAAATCTCATTATAGTGTGAAAGGATTCAGACAACACAGAAAAAGGTTTGAGGGCAGCCACCCATGAAGTATGGCTGCCAAAGATGAAGGTTTAGTTCATATTACACTGGTCTTAATAGATCTCAGTCCAAAAAAAGACAGGCAAACATGGCGATTTTAAAGTCAGGCAGGGGAAGTGATGTCATTGGGGCTGGAACCAGAGGTGATGTCTTCGGGGGCCGGAACCGGAAGTGACTTCATCGAATCCAGGCGAAATTTCCTGCAGTCGGTAAGCACTCCTGATCTGGCGTATAATTACCTTCATTTGAGCCCTTTAGCTGTCTCCCATGCGCACGTGTGTGACAATGGGTAGAGGCAAAGTGCTCTCCCAGGACCTTCACAATAAGATTGCTGAGCAACATTGCAATGGCACTGGTTACCAGCAGATTTCTCAACTCCTAAATGTTCTTATAAGCATTGTTAGGGCTATTATCCACAAGTGAAAGGAACATCACTGTACCGATCCTCACAAGACTGGGCAGTCAGAAGAGTAGTTAATGAACCAAGGACTCCTCAAAAACAGCTCCAGAAAGACCTGCAGTCATCACAAAGAAAACAATAGTCAGCTCTCTCTTCTGTCATGGCCAGCATGCATTATCACCCCAGAAGACTCCATTCCTGAAGAAAAGGCATGTTAAAGTTAATTTGAAGTTTGCTACACAACATTTGCAGAAGACTTTGGATTCCTATGAGAATGTGGTGTAGCCAGATCAGGCAAAAACATTTTGGCAGGATGTTTGGAGGAGAAATGGCTCTGTATACGGTCCTAAAAAATATCATACCTACAGTAAATTGCAGAGGTGGAATCATCATGGTATGGGACTGTTCCTCTTCTTGTGGTACCAGCAGATCCCAGGAAAGTTGAATGGAGCCTTGTACCGGGAAATTCTTGAGATGAATCTGTTTCATTCCCTGAGATGATGATAATGAGATGTGAGTGTATCTTCCAGTAGTACAACAATCTCAAACATACTGCAAAATGAGTATTTTCAGAGGAGGAAGATAAAGGTGTTGGAAAGGCCAAGTCAATCACCAGACGTAAACCCAAAAGAACATTTGTGGAGGGAACTGGAGATCAAGATCTACTAGCAAGTCCCCCAGAATCTTCAACAATTAAAGTTTGTCTATATAGATGATGGGCCAAAATCCCACCTGAATAGGAGGAGAGACTTATTTTTCTTTGCAGGAAGCGTCTTGAAGCTGCCATTACCAACAAAGGCTTCTCCACTAAGTACTAAATAAATTGCAGTTAACATGTTCAGCACATTTTCCTGTGTCATTCCACTTTGTGGCATTACTTTTTTTATGGATTGGAATGTTACAATTTCTTTAGCTGTGTCATTCTATTGAGTTACTGCATTGGAAATATGGGTAATGATAAAAAATGTTGACTTGCACCCATTGGTATTCCCCTTGTCATCTTACTCTCTCTCTCTCGTTCAGTGCTGGCCTCACTCCCTTCTGCCCGTTGTGCCACTTGGCCAGCTGACGTGCTGACTCTGTGGCTTTGTGCTGTATGGTAGCTTTCAATTGTCTCCAGAGGTCGCTTCTTCCCAAGTCTCAGAATCACTTCCAGATCAGGAGCTCCCCTAATTTTGTTCCAGAGACACTTGCCTAATACTTGAATATTTCAGTTTCGCCTCAAATGTAAATTTTTATTGTTATTTTTTTTAGACTGTACACCTGGGCCTTGTGATTTGACATTGTGCTGCCTGCAGCTTTGAGCGATACAGTTAAGCGTTCATGCTGATTTACAGTTAACATCTCATTCATTGAGTCACCATTTGTGAAATATCTCGACTTTTATTGCATTTCTTTCTGAAGAAATGAAATATTTCTAAGAATCATGCTTATTTGTTTGACAAAATGTTTAGTCTTTTTGAATTTACATTTAACTTCTGTCATAAACATTGCATGAATTTCATAAACATTCCATGTCTTTCGGCATCCTTTCAAAGAAATAATTTGTCAGTCGGACACGGCGTTTTACAAGATTAATTGTAGGCATTTGTAATGGTAGGCAGCCTGAGTTATTCTAGGATTGTTAATGACAAGAAACATAAATAATGGGTTTATTACCCTAGAAAGAGAATTCTCCTTTAAGAAAAGAATGTCCAAAAGAGAAAAATGACCACCAATTTCAATAACTCAGCAAGTACCATTTTTAAACGTAATATCATACCAATGAGATGTTTCACATCATGAGGCAGCTCTCTCTCTAAAATGACAAAAGTTTCTTCATATTCCAAATTAATTTACATTTCCTTTGAGAATGTATTTACAGTATATGTTTCTTCATTACTTTGTAATAATTCAATTATCTGAATATAGCAAGTGTTGCCTCCCAACAGCTAAACCACAAGGATTTAACTTGTTTGTGTAACGCATACACTGTGTGCGTGGATTGTCCTATTGTCCTGTGCTATTAATTTGTCTGGATGGTGTTTGCTGAAGAAATGTGCTACAGCAGATAAAAAAGGCTTGATTTATTCATTTGTTCAGTTGTTGTGCTCATTCATCCGTTCACTTATACATTCACTCATTCACATCTTACTATTCTTATTAAAGCTACATACATTGATTTATAGAAATCTCCACACACATATTCCATTTTTCTGTACACTTTCATTTTTTTCTTTGTATTTTTAGTATTTCTATTCATTTTTAGCTTTCATATATTAATTTACACCACAATTCCTCACCTTGTCCCTCAACTATCAGATGGATGCTTTTGTTTACTCACGTCCTCACATCATTTATCAGCAGTTCTGTCTCCCACCTACAGAGACTAGGAGGGGGATAATTTATTGATGGAGGACTTCCTTTTCCTAGATTATTGTGGCCAGTTCTGCAACTGGCAGATCAGTACAAGGACGCTTGCATGTTTTCTTTCACCAGATGCAAGGGAACAGAATATTTTTTTGAATTTCTGAAAACAGTCCATGTCTTCTAGTTAACTATTAGGTGTGTAGCACAGAAACAGAACCTGGAATCTAAATCTCTTATTCCAGCCATCATTCTGTGCAGCAAGGATGGCAAGAAAATGCCTCCCATGATTTCTGATAACTTGTCACCTTCCAAAGGGGCTATTAACAACTGCTAAAATCGGTGATATAGATAGGTACTGTACTTACATCTAGTATTACTGAGTAAATCTGAATCTGTCCCTTTTAAAGGTCATTATACTAGATATACTAAAATCAGTTGACATGCTGGGCAACATTCAAACCAAACTGTCCATCTGTCTATCTGTTAGATAGAAGGAAGGAACACTTACTATCTATCTATCTATCTATCTATCTATCTATCTATCTATCTATCTA
>JANRMT010062822.1:35340292-35380653 GCA_026402145.1 Polypterus bichir lapradei
TAGATAGATAGATAGATAGATAGATAGATAGATAGATAGATAGATAGAGAGCACTTTATCTGTCCCTTGGGGGAAATTTGCCTTTTTACAGAAGCTTGACAAACAAATATTATTAAATTATGACAAAGCTCCCTCCCACCCCAATACACAGCAGAATGACTATAAATAAAGAAAACAAAAGAGAAAGAAAACTTCTGACTTGGTTAGATATAAAAAGAGCAGTTATAAATCACAGTGAGGTATTATGCAGACGTCTTGCTGCTGGTTTAAAGGAGCCCCAGTAGTGTTGCTTGACACACTTCTGCTGAATAATTAATTGGCTGAAAGTTGTCAATGTTAGTGTGTCAGAGAGAGGATGTGCAGCATAGCATTGTACCCAAACATAAAGTGAGTGTGTGTTCTAGAAAATAGACATAACACAGCTCAACAAGCATTAAAAAAGTGCTTGTAACGTGACTTCTGAAGAGTGAGGAGGCTAACTTTTACAATATGTCAGCTGCTTCTTATGTGCAGCATGTTGTGCATGTACTATATATATATATATATATGTATGTATATATATATACTGTATATAGACACAAGTATACATACACACAATGATGTATAATATATAGCTATGATGCATACGTATATACACACACACACATTGTTTTTTAAGTTACAGTATTTCTTATCATATTTGTGATTAAGATTAGCTGTTAAGTAAGTGGTTCTGAACTGCATTAATGGCTTTAATAATGTTGTGTTAGGGTTGTGGGTAGTGGGCTGAAGCTTATTCAAGTATTGGTGAGTACAAGGCAGGAACCAATCTAGATAAAGAACTAGTTACAAAGCCCATATTTACTGACTTCAGGCCAGTCACAAATCTACAGAATGTGACAGTTTGTTTTGACTCCTTGTGCAATCATCTCATATAATATGCTACCGTGGCTGTCTGTTTGTCTGTCCAGGATTTGAAATCACCTGTAGTTCGCAAACCGTTTGACCAATTGACCTGAGATTTGATACACATATACTACATGACGTCTACTATCTGCTTTTGGGGTGATGATTGACCTCCAAGGTTATTCCTCTTTTTATTTTACTTATTGAAGAATCAACTCTCGGCAGCGGCGCATGCATACGGGTGCTGTTCTCATTGTTACCACCTTCGCCTTCACTTCTCCTACCTCTTCATATCTTAAATCAAATAATTGCAACACAAACACTGACTTAATCAGTTTTAAAGCAAAAAGATGCTGACGAAAGAAGAGAAGAAGCGGGCCGCTAGGGTGGAGAAAAGAAGAGCTACTCAGGAAGCAGCAAGCGCATCAACCTCTGAGCAAATGAATGGTAAACGTACAGAGAAAGAGGATGAAAACTATAAGTCAAGTGTATTCACTGCATGTTATCGTGCAGTGCGCCTTTACTGGTATCAAATATCCTGAGAACACCGAGGTGAATGCTATGTTAGGTGTATGGGAATTCTAAATGACCCAAATGACTTCTGCTTTCCTTTTAGAAAGTGGCCAGTAGTGATTCAGCCTTGACATGCCCAGGAGGATCAGCCAGTGATTATAGCAGCAGCACTGACAGAAAAGCAAAGAACCACATGTGGTGGACATTATGCCGGTCCTTTGCAGGGCACAATCAGACTTTATTCCATGCAATTTAGGAAAACTAAAAGTAAGATATCTGCATAGTTTTAATGCAGTTATTTGCTGTTGTATTTTGAAGCACTGTGATCTGATGGGGCTTGTGTTGGGGACGGAAAAAGGGGATGATTGTCATTTACTTCACAGCAAAGAAGCAGTTACACCTATTTATAAAACATGACAAAATTATGAAATGTGTCTGTATTTCTGGTCAGTTTCATGAAGGTTCATATTGGGTTTAGGATTTAATAACAAATGCTGGCCTCTCAAATGTGCAGGTTTTCATATAAAAGAAGCAAACGTAACGCAAGAGAAATGCACTGTTTGTGTTGTATTACATTTTGTAATGAGTAACTGTATAACATATTAGGCTAGCTTTTTTTTGTAAGTAATGAGGAGTGTAACTAAGCTAACTTTTAAAAGTAATACTCCCTAACAGTGATCATCATATAAATATCATTACAGATTGAAATCCGCTTACTGCATTTCGGAGCTGCAGGGACAGATCTTTACACATCTGTGCAGAGACGTCACTCCTTCTTAACACCCATGTGAACGTATAACAAGACAAATTTTTAGAGACTAACTTTAAACTTGTAACAAATGTATTCAAATAGAAACACAAGATGAACGATTAACTGCATGTCATGTTCTTAAATTTTAAACAGAAAATCACTCAACACATTTTAAGGCACATCATGGTGAATCAAGAAAATGCAGTTTCAGTATGAATGTAGTCAATAGTGGGCTATTTTACAGTATCTATACAGTATACAAGTGCTATTCGACTTCATGCATAAAATATTATTAATTAATGAAGCTTATTTTATCTTGTAGCTTTCACAGAGCACAACGCCATACAGCAAGTCCATTAACAAAGCACCCTGGAATGCCATTCAAATTATTATTATTTCTGCAATTACAATTATGTATAGAATACCCACATTTCCAACATTTTTGATAATGACTCTGATTAAAGAAATGTTATTTAGATTTTCCTTACAATAAAATTAACAAGGACTAGGTAGCAACTTCATTCATATAATTTAACCAAGCTGAATATTCTTGTTTCTTGTTATTGAAAAGGGCTGAAAGACTCTCAGCGTGCTACCATCAGCGAAAATAGCACCTGCTGGAAAAGAATATTCTTTTAGTGTAAAAGCTACCCTATTTAAACATGTTTTTTTAAAAATTCTATTCAGTAACAAAATATAAGAACATTAGAATGCTGTATATGCAGCTCCAAAGTCTAAGCAGTCAGAGTATTTATTGATTAACAATAAGTCACTGTTGACATCTTGTTGTGGGCAAATTCAAGAAGATTAATTTTGCTTGGCATACATCTTTTAGCATTTTTGCCAAGATTATTGTTAGTTTTTTTTTTAGGGTGACCTATGCATAGCTTTAAGCAACAGTACACTATGGAATATCTTAAACTACTCTTGCAGTAGGGCACCAAAATGGAAATTAAATGTGATTTTAACACTGCTGTATTTGCTAGCTAATGACTTAAATTTCTGTCTTAAGATCCTGCCATAAATACAAATTATGCTGAAGAAATTAGTGCTAAAACAAACATATATATAATGCAATTATTTTTAAACAATCAATTATAATGACAGGATTGCAAGTTATCAGCTTATTGCGCTCTGGCTGATGTGTCCGTCCGTAGCAGTCAATTTAGAGTTAACAAATAACCTGTAATGCACTCCTCTCAGGACCACCCAAAAAAGACATCAATTGATTACAACAACTGCAGAATGCTGCTGCTAGAATCTTAACTAGGAAAAGAAAATCCAAGCACATCACCCCAGTTTTGATGTCACTACACTGGTTACCTGTGTCATTTAGAATTGACTTTAAAATAGTGCTTATAGTTTACAAAGCCTTAAATAATCTCGCTCCATCCTATATTTCAGAATGTCTTTCACCTTACACTCCAAATCGTAACCTTAGATCTTCAAATTGGTGTCTGCTTATAATTCCAAGAGCTAAACTTAAAAGAAGTGGTGAGACAGCCTTCTGCTGTTATGCACCTAAAATCTGGAATATCTTACTGACAGAAATTCGCCAGGCTAAGTGAAGCACTTTAAAAAACTGCTAAAAAATCGTTACTTTAACATGGCTTTCTCATAGCTTCATTTTAGTTTAATGCTCCGTATATTCAATTAATTATCATTATCGTTCATAGTAGCTCAAACATCCGTACTAACCCCTATTTTTTTTTTCTGTTCTTTTTCCGTTTTTTTCTGGTGGCAATCTGCGGCACCACCACCTGATCAAAGCACCGTGATGTCTCTACATTGATGGATTAAAGGCCAGAAGTCCACATGACCATCATCATCAAGTTCTTCCATGTGAACCCTGAATACAATGAGGACTGATTGAGTTCATTTATGTTGGGTAGAATGCCTAGAGGGGCCTGGGTGGTCTCATGGCCTTGAAACCACTGCATATTTTGTTTTGTTTTGGCCATCGGACCTTAATTTTATTCTATGTTAATTAGTTAGTCAGTCAGTCAGTCATTATCCAACCCGCTATATCCAAACACAGGGTCACGGGGGTCTGCTGGAGCCAATTACAGCCAGCAAAGTGCACAAGGCAGGAACAAATCCCGGGCAGGTCGCCAGCCCACCACAGGGCACACATACACACACCTACACATCAAGCACGCACTAGGGACAATTTAGGATCGCCAATCCACCTAACCTGCATGTCTTTGGACTGTGGGAGGAAACCGGAGCATCCGGAGGAAACCCACACAGACACGGGGAGAACATGCAAACTCCACGCAGGGAGGACCTGGGAAGTGAACCCAGGTCTCCTTACTGCGAGGCAGCAGCGTTACCACTGCACCTCCGTGCTGCCCTCTATGTTTATTAGTGTTCCCTAATCCTATTTTCTTATTTATTTTGTTTTTTTTTTTTTCTCTTTCTTCATCCTGTAAAGGCGTTTGAGCTACATCATTTGTATGAAAATGTGCTATAGAAATAAATGTTCTTGTTGTAACTGGTGCTTGGCCACTGAACAAGGGTGGAGCTGGCATGGAAAGCTTGAAGTTCTGGGGTCAAAAGCAAGCACTGCCTCTTTGAGAATGTTGTTTCACCTGCATGAATGTTCAGTGTTTTTGTGAGAACCATGCTGCTCTGTAAGTTTGAAGTACTCTAAGACACTGTTTAACATTTTTATGAAAGAGTATTTATAAAATATTAATATCATATATGGGAAAACCTACAAAAGAAGAACAACTTTACTTTGTTGCATTGATGGCTACAATTGGTTATATTATACAGTGTAGAATCACCAGCACTACAAAATTAAGAATTGTAAGCCTATACATCGGATTATGAGGTATTAAACAGGAATTTTACAGATGTCACCGAAGACTTCAACTAGGAAGCCCAGAGTAGTTCAGTTTGATAGATGCATTAATATTTCATCTTTCCAGCCAACAAACAAACAGTTTAGTGTATAACAGAAGTGTGACCCCTTATTCCCCCCCATTTCTCTCGCTCCTTCTGTTCTTGGTTGGAAAGCCATATCAAATTCTGTTTAATCTGTTCGTCTGTGGCAGTTGAGTGCACTTCTATGATTGTGCTTGAAAGCAAACATTCAGAGATACTGGTTATAGCAATGTCCATGTTGCCATTTAAGAAAGGGAAAGCTAAATATAAAAAAGAAAGGGAGTTCCTTTTTTGTGGAACAGATTCCACAGAATAACTGTTTGTATTCAGAAAGCTTTAGAGAAAAACTAAGGCATTTTTCTAAAGTGGACTAATTATAAAAAACACAGTTACTAAATAATTTCTGAAACTGAATGAAAATAGCTGTCTGGAAAAGGCATGCCTTGTGTCTACCTAAAGCCGATGTCACAGTACATGACTTTGTCAAATTTCACGACTGAAGTTGCTGATTTTATCACCAGACCATGTTAGATTATATGACTAAAAATTGCCAGGCGTGTCATATTAGATGACTCCATGATGACATTCCAGCACAATTTCACATTTCCAAAGTATCACAAGCTCACCCTTTTTCTGATAGCCAATAACTTGCTGCCTGACCAAGCCGGTTGTGTGAAAAAGTTTTACAGGTACAATGAGTGCAGCTGCCATCTCTGTCCTTTTTTCTTTTATTCATCCTATTGTGGTACATTAATCTTCTTTTGTTTGTGAGGTCCAAAACACCTGCGTTCCTTATTCTTCATTGCCACATTGTATGCAGGGTACTTTCAGCTGAACACTCATTGGCTGTCAGCTCTCATACACAGGAACCCATCCCCTAAACAAAATTCAGACTGTTTAATTTTGTCAGGGAGCATGTAGTGTAAGAACATTAAAAGAGTTTTGAGGTGGCCATTCGACAAGCCATACAACCTAACACGATTGTCAATCCTGTTCACCTACATTCTTCAAGAAAAAATCAAGTAGAAATCTGAAGATCCCTAATGACTTACTTTCTACCACACTACTTTGAAATTTATTCCATGTGCCTACAGTTCTTTGTGAGAAGCAGCAGTTGAAGTGGAGCTAGCGCACACAACCTGTATCACAGGTCTAAAAGAAAAAAAAGTGATTATAGACTGTGTTTGACATTTTTCATGCATTTAAATAAAACAAGACCCTTATCATGCAAGTCTCTACCTACTTGAAAAAGGAAACCTTTGAGAGAATCCGAGGCAAGTATCTTATAAAACCACTCTGTATAATTATCACTGCATTCCGCACACCGCTGAAGTGAGTATGGAGTTATCAGGTGTCTGGAGTACAACTATTTTGATGTGAAAATTTCTAAAGAGGGATCACAGTAGGGTGTATTTCATGTTCCATTTTAATCTTGACTACAAAGGAAGGGCAGTGTGTGATACTTACACTTGAGGGATCTTCCGACTGTTTATTCCCTTCTTCTGCTACCTCAGGAGCTGTTGGTACGGAGACGGGAAGTAATGGTGATCTTGCCTTTCCAGCTAACCCCAAGGAGGCAGTCTTCACCTGAGCCTTTGGAAGATTTGCACCTGTAATCAAAGATTAAATCATTAAGGATATGCTTATAGCACATACCATTTTCAAACCCACTTAATTCAGTTTAGGGTTGCAGGGGGAGAATGTAATATCAAGTATGTGAATATTCAAAACAAAACCAAATACATCTTCATTCAGACTTAGTGAGGAGCTCTTCCTGATTTTGTAGCTAAAGAAGAAATCTCAACAACTTTTTAAAACGAATGGATGAGATTCTAGGGAAGTTTACCTATTAGCTAAATGGACTAAATGGTCTCCTCTTTTTGACAAATGTCTTATGTTCTTCATAAAATGCTTTTTTCTATAATGAGATACTTTGAGACTGGGCACACACCTTTACCCAATCTAAACCTTTGTGTATTTAGTATTACTTTACTTTTTTGTTGATTTTTGATTATTATTATTGTTATTTATGCTATTATAATTAAGTATATTTCATTTGAGTTAATAACACCTTTAAAATTTGTAAACTCATTGCCCCATTCAAACATGGTTCCAATTTCCATCAACCCCACACTGGAATGAGGTAAATTAGAAATCGTTTGATGGACAAATTATAAACTCTTTATAGAGCTGAACATTTCAATAGTTAGCCAGTCCTTAAAACAATTTCTCTTTACTAAAAGATGGAGCAAAATCTTACATTTTGTACAGCAGATTGGGGCATTTCTACAGCAATTCACCATTTTCTCTTGACTTCTGTTGCAGTTACCCCACAAAGGTTTATTTATTTATTTTTATTGTTGTTGCTTTTTTCTTGCATTTCACGCCTGGCATAAACTAAGTAAATGCATATATTTTCATGCCACCTTCTTCCAGTGCTGGGTTACGGGCATGGGTACAATGCTAAGCACAGAGCTAGTCAAACAGACACAAACACCTAAACCAGCCACTTTTGAGTTTCAGGAGGCCATTGCTGGCTTGCGAGCATATGAGTCTTGTTCATGGCATAATCGCTCCCCACTTTTTACTTGTGACACCACTGAAGGGATTGACACAGCCTTGCAAGACTTTTCATCCAGTTTCTAATAATGCTCCCTTAAACCTCCTTGATCCTGTGACTGCTGTTCCATTGTATTTCCCTTTTGTAATCGCGCTCCTTTCTCTCTCTCCTGGATGGGGGATGTTGCTGTTGGGAAAATTCAGGTTGAGTGAGAGAACTGGAAAAAAAAATACTACACAACGCTGTCTATCCTTTCAATAGGGTTGGGGGCCAGGCATTATACCACGAACAAGTCACTAGCTAAAACTCTTTTTTTTCTCATATGCTCAAAGCAGAGCAATGTGAGTGGCTTGATACAGTCACATTTTATCTGGAGGTCCTTCTGTGAAACTTTCAGGGCAGAAGTACAGCAAAGCCATTACTCATTAGTATGCTAAGAAACATTGCCAGTGTACTCTAAGCTGAAATTGAAAGAGCACTGCTCAGAAAACTAATACAGGGAGAACATGTAGCAGACAGCCTCCAGGTATTATAATTGACACTTTGATGCTTGAGCTGTAAAACTCCATGCCGCGATGCTTTAAAGTCATATTAAGCAATGCTTACAATTCAAACAACAGCCTCGAGTTCTTCATCAAACATGTTGGCTCTCAATAAAGTCAAAACTTTGCTCAGGATCTGACTTAAACTTGTAGCATATCGATGTCTAAAGATGAGCTCTTACATACATAATGTATTTGTTGCTGTTTACACACAGCTGTGACACTTGGTACAAATGACCAGTCACAGACAACTATACAGTACATCATTAGAATGCGATGAACCTCATCTATTCAATGGTTAGGAGTCTTTTACTGTATGTGGCTTGAAGTAGGTGGGATATTTGATAAAAGCAGATTAACTCATCTGTGATGCACTGCTTGGCTCAGGGTATACCTGTGCAAATCTCACATTTTAATAATGAAAGAGAGCAGACAACTTGGAAACTTGTGATTTTAGTTGAAAGAAGACAACCTTGGGTATGTAAAAGTACCATAATTGCTTTTGATTGACTTGTGGATTTATTGTAATGTATTGAAATAGCCTTAAAATTTGTTGGTGTCCCACTGGTGCATAAGTGGTTAATCTTGACAAGAGGGTTAATGAAAATCAAATCCAGAAAAGCATGTAATTTTAGAATCTATGGTTATTGGTTGTACTCCATTTCTTTGTTGTCACAGTCGATCTGAATTGCATAATGTGTTCTGATAAATTTTAAATAAGACGGAAGTTTCAAGGTAAGGTTAGGAAGAGATTTGAGGTAAGGTAATTATATTCACCGATTATGACTCTGGAAAGTGTTGACTAGAACATACAAGTAAGAATTTCACTGTACTAGAAGTGTAGATGTGACAATAATGACCCTATAAACCTATAATGCTTTGTGTACAGCACACTTAAGTCTATATAACTTGAATTTTTTTGCCACGGTTCCTTCTAAATCTTTTTTAAGCATAGGAAAGGTACAACATAAATAACAAGTACTATTAGGCCGATTTGATATGAGTGAACAATGCTTGGATTAAGTAGAAATGGCCAAGAATAGACAGTGCTTGAGAAATGACTGACAATATAGACGAGTTAACAGCAAAAGAGATCAAAACCAGGAAATCAAAAACACGTGCATGAAAGCTAAAATGAAAGACAATTTCGTGGTCAAAAATTCATTGCAAAAGTCAGAAACAGGAAACATTAAGACTGATAAACCTTTAGAAAGAGTTATTTGAAAAATTGTTTTGAATCCAGCACTAGGAAAAGGAAGCAAATTCATGAATGGCCTTTTATCTTGTTGTGTCCTACCTGAAGGTGAGTGAAGCAGTCTTAAGGAAACCAAAACATAGTAGCGATCATGAAAAATACAACACGGTGAACAAAATTATCCAAAAAAATTGGATAACTCTTTAAGCGATTGGAATTTCCAGAAATAAAAGTTATGTACAGAAGCCTTTTAAACCTCATGAATGTTTAATCTCAGAAATCCATTTGAAAACGTCTAAAAAATAAAAGCAGAAACAAAAACTCTAACAGGCACAAAATATAGTCAAAAGAAAAGTAGGAAACCGATAGTTAAATGAACGATTGGCACAACAAATGAAAAAGAAAAAAAGTAAAAATTAACAAAGCATCAAGTAGGTACTAATAAGTAAGATTTCCCAAGCAAGATGTTTAATTTCGAAGAGTTATTTTAGGTTTTTTTGATTCAACTATTAAAATGCTCTAAGGGCCGATATATACACTTCACACTGAGAACCTGTACATGCATGCATAATAGCTGCCACACATTACTAGCGTCATTTGAAGTGTCTTCTGAGCACATCCTCAGAACGTAACGCGACACATGCGTGAGTTGCAGTACAGTCAAAAAATCGGGGGGAGCAGTCTGTTCAAGTTGGAATGTGACGTCGGAGTCTCTGTTTACTATCAACACGTGACAGCAAGCCACTTTGCAGATCCCACATGTTCAATGTGCGTGCTTTGATGTGTGATGAATGGTTTGATGTGGTGAAGCAAAATTCTGACATACAAATGTATTGGTGGTGTTTTTCTTTTCAAACGTTGCATATTCCCCAACTTAATGACGCAATCATTTTTTTATTTGCACTATCACAACAGCATCAGAATGTGCAGAAGCATATTTGAGCCACAGAGAAAAAAAATTAGGCACACAGTGAAAAGGTCCAGTTTGTGATTAAAGTGGAAACTTCAGCTTTAATCTCGAAATTTCTACTTTAATCTTGTAGTTTATTTTGTCATTAAAGTAAACCATTGTAAACATCATCTTAAAACCAACCCAGCTGCTAATCTCTAAATGATGCTGGGGCTTCCTCATGTGCTGACAGCAGCGGCAGGCAGCCATTGCCACACAGAACACATTAAATTTATGATATTGTAGCTCTCTGAATATTTAGAATTCTTAAGATTTATACTTGATATCATTTTCATGATGAAATGCATTAGAGTATGTACATCACATTTTACAGATAAATCGTTAACTTCATTTAAATAATGAAAACTATTTTACACAAGTGGGGGCAGCATGATAGTGGAGCAGCAGCACTGATGCCTTGCAGGGAGTCATGTCCCTGGAATTAGCATGTTTTCCTGTTGGGTTTCCACAGTGTGCTTCAGTTTCCTTCCAAGAAAATGCCTCTTTGGGTATCTGGTGATGCTAAAATGATGCTAGTGTATGTGTGTGCTCGTATCCACCTTGCAAAGAGCTGATGCCCCATCCAGGAATTGTTTTTGCCTCACGCCCGATGTTTGCTAGAATGTGTGCGTCCCAGGATTGATGGATGTAATCATTAAACATCCATCCCTTTCAGAAATATTGTGGCAAGGTGTCCTGGGAATGTAATTGATGTTTGAGGCAGTTCACAAAATAGTGAAGCCGAATGTTGTTTTCTCACCATGATGATATCTCACACTGCCACCAGGTGGAATCTTCCATATCTATGTAAGTACGGATGCAAGTATCAACAGTGCAATGCATGCGTAGCAGTAGCATCTGCAGGAGCACACGTCGCATTACATGAAGTAGAAACCCGGCCTAACAGTGCACAACACACCCTTTTTTATAGCTGTAGTTAAAAGACACAAACATGCAATGCCAATGCCAATCACAAGACAGATACTGGCAGAGCAGTTGTCAAAAACAGCATGGTTGCCATCATAAGGAAACATGCAAAATGTGGTTGGTGCACAAAAAAATATGAATGCAGTTTGATTAAGTAAGTTTAATAAACTAAAAAAGTCTAAATGCAAAATTCATGACACGAGTTTATGTTTTAATGCCAGCATTACAACAAAGATAGCAAAAAAAATGTAATTATGTACAAAAATAATTATACCAACTCAACTGAGCACACTGCCCTTCCTCATGAGGGAACAGATACAGTCTTCACAACAATAGGCTATTTTGCAGTCCTCGACAATGCAATCAATATTGGAGTCAAACTCTCCTGTACTTGCCAGTTATTTATCATCATTTGGCAAATCATTCAGTGATTAAACCATGTGCCATCAGCATCAGTACTCAATAACATTTTTTCTATAGTGTCTTTTATTGTAAGGGGGTTTCAGATATATATTAAACTGACCTTAATCGACAAAACATTTTTGATAAAAAGACATAAATTATACCACTTAAACTACACAATGCCTATTCATTTATTTTTTACAGTCTCTTTTCTTGTTCAGGGATGCAGGGAGAAGCCATCTTGGATGGGAAGCCAAACCACTGCAGAGCCTACAAAGTTAAATGAACAAAGCAGGGACAGCTGTTGTATTTGCTGTGACTCCTATTTTACTCAGCTTCAGCCAGCTCAACATTATGTCTACTGCTCTCATCTCCATAGAACAAGAGATTTCAAACTCCCATTTGGTTCTGAGCAAAGATACTGTGTACACCTTGAGGAAGGAATGTACACAAATGGCTTTGTTTTCTATTCTGCCAGAATGCCTTTAGGCATCAAATGCTTAAAAAAAAAACAACTCTCTGTAACTTGAAACATCCCTGGATTTTCATATCATCTGTGGATCTAAAATAATAATGGTTTGATATATTTCTTTTGATATACATCTTTTACATTTACAATTTCAGTGAGGTGAATTACTCCTCTGATTAAATTAATTTTATAGTATTTTAGCCAGCATTTATTTTGTGATATATGGAAGGGTGGCACAGTTGGTTGTGTTACTGGAAAATGGATTCAGTTGCAGGCTCTGCAACAGTCTATGTGGAGTGTACATGTGCTCTCTATGTCTTTATGGTCTCCTCCACCATAAAAAAGATGCACTGAATAGCTTAATTAGCAGATTTAATTTGGAGTGAGTATGTATGAGTATAGCCTGTGATGGACTGCTGCCCGATCCTTGATTGGTCACCACCTTGCCCTATTATCCTTGGACCCCCATGACCCTGTAACAGACTAAAAAACAGTGTTACACTTTAAACTACAAGGAGACTGGCTCATCTTCGGATTTGATGTGTGACTCTGGTATGTCACTTAACTTGCCTGCACTCCAAAAGGTAATTGCAATTCTCACATATTCTGAACTTGAAAATTACCTTGACCAAAGATGCCTGCCAAAAAAACAATAATAATAAAAACATTAACATTCTTTTATCTAAGGACACACAGTGGTGCTGTTGTTAATTTCTGTGTTCTTTCCATTTGCAGGTCCTTTTCCATTTCTGTGTGTACTTCTCTCCATGTACTCCAATTTTTCCTCCAAATCCTAAAGACTAGTGACACTCAGGCCTTCAGTCCTCAGAGAAAGATGGTGCATGCCTTCTCACGAAACACAGCACCCCAGATCATTCTGCCAAAGTTGATGTGATGACCCTCACTGTCATCTGATGTAGCCATGGCTCTTTTCCTAACAGACATGCCACTTGCTCATGCGCCTGTTGCTTTTTGCACCCATGTGGCATGATCGCACCACAACTTGGTGTTCCTAGGATCCAAAGCCCAATAATGGAAGCGCACACCTTCAATTCTTTGGCAGTGTATGATTTTCTGCTTCGTAATGAATGTATGACTGCCACTTTTGTTGTAAATGATCTGTCCTGTGCAATGTGCTTCCCTTTTAACAGGGCTCTCTGTGCGTCTATTCCTGTCAGCAATACTGTGCACCTGTGCCACTGTGCTTTCCCCATCAGCAGTGCATGCTGCTGTGCTTTCCCTATCAGCATGTACCCACATTTCAGATCTCCATAAGAAGGATCCGAAGACCAATTTTGTTACGCATATCACAGCATAAGCTCTTGATAGAGACCAAGATCAAGGTTCATGGCCCTCAGGTTTGAGCGTTATTACATGATAGACAGACAACCCTTAGCATTTTATATATACTGATGTGCATGTTGAGAAGCTGGCTCTAATCTGACACCATATTAATAAGTATAATGGACTGGCTCCTATACAGGATTTGTGACTTGTACCCTGCGCCGCTAGAGCAGGCCCTGGTAGCTCTTGACCAGATTAACTCTTTCAGAGGAGATGTCGACTTTTGTCGAAATTCAGGGGTAGAGGACAGTAATCAACTTTAAACTGTGACAAAATTCGCCGTTATTAAGTTTGACTCTCTTTAAAGTTAGCTTTGTTGATTTGACTGAGATTTCCTGTGCAAGCATGAGTAGCGAAGAGCAAACAACCCCTCAAATGGCATCGACATCTGGTGAAAATACACTGTGGATGACATTTTGCGTATCATATCGCTGAGTCAGACTCTGAGGTGTCTGATTTTGATGTATGTGATCTGGAGATTAAAAACAAAATTGAGGGGCCATCGTCAGCTGATCATAGTGCAGAACATGTCCGTGTAGCTAATGCACCTACGCCAATGTTCACCTGGGAGGACTGCATCTTACGATGACAAGAGGTACAAACCAGATTGCATCACAATGCGACTGCTACTGCTGCGCCAGCCCATCGCGTATTTCTGCTGGTCATTGAGCTGCCCCCATGCAGCCGCTGCCCCCCAGAGTCGGCGAACGGGCACTGACAGCAGCCATGGCATGGACCAAAAGACATTTTATATTGACTTATGTGTGAAACCATTGTTTTGTGTGCTTTTCAGAAAACTGGGAAAAATATTCAGCCCTCTAAGAGTTAAAGGTGTGATAATGGATGGATGTATAATTAAGTTTCACACATCAACTAAAGCATTCACGGTTTTACTTCATCATTAACAAAAGATGCATACTGTGTTTTACAGAAATAAGATAAAACTTCTCTAGGGTTTTTCTTCTATGTAGTTATAAATAATAACCAATTATTAGCCTATGTTAATTTAAATTACAAAAGAAGGTAATAATATAATGTCTGTCTCTACCTTTGGATCTGCTCTTTGGGAGAAATGACCACAGTCCTGATCTGGACAGTGTTGCTGCCTTCGGAGGATATAAGCACAAGTCCATCATGTTTCTCATACAAGGTAAAATCTGTGAGGTATGTATATGCTATGCTGTTTAGCTGAAATGAATAATTTATCAGAACGGCTTCTCTTCTCCATCGGACTGTTTTGACCGACTTATTGAAGTCAAGCATTTTAGTGAAGCAATCAGTATTTTGAATTACGCAATGCACTGATGTGAAGAAGGCATCATTACAGCTCTTAGAAAATGGTAGCTTGCTTGGACAGTTGTCACTTTGACCTAGGGTAAAGTTTTCTTCATTAGGCAGGAGGTGTACATATAATTACAAATCACCAAAACTAAAGGCATCTGTCTGTGGATGAATAAGCACTGCTTACATTATACCTTTGTAGCACCAAAATTACGGGCCCTGCAAGTATGAATCTGGGAACAAAGCAGATAATACAGCATGGATTGAATTGTACTTTGGGCTGAGTTCAGTTCTTTTATAACCTCTTCATGGATTTCCCAGACTGATGATATCTATAGATTTGAGAAGGTAAATCCATCCTTAAAAATAAAAAAAAGAGCTCCACCATCTCAAAGGTTGCGTACTTATGCTGGAGAGGACAATGTCAGACTTAGAAGGTCGCTGATGATTAGTCTTTTGAAATTCCCTTTATCTGCACAAAATGAAAGGATCTGTCATAAAATGAGCCGCTTGTGGGTTCTCAATGAATAAAATGAAATAAGAAGAAGACATGCTGTATACGTTTCTCTGTTATATAAGTACTCACTGTTTGCAAGGTTCAGGCTCAAATCTACAAAGTACAGATCAGATGAAAAAAAAAATTAAGTGAAGCAACATTTCTATCAAATAATTATCCACGAGGTTGATGCAGAGCTTTCTAATTTAAGTACATCCAAACCTAAAATGTATTTAAACTAATGCAGCAAGGCACTTATTTAAGATTCAGACTCCAAAGAAACAAATTATTCCAAATGAAGATGTATCAGTTAATAATATTAATAATATTGATACAATGCTTTGCCGCACCCAAATAGAAAAAAAGACAGTATGCTCCGTGGTTGCTCTGTCAGGTGGGTGTTAGCATGTCATAATCCCTTGTACCAATAGCGTGAGTTTTCCGCATTCGAATTATATAACCGACATTATAAAATACCAGAAATTATATTGTAAAATCAAGTCCCGACTTATCCGTGGGAGAACTTATCCGCGAGTATATACGGTATGTGTAGTTTTGTGTGCACATTCCTCCCAAATCCCAAAAAGCATATGTTTTATGTTAACTGGTGACTTGAAATTGGCCCTGTATTTGTAAGTGAGTGGGCCTTGTGATGGACTAGCCAGCCCATGGTTGCTCCCTTTTCTTGAACCCAGTACTGCCAGGATAAGGCCCAGTCTGTGTAACCAAGCCTGAATTAAGACAGGTTAATCATGTTGCTGCTTGCAATACAAATACAGTCAAACTCCACAAAATGCTAATTTCTAACAGAATGTAAATAATTAGTAGCCAAAAATTACAAATTTAAAAATGCACATTTACTGGAATAAAAAGCAAATTTCTCAGCTTTTAAGACCATAACCAAGCAATGCTCAAGACATTGTGACTTTTTTAATTTTAAAAGAACACAGGGCAATTAATTCATTTTATTTGTACATATTGTGCGGTACTTACACAGCATACTACACAGCCAAAGAATTTTAGCCAAAAAACTCCAAACAACGTCTTGTCTATTTTCTTTCAGTTAAATACATTTTACTTGTTCTCAGTTTTGATTTTTCTTTGCCATCTATCCATTCATCTATCTAATTTTCTAACCGGCTTATCCAGTTTAGGGTTACAAGGCTAGAACCAGTCCTGATGGGGTTGCCATTCCATCAACGGGTACACTCACTCACATGCCCACACTCTGTCATTGTAGGCCAGTTTAGGGTTACCAATTAACTAACGCTTTTAGATGTAGGAAGTAAACAGATTTGCTTTTTAAGATTTCAAGTTTATTATTCAGTAAATATTTATTTAGTTTTTTTTTTTTTTTATATATACACAGATTTTGCACAATTAAACCTTCTTTAATAACATATGTGGCCACTTTGTTAGGTCCATCTGCCACTCCCAGGTATTTGTGCGCTCATTCAGTGACTGCACCACATGTGCTGACAACCAAATCCAGTTAATCCAAGTCATAGATGTAGGGATCCAGTGCCTATGCTGGGAGAATCTGATAAAAGAAAGGAACCAGTTCCAGATGGAGCACCAGTTCATCACAGGGCATAACCTCACAAACTCACATACACACTTAATTTAGAGTCGCCAATAAACTTCTAAAACAATGAAAAATGAAGTACTTGGAGGAATAAATCTCTGGTACATATTTTTAGAAAAAACTTTGCATACTGGGGAAATTCCTAAAGACTGGAGGCTAGCAAATATCATCCCATTGTATAAAAAGGGTGATCAGACAGACCCAAGTTGCTATAGGCTAGTAAGTTTAATGTGCGTCACAAGTAAAATGACATTACTCGGTTCCTTCCAACTAATACAAGGCACTTATTACATCTGAGATTCAATCCTGCCCAAAGTCAAGGCATCGTTCCTAGTTTCTTCTATTATTATTGCTGGGAGAAGGTGGGAAAATACACTGAAGTGGACAAAATGGTATAATAAGAACTAACACAATATATATATGGTAGGTATTTAACCTCTTCCTTGCCTACCTATCAACACTTCTGTGCTTGTTAGCATCACATTCCTTAAAGTAGAACACCCACAGAGTGAACGCTTGGTCAGTTTATTGCAGTGCCTTGCACAGTCAGCATTGCATTTTTTGCTATATTACTGTGAGGTATATTACCAATATATTGATTTAACAGAGGATTACATTTGTAAATTCAGTGAAAAACTAAAGTTCACTGAACAATTGGTCTAAATGAAATGCTCTCAACAAAGGTAATCAAATTGTGCTTGGGTGCTTTTTGTAAGCACAATCCTTCAATTCTGCTTGACTTTGATGCAGCAAAATGAAGACCAGGAATGTGAAGAATCAAACAAATAAACTCTTTTAAAAAGTATATTTCATGATAGACAGTCCCAAAGTGCTTAATGAACACTCATTTATTATTTTACAATGAGAGTGCTTAGAGAATGCTTTGGGTCATACGTCAGTACACTTGTGGCTTATGGTTTAGTGCCTTTAGCCTAAGGGACACAGGACGTGCACAGTGTGTTAGCAGACACTTAAGCCCAGACATCCTGGGTAACTTTAATTTCAAAGTGACCTAAAAAATTCTTGTTTTGTTCAATTGCTTCCATTTTCTTGCACTGGGAGTAGGGGCAGGTTAAGGGACTAACTTAAGTTTCCCTGGCTGGTCTGTGGCTACCAATTCAATATTTTGTCCATTAGCTTATACTGCCTACAAAAACAAAGTGAAAGAAAGTCCAGAGGACAGCTTTACAAATACCAGGTAAGATACATGATCCAGGGGCAAGTTAATTACACTATTGTCAAGAAAAAATAGTTTAGAGTTTACATCACCTAGCTAAACATTTTCGCTGATGCCGAGTTTCAAGATAATGTGAACTAGAACTTGTTTGTGTGCAGATATGCTCAAAATGGATTGCACACATTTGCTGGTGTCTCAACTGCAATAATGCTGAACTAGCAATGTCTTGTTGCTTAGATGAGGTCAGACAGAGCATAACATATAACTAATGAATAGCATAGATAAGTCGGCATTTTCAATTTGGATATGATTACCTACTCTACCGACAGCTTCACTGTCACTGACTTTGTTAAAATTACTGCTGATGAGCAGGACACCAATTTTTTCTTAAATGTTAAGCTGTACAAATTCACAGGAACAACAGATACAGATATATGAAAGGCACATTCCCCCCGCCACCCCATGAAGCAACAGTCAATACCCCAGAAAAAAAAATCACATTGACTCAAGTATACAGAACCTTTACTATGACACTGCAAATTTGTCTCATCGTGTATCCCATTCAAATGAAAATCACTAAGATGTTTCTACAGTTTGTTTGGAATCCACCTGTGGCCAATTCAATTGATCGGACAGGATTGGGAAAGGCACACAACTGTCTATAGAAGGTCCCACAGTTGGAATTGTGTATCAGAGAAAACACCAAGCCATGAGTTCTAAGAAATTACCTGCAGAGCTTAGAGACAGGATTGTGTCATGGTACAGATCTGGGGAAGGCTACAAAAATTACGCCTGCAACATTAAATGGGTCTCAAATTCACAGTGTCCTCCATAAATCTTAAATGGAAGAAGTCTGGAACAACCATGTCTCTTCCTAGAGGTGGTTGTCTGGCCGGACTGAGGGCCTTAGTAAGATAGGTGACCAGGAACCTAATGAGTCACTTTGGCTGAGCTCCACAGAACTTATATGAAGATGATAAAAACTTCCAGAAGGATAATCATCACTGAAAAACTCCACCGATCTGGGCTTTAAGACAAAGTGGCCAAGACATAAACTTCTCCTCAGTAAAATACACATGGATACCCTTTTGGAGTTCGCAAAAAGGCACCTAAAGGTCTCTGAAACTGTGGTAAAAACAAGACCAGGCACAACCCATCATGTGCGAAATACCACTGAAATGGTAATTTGGGGGTGGCAGCATCTTGCCGTAGGGTTAATTTTAAGTTGCAGGGAAGAGTTGAGAGAAAGCTGAATGGAGCAAAGCACTTTACAGAGATATCTCTAATGAAAACTTGCTCCAGTGTGCTCTGGACCGCAGACTTGGCTGAAGATTCACTATCCAACAGGACAATGTTCAAAACACAAAGCCAGGTTAAAATAGGAGTGGCTTAGGGAAATCTCCGGGAATGTCCTTGAGTGACCCTGGTGGAGTTCAGACTTCAACCCAGTTGAATATCTCTGGAGAGACCTGAAAACCGCTGTCTACCGATAGTCTCCATCCACCCTGAAACCCTGACAGAATCTGCAGAGAAGAATGTCAGAAAATCCTCAGATCCACGTGTACAAAGTTTGTTGTGTCATACCCAAGAAGACTCCTGGCTGGAATTGCTGACAAAGGTGCTCCAAAACAGTGCTGAGTAAAAAGTCTGAATATTTGTGTCAATTTGATATGCTAGTTTTGTATTCCTAATAAATCTGCCTAAAGATTAATAAAGATTGAGTGTTGATTGATGAGGGAAAGAGGAATTCAAATGATTTTAGCACAAGGTATGTGAAATGGGAAAAAATGGGAAGGAGTCGGAACACTTTCTGAATCCACTGTAGATAACATACTGTTCATTCTTATCTTATTATTTAAAAAAATGCAGGAATACTTTTAAAATAAAAAACTACATACCATATTTTTAAATCTGTTTCATTATTGTTATCATATTCAGTCCTTGTGTAAAAGGTTTTGGGTTAATGTCACTCCTTTCAGAACTAAGCGAGTTCAGACTTTTGGAGGAAGACAATGACAACTCTGTGGCAGGGGAGAAATGCAGTTTATATATCGGATATACGAAAGAAATAGTGTAGTGCACAGTGAAGAGGCGGGGAGACTGGACACATGAAGTTTAAACAGTTTAGGCACCCCTTCATTGAAACAGGTAACCCCCAAATGATTACATAGGCCCCTTTTGTGCTGGTTAAGTGTTTGACTTGTGCCTGCTCAGTCTATAAATAATGTATGCCTCAAACTCATATATTTTGCCTTATTTTTGAATCCATCTGGGGTTCATTGGGTAATCCATGACAATATATTCACATAAGCAGTTATATTTTTAATAATATGTTTTAGATGAAAATGCAGTAATTTCTGCTATTGATTGGTACCCTTATAATCAGCATTATTTTCTTTATTCTTTCCAAAACAATTTTTAATGCTGTCTGAATATAATTGTTTAATTTAATTTTAATTGAGATGAAATGATTTAAGCACATATAAGATTTCATTCTGTATATCATAAGACAAAAATAAGTGCCTTACTTTTATCTTTTGACATTTCATGCTAATTCAAAATGGGAAGTCACCTAGAGCAGAACCAGAACACCACTACAGATTGCCAGCTCTGCTAATTAAAGTTTTATTTGTAATATGCACAATTTTATTTGGTTTTGCTTGGTTGTGACTATGACCTGCTAATTATTGTAAGAGGGTCATTGTTCATCACTACCAAAAGAAACTAATTCTTACTATTAAAACTGAGTAATGTTTATAACAATCCTGGGGCAGAATGCTTGGCAAAACCTAAGAAGACGGACAACATACACACAGTGCATCTTTTAGTCACTGTCTAATACGTAACTAGAATACTAAGGGCTTTACTTGGTGTTAAGAAGACTTATGACGCACCAAGAAAATAGTTATTCACTATTGTGGCTTAGTAGGATGTAGTTATATCGTAGTAAAATAATTTGTTAATCCAGCTGCTTTGTCTGGTTTTATTAAGTATTAACTAAGGTGACATAATTTATACTGAAGTATAGTCTGATGAGAAACGCATTATTACCCACTTAGGCATCTCTGTCCATTTCAAAGGGGTTTGAGGGAAAGGTCTTTAGGTGTTTGTTGATTACTCAAGTCTCAACTTTGCATTCCCTTTTCTGAAGTGTAGATTCATTTACATTCATTGAAAAATATTCTAGTTAAAAGCAATGGCATGATACTTGTCAGAACCTCTGAGATTTTTTCCATAAAAGTCCTGGCAGACACTTTAATTTAATCGAGTGCCAGAGATTTTTACACTTATTAAAAAAGGGTTATCAAACTTAGCCAAAGTGAAAATACTGAAAGAAAAAGAACCATTTATCAGCTTTGCGGGGATGTGATAAATTCAAAGTCTAAAACAAAACTAGAGTAAAACCAGAATTTGTCTAAAGAGAAGATTGCTCATAAACAACATTTTTCATTAAAGCCTTTCCTTTGTATTGCTAACCAAGTTTGGGCTCTGATTAATTTCCATGACAATCTCTTATAACATAGCCACCATGACAGTTACAAATAAACAAATCACATACTATATATCATGTACCTAGAGTCTATTAACTCAGATACAGAAAATGGCACTGCCCATGAAGTAATAAATGCGTGAAAATTTGAAAATATGATGACAGCAACATAAAGGCAATAATAATAAAGAAAAAGAGAATTATTATTGTTAATCCTGAGAATATTCTTATTGTAGAGCTGCTGAAGGGAATACATAAGGAGGACAGACAACAAAAATACCAGAGATATACTCTTAGCAATTTAAATGGCAGTAGTATAGAATGATTTTATAAGTGACTTTCCATTTTAATGGACTCAACAGTTCTAAGTACTAGTGGTATCAAACTATGTAGACTGAACCCTGGCTTATGTTCTGTTGGACACTTAAATCTACAATACTTCAAGGACTCCACTCTGGCACATATTCTGTCCAAATTGTTATATGGCATCTTTCAGGTATGATAAATTAAAAAACGCCTTTTGTAAAAAATGAATAAAATGTCATGTGAATGTAGCTAAACAAAAAAAGAAAACAAAGAAATTTTACTAAAAGAAAGGTGACAAGCACTACCCAATTTGTGGCTGTCAGGCTCTTCTGTGAAATGTACTTGATATGTGAGAGCTGATTAAGAGGTGTAAAAGGTTCTGAAATTGAACTACCAAGTTGTTATAAAATTAGCACTTGCCAAGTAAAACTCCGAGGGGGGACTTCAGTGCATCCTTCCTATTTCATGTCAGTCTCTAATGCAGTATCCCTATAGTGGCAATTTGAAACAAGTTTGCCTTCTAATGGAACACTGGGTTCCTGGATGAACTCGGCTATTTGTTCTTAATAGAAAAAAGAAGAGACTTTAAATTTGGGATACAAGCTCTGATGGGTATAAAGCTTGAATTTGTAAAGAACTTGCAACAATATAAAGTGCTGCCGTGTTCAGTGACTTCTTTATGGAAGTGTTTCTTCAAAGCCATTTGTAATGGCTGTCCTTTGATCCATGTTAATGTCTATTACTGCTTTTCATCTAAATGTGAACACAACAATCTATCTATCATGTAGTTTCTTTTCAAACTATGCATCATTTCTGATAATCTGACTGTCAACCATGTAGTTTCTTTTTAATCTATCTATAATGTTGTACCTTTCATGTCCACCTATTATGTAGTGCCATTCCAATCTATGGCACAGTACCTCCTCCTCCCCTTTTTTACACTAGAATTACCAAAGCCTACAAAAAAACTTAGAATCCCACCTTAAATCCCTGACGGAGAGGTGCGAACGGATTTAACGTGGGCTATGATTATGAGTTTTTTCGTAGGCTTTGGTAATTCTAGTGTTAAAGCCTGTGTTATCCAAATCAATATCACAGAAAGGCAGAGCCAAAAGTTAAGAATGAACCCCTCTTCCCATTTGGATTGTAGAGCAATGTGACACACACACATTTGATTGCATAATAGAGGCAAAGACAAAGTGTATACAAAACCTTCTCAGATGACTGATTTATAGTGTTTAATTTTCTCAAGCACATCAGTTTCAGATCCCTTTCTTAATGCTGAGTGGTTCCAACTACCAAAATGAAAAACAAAAACAAAACTTAAACTAAAGAAATATGCTGTAGTTGCATTGAATAATTCAAAATTAGGAACTGTCTAATTTGTGGAATTAATGAAGAAGTCAGATCTTGCCTCCATCCTGCTATAGTGTCTGTTTCCATGCCAGAGACAGCGATAAATGAGCATGCCTCAGTTCATTAAAGTGACACCTTTCAGTCGTTCCCATTTAACTCGATCAGCCGGTACTCTGTGATGACACAGCCTACTTGCTACTCGGAAGACTTATTGCATCAGAACATCTCAAATATTGTGAGCAAGGCCATTTTACCCAGAAATAAGCCTTCAGCCTACTCATTAGATTTGCTTCTCCAGATCCATGACCTCTGAGGCTACGGGGTTAACAGCCTATTTTGACAACAAAGTGACTGACAGGTACTGTTTATCTGTGTCATGGCTAGAATACGCACAAATTCTGTTTTAAAGTCACTCTGAATGCTTGTTAATTTCTACTCAGAAGAATGACTCATTGAAAATAGTTTCTGTTTTATAAAGTCATAAAATTAGACAAAACAATTTTATCATTCTTTTCTATGTGCATTTTTGCTGAAAAAGAATTCAGATTCAAGACTATTACCTAAATATGAAATGTTGGGCACTTCCATCCATCTTAAGTTTGAACATATGAACATAAATATCCTCACACCTGCCCCCCCACTACCATCCATTTAATATACTCTTACCCTGCTTACACAATGTGACCATCCCATAATTTGTAGGGCGGAAGAAAAATCCAACTCAATTCCGCAGCACAATATAATGCTTTTTAGCCTTGTCATTCTCTCTGACCTATTGATCCATGGGAGATGCAGGAGTTAGCAATATATAAAGGGGATTGCTCAAAAATGCGTAGGGATAATAGGGAGATAAAAATGAAAATAAACATACAATAGCAAAAAAAAAAAAAAAAAAATCTTGTGGAAAAGAAAATCAGTTCCTAATACCTCACCTACTCCTCTTTTTATTTTTAATCCCGGTTCACTTAAAGAGCAGTCTGTCATTACCCATCCCTACTGAAGGACCTTTGTTCAGAAAAGGAGAATTCCCCCGCACTGGCCTTGTATAGACTTTATGTCACGGGTTTGAAGAACACTATTCAATATTTCATCATACATTTTTAGCCCTTGCTTAAATGGATTTAACCCTTATCTTTGTGACAAAGGAGGCCTGGTTCATCTCAGGATTTTCCTCTTTTTTCTGATAACTACAATATAGTTGCACCATTTGAAGCAGCAGAAATAGAAATTAAATAAAAATGACTTGTTTTCTACATACTGTAAATTTATTATGGAATTAAAAAAATGACAGATTTTAGGATGACTGTTCCTATATAATTTACAAGTTCATATCGGGTCCATAAAGGCTTTTCTGTGAATGCACATATTATCCTCTAACATCATCAAGACTTGTAGGTTAGAGATGCAACAATGGCTTGCCATGAGTAACTGTGGGTTTAGAAAGTGTGGCAGGTGGCTGGAATCCTTACCTGGCCAGGATGTCCAGAATGTGAAGAACCGGGTGAGTGAGTATTTGTGGGACAGTTTCTCCCCTGGGGTGATAGAGGGCAGCCCCCTTTGGTTTCCAGTGGGCCCACAGGTTATGAGCATGGATAGCTGTTTCCTGAAGAGGCATTAGCTCTCTTGGAAATGTGTTCTTTTAAAATTGTGGCATATTAAATAATTAAACAATATCATAATATACCAGAAAAGGCGATATCCCTCCCATCGTGATTACGGCGGTACAAGAATCACATGAGAAAAAATATCTTTTAGCTTACATTTACTGACGGTTAACGCGGTTACAGACGGAGAGGCGCATGGACAGACTTAATCCAGGTGGGAAATCTGGATTAACACAGTCAGCCATTTTCTCGTCACCACGCTGGGAGGTTTTTGCATGTAAGCACTAATATATTTCTGTATTTTGTGGAGGAGGAATTCAGCCCTTGTTTGGAGACAGAGAAGACCAGCAAATGAAGCAAGACATTATAAAGGCTTGGACAACCCTTAGAGGCGGAATCGACAAAGCTCGAAGAAAAACCTCCCAGCGTGGTGTCTCATAGCGACAAGAACATGGGTGCAGGTCTTTACTGGTATGGAATTTCCAGATTGTCAGAGTGAATTTTCTCCAAGTACTGGATATTTCTTCCCTGTCCCAAATGTACAAATGCCTGATGACTGTAAAGTGGCTTAGTATGGCTGAGTCTGTCTTAAGTGACATACTGGTATCTTATCCATTTGATTCATTTTAGTTGATTTTTGTATAGCAGTCTTACTGCCTTATGCCCACTTCTATTCAGGTAACCACTGGTGTCCAACAAGCCTGTAATTGATGGACGGTTATTTTACCCTGCCAAGACTATTTATTTGCAAGTAAGAGGAGAAGGCCACATATTTAGTCTAGCACAGGGGTGGGCAATGTCGGTCCTGGAGGGCCGCAGTGGCTGCAGGCTTCTTAATGAGAACTCAATTATTGTTGATGAAACACTTACTGCTTAAGTGACATTTTGATGCTTCATTTTAGTGGTCTCGCTTGTTAAGGTTCCCCACCCTTAATTGCTTATTTCAATCTTAAAGAGCTGCATTCACTGTTTAATGGCTACTTATTAGCAATAGGATGTAAATAACAAAGCAGCCAGCAGCTCTCCATCTAGCTTGTTTCCATTTACATCTCCGTGGATTCATCACGCACTGTTTGATTTAATAAAACACTCAATAGAAAAATGTGACAGACTGAAAATCAAACATTTAGGCTTCAAATCATTTGCAAAGGAAAAAATCTACGATATAAGTACATAACATTACAGATTAACAAGCCATAAAATTAAATAAAGTCTGAGATTGGAAAGTACTGGTTTCTAATTAAGCAATTGGGTTGGAATGAAAACCGGCAGCCACTTTGGCTCTCCAGGACCGACATTGCCCACCCCTGGTCTAGCAGGTAGAATTTCAGTTTTTTTACTCATGCAGCCATTAGTTCATCTCTTGGTGACATATCATATCCATAACATATCCTGATCAACCTGGATAAAGAAGCGAGTGAAATTTACAATAATAATAATCCTGTAATGTATCCAAAGTAATTTTGACTTGAGATTCAAAGGCTCCAGGGCTCTACTTTCAGCTAAACTGTTAAGGCAGATGTCAGACGCATGGGCATCAGGAGCATTTTACATTTGTTCCATGTGTTTCCTTAGAATGGAGAAGAGAAAAGCCCAGAGGACCACTGAGGTCATGTCCGATACCTGTGATATTTAAACCAAACGACAACTGGAAGTCAGGGTTCAGACTGGGACTGTCTTCAGAGGTAATCAGAGATCTACCCCTCCGAGGAAATTTAGTTTTCAAATGGTAACCGCTGAGTGTTTTCTTCTGGCACAATTGTGTCTCACCTTCATTCTTCAGAGATTACAATTTAAAAAGGGCATCATACTAGATCCCAACCCTCATTTCGTTTAGGTTCTATCTTTATTTACGTAGGTAACTTTGTTGAAATATCTACACATTTTTTAGGAAGAAATGTATTCATGTTGCTATTGTGGATGACAGCCAATTTTCCTGAGATCCAATAATATGATTTTAAGCAACGGCTAAATGATCTTTGTCAATTGATGTTCTAAACTACTATGTCATCATATCAATCAATCATAGTATACAACAAAAAAATCGGGGAAACTGCATTGAGACGAATAATTAAACATGACACAGTGGTGAAACCGATAGGCTTTTTGTCCACAACTCTTGGAACCAGCTTCAATTCAGTGAAGATTTCCCCCATATTCTCTCGTTTTTGCCCTGAAAACTATATTTTAAATGCATGAAGCAAGGTTGAGTGATGCTTTTAAATAATATTTTTGCATGTATCTAAGAGACCCCACAGGTCTAGGTTTTCACAGTGCTAACAGGTTGATTTCACACCATTTCTCGCTACAGCTCCATTAAAATGGGTATATGAGTATTCATGGAAGATGTAAGTTTTTTCGGAACAGTGCTTAGTGTTTAATATGCAGAATACGATAAGCAGTGCTTAATTACCCAATGCGCGTAGAAAGGCTGAGGAGGAGCCGTTAACTTTTGTTGAATTTTACCTACAGTACAGTATGTCTTATATAAGCCTTCATCTGTATTATGTTTAATAACTGATCACACCAATGACTGTTCAAAATGAATGAGAAATTAATCAAGCAGCCATCTTCAAGGATGATGTTAACTCTGATTTTCTGTGTCAGCTTCATGGACTATATGCCATCACATTTCATGCAAACGTGATTGATGAAGAAACAGAACATGCCATCATTTTAACTCATGAAATTTAGGGAAAAACATTTAGGAGGAACAGCTGATAAATTCTTTCTCAAGCCATTGCATACATGCAAAACACAAACGCAATAAATAACAACTTAATAAAATTCATGAAATAAATTATACAAATTTGAAAAACGTAATGAAATGTATTAAAACAATGAAAATGAAACATCTGAAAAAGAGAGCACTCTGTTGTATAATTGTACAGTGTAACACATTTAGACATGACTTGACCTTCACCTGTCTTAGACCTGATAAAAGCAACTTCATTTGACAAACAAAGCAAACACATTTGCTTTTTAACCTGTCCATTCGATCCTTATCAAACCAGCTTAATCCAGTTCAGGGTCACAAGGGCAAAAGGGAAAACAGCACCTGTCAATCACAGGGCTAATTCAGACTCATTTGTGTTTTTTATTTATTCATTAAAAAATGGGTATGTTTGAAAATAGGAAGTGTGCCTATTGCTTTAGTAATTTGTAACTGTTGTGCCCATTTGGTTCAGTTCCATTGAAAAGGTAAGTACGGATCAAAACAATGAATATTTTTCTTTTGTAGCAGGTGACAGAAATTCATCTTAAGGGTGTTATTATACTTTAATGGAAACGGCACTAGTTATTTCTAGTAAACAGAGACTAGGGGATTAAACGTAAGTCAATAAAGAAGTGAAAGGTTTATAGCAAAGAAATCAGTCTTATCTACTGTATTACCAAAGCCTAACCAGAGAACCAGGTTTGTAGTGAGAAAACAAAGCAAGAATCTTAAAAGAACACTCCACCTAAAAATTATTCAAAAACGTTGAGCGTACATATGGATAGCTGACATAAAGATGATGTGATACGGGTAATGTGCGACTTCTTATTCTTTATCCATGGACATTTTCACATTGTTTGTTATTACACAGTATTGGTCATCATTGGATTTTATAGAAGCATAAACTTTTTTCTCTACATTCAGCCTGAAACATTTTCTCGGCCATCATTACATACTATAAGGGGGTAAGTAACATTTAGAAAAAATATCATTTTTGGGTGGAATATTCCTTTAATGGGCAGCACGGTGGCGCAGTGGGTAGCACTGCTGCCTCGCAGTTAGGAGGCCCGGGTTTGCTTCCCGGGTCCTCCCTGCGTGGAGTTTGCATGTTCTCCCCGTGTCTCTGTGGGTTTCCTCTGGGTACTTTGGTATCCTCCCACAGTCCAAAGACATGCAGGTTAGGTGCATTGGCGATTCTAAATTGTCCTGTGTGAGTGTGCCCTGCGGTGGGTTGGTGCCCTGCCTGGGGTTTGTTTCCTGCCTTGTGCCCTGTGTTGGCTGGGTTTGGCTCCAGCAGACCCCCGTGACCCTGTAGTTAGGATATAGCGGGTTGGACAATGGATGGGTGGATATTCCTTTAATACTGAACATTAAAAGAAGGATAAGGCAAAGCATAAACCGCAAGCACTACACATATATCCATTGCTCAGATTACCGAGGAGTGTGCAGTGGTAACCTTTGTACTATCATTATGATGACAACAAACTGTGTTCTCCTGGTTGGCAACCATGTCAACTGAACCATAGTGATGTTCTACAAAAAGAAGATGATGCCAGAAAAGGATGTGAAAATAAACATCTTTCAATAAGTTTTTTAAATACAATTTAGATCCATCAGGCTTCATCACTTGGAACAAAAAAGAACATTCAAAAAGAGATGCACAATAAGAGAGACAGAGAGATGTTAAGAGCTTGCACTGATACAGAGCTGAGGCTAGGGATCTGCATTGGCAGTCGGAAGGCCCTTAGCCTGCAATTGATCCATTCTGGGTATGACGTTAATCTGCATCCAGCCCAGCATGTAGCCCCTCCGAAATGCAGGGAAAACTAGGGGATTGGTGGCAGAATTGGCACTCCAGCCACCATAGAAAAACCTCACACTATTCAGTGTGGTGCTGAGGTGTCACCAGTTGCATGGCTGCACTTGGGTCCTAATCTGGGATCCTGAGGTGCTTTGTCATGTGGTGGGTGCGGCATAATAAGATCAGAAAAAAATTATGAGGAAGCCAAATCATCACAGGTGTACGGTTTTAGCACGTCTAAACATAGCAGATATCACACAGCAAAGAACTTAGGATAGGAAACTGAACAAAAGGCAAAGAGAAATTAAAGTCATTAGCTGAAAAATGTATCATTTTCTTTTAAATTTAACGATCATAACAAATAACATTACAATTGAATTTAATATGAATAATGGGCTAATGCTCTATCCACAGCTGGGTCTTGTAGCGTGCCCAAGTTTATTGCGATAGGCTCTTGGATGATTTTTCTCGACAACGAGACTTTCCTTTATTTTCACAAAGTGCACACAATTACTGAGCATGTGACTTGTTCTTATATAAAATGGACTCCAGCACCACATGATCGTGATATCACATGTACACAGGAATAGTGATGTGTAGTGTCATAGCAAGCAAGTTTCCTGAAGGCAACACTTGATGACATCATAACTGTGTGATGCCACACAAAGGAAAACAAAAGTAATAAATGTGAATTTTCACTTGGGGATTAATAAAGTATCTATCTATCTATCTATCTATCTATCTATCTATCTATCTAAAATGAAAAACGCTCAGCAGATTATTTAAAGAGCTACTGTAGTGATCCACTCACTCGATATGGCCAAAGTAGTATTTGGCCTCCAAAATGACCAAGAAAGCAGACCAGAATCTCCACTGGTCTACTGAGAGGGGGTGTACAGTCAGAGATCCATCAAGACTGGTGGGCTTCAGCTTACACCAGGGCCAAATTTCAGTTCAAAAATATATTCATAAAAGTCCCAATTATATCAAAAATGCCCAACTAAAGAAGGGCTGGCCAAAAACCCTTGGGAGTGAGACAAAATGGGTAAATGAAGAATATTTATGTATAAAAGATTTATTTAAAAAATATTCTATATAACAAAGAAAACTCAGAGAGCAGAAAGGTAAAAAGGAGTTGTCTTCAGTAACAAACCAAGCCCCAAAGCACAATCTGAATAGAGTGGTCAAAAAGTAGAACCAGAGGGCTGAAAATCCAGTAATTCAATAATAACAATGAGCAAAACACAAGAGAACTCAACACCAGCAGGCACATACAATGTACCAAAAAGGGACTGCAATCCCCATGAGCCTTTACAAGGATGGGGGCAGTCCCTAGAGGGAGATGGACAAGTGGCTCCACCTCTTGGAGTAACATGGTAAAAGAAATTCTCACACATTGAAGCTAAGCAATAAACACAACAGACAAAAATACATTATTATATAAACAATAAACCTAAATGTCAATGTTAACATAGACAATAATAATTAACAAATTATGAAAAAAACATAAAAAAAGAATTAAAAAATAGACTTTGATGCTGGCTTAAGCATCAAAGTGGAAGGGCGCCACAGACCAGTTCATTAATGGACCTGCACATGTACATACTCACTCGTAGTAAGCCAGAAACATCCACATGAACACAGGGAAAACATTCAAACTTCACCAGCTCAAGGACCCCAAATGTACAAAAGCAGCAAGGTTCATGTCTCTTCCAACGCGAAGGTCAAATATGTTTAAACATGTTAGACTATTAGGGAGTGCACTTTTTTCACTGTACTAATGATGTGCTCAACCCTAGTAGCTACCCAATTACTGAGAAAGGTACTTTTACTATATTCAAGTATGCTGTTTCCTACCTGTCTGAGACAGAAGAGGTGTGTAGGGTACTTTGGGCTCTATGGCACTCATTGGGGGAGGTAGCAAGGGGTTGGCAAAGCTTCGGAGTGGGTGGGTGGGCCGGACACAGGCTGTGGGGATGGTCCTGCTGGGTACCTCCTCTGGTACTGAATGCTCAGCTTGCGTTTGAGCAAGCAGGGATGGTTGCTGGGAATGTACTGCCGCGCCCTCAGTCATTGCTGTGAAGGAAAAAAACATGGCTATTACTTGAAGGTTTGCCTGTATATGAAGAGAGGTCCTGCCAGTTTTACAGAAGAGTGAAGAAAAGAATACAGCAGTGAATAAACGTAAAGAAGTTAATTCTCTTGGCCATCTGTGGTCAACATCACAGTATAGCACACTGCAGTCATTTCTTTGGGTTCCCAAATTGGCAATGAATCTTAGACAGATGTCACTGAATGGACAGTAATAAATAAAACATTGAGATCTTCCAGTGGCTGCTTTCATCTGACCTTTGCACTTCCAGATCACTCACTGCACAGTTAACTTTCTTCTCAATGAAGATCAACACTCTGCTTTTTTAAAACACATTCTAAATATTCATTGCATTCTGGGTTTTACATAAAGAGCTTTTCAGTCTTTTAGGGGACTTTATATATAGTGTTTAACATATCCTGTATTAATTAGAACATAAAGAATACCCCCTCAAAAAAAATTGGAGTTTGTTTAACATCTGAAGTTTAACATAATAGTACATCTTTTCTAAACAGAGTAGTAGTTCTTCTTTAAGGCAACAAAATTAAAATAGAGATAACAGTAGACATAAAAAATATAACAAATGTGAGCATTTACAATTATAATTAGCTTCATCAGACAATGTTCTTAACATTTACGCTATTTCTGCTTGAGAATTAGAGACGTGAGTATAACTATCTAAAAACGCAGTCCTAAGCAGTCTAAACTAGAGATTCCTTAGCTCAACTGGATAAGCTACTTGTATCAAAATACAAGGAAAGTAAAAGAAATATAAAGAAAGACATAAACATGAATACAGAAATTAATCACAAAAATAAGGAAAAGAACAAGTGCCAAAACCAACATTGAGAATCTTATTGACAAGCAAAAAGTCAAAACTGACACTCAAAACCAATACATTTTTGAATTAAAAATGTTTTAATTAAGTTAGACTACCAAAAAGGACCGGATAACACAGCAGCTTTTGTTAGCTAATGCCAGAGTGAATTGCTGGTAATGGTAGAGGCATGCATGTGTCTTATTTAAGACTCTCATGAAGCCACAGCACCTGACAACCCTAACTGTCAATTCCTCCATGCCATGCTCTCTCAGACAACAGACACAACTGAGGGCAAGGGAACTACAAACACAAAACTACAAACACAAGGTAAAACGAAAACAGTGCAACAGCAAGGGAGTAAGGGAAAATGACAAACAAAGGAAAATGAAAAGAGGTACTGTAGTAATCTTAACAATATGTAGAGATGGCTGTGTCAGAGACAACCTCAATTTAGGATTTGATCTTTATTTTGAGTGGTAATTTTAAAAACAGGACACCTGTAAGGCTCTATGGTGCCTCTGAAATAAATCTTAAGCACCACTTCTGCCACTAAGTAGATTTATTTAGCTCAAAGGTATAACCAGCTTGATTTTCAGCTAGGAAATGGGCAAAGCTACAACAAAAGGCTGTGTTCTTAAATCTGCAGAAGTGTACAATAGACTGTGAATTTAAATGGGGGATACATACAGTGCATATACTTTCATCATCATCATCATCTTCACTGGGTGTATTTTCTGTTCCCTTTAGCACAAGTCATATGCATCAGAGTCCACTAGGACTAATTCCTTTAGCTGAGCTGGATAAGCTACTTGCTTTGCATCACATGAAGGAAAAATTATCAGAACTGATAACGTAAAGAAAGTTTAGTTCAATTTGAAGGTGCAAATAACATGCAGTCAATCCCACTTCAGATATGGTCTTTTTTACAGTTTTATAGATGGGTAACACTCCAATTCTGTTATCCAAGAAGATCAGGATACCAACCATATCAATCTCTCAAACACACAACACCTAAACACTAATAGTAATAAAATCAATCAATAGGCTCTTGTAATGCTTGTTGCTTCAACATTCCAATAAATCTAAACAATAAAAAGTACATTGGCTAAGTTAGGGGCTAGACGAGAGGTTGGTGTAGTATCTAATGAACTGGACCTTCATTTCTGGACCATGAAATTCCTGATTCACTCCAGCTTGGCATGTCAGCCCAAGCAATTTACCTAACCTACCTGCTCTCCAGTTGTAAAATATTTACCGTATAGCAAATAACTGTAATGTTCCTATATCTTGTAAGTCACTTTGGAAAAATGCATAAGACAAATGCATGCCAAAGATTAAAATATATCAACCACATTAAGGTATCATTTTAATTTAAACAAAACTACACTGAACAGAATGCACAATTCAAGTTTTCGGTTTGTAAGTCTTAGAATAAAAACTGACTAATAAGGATTAATTGTTCTTTTATGGTTGAGGAGTGAAAGATCCTCCCTAAAACCAGACAGATCTTAGTACAGCAGGAACAAAATACCCACTTATTAAAAAAGGTTTCTTTTTTTATTAAAAATGTAACAACAAACAGCATAAGGGTAATTGTATTATTGTGACAATAGGACAGTACTGTGTTGTCTTCACTGTTCTTAAGAAGGGGTCACCTAAATCAGGACCTTGTAGCATTTTCAGATCATAAAAAGGGCACAAGCCTGCACTTTTGCTAATGGGTTGACTTGCCTTTTGTTGCCTTGCCAAACGAGTGCCTTGTTGGGCATAATGACTACTTATGTTTTGTTCCTGAGGGGCACCACAGCGGACACGCCTGACTACTTTGGTAAGGAGAAGAGAAAGATGTGCACATTTATCAAATGTGTCTTCAACTCTGCTGTCATGAGAAACCATATTCTTTCCTGAACTGTGGCTGAGATCCTTACAGAGGCCAGCAGTGACTTCGAAGTGCTAATATGCTGTCCTGAATATTGGTCACTACTTGACTCATGTGATGAAATGGTAACGGCATATAGTATCTATTAATGTAAAATAAGTGATAGATAATAACAAAACTGCTACACTAATAACAACAACATACTGTAACATTCTCAAGCCTTCTTAATCCAATTCAGGGTCAAGGGGGACTGGAGTCTACCTGCTGACAGCAGTGGGCACAAGGTAGAGAACAGCACAGGGTGGGGAGCCAGTGCAGAACAGGGCTCACACGCTCTCTCTCTCTCACACACACACACACACACACAGGGAAAACACTGGAATCATCAGTCAATCAAGGAGTCACATTTTAGAAATGTGGGAGGAAGACTTAAGTCATTTGTGGAAAACTGATGCAGACACAAGGAGACCATGCAACACCCACATGGACAACTTAACAAAATGTTGTGAGAAGCAATTTCAAATTTAAGAAAATACCATAACAGGCTTATCTCACATTCTCCATAAACTACTGTAAATTACACAGTAAAACTTTTTAAAATGTAAAAATGATATTTGACATTGGCAAACACCTGTGGTGACTCCAGTCAATGTTTATTTGGAGTCTGGAGTTCTTGTATTTGCATGTGTACTCTTGTTTGTTGAGTCATAAATATGCATGTTAGGTTGACTTCAGGCTCTAAGCTGGAATGCTGTTAGTGAGTGTGCCCAGTCATAAACTGGTGACACCCTCAGAGCCCTGTGTCTGGAGCTCATTGTGATCTTTTAAAGAAAACCAGGCTAAGATACTAAAGGCATAAAGTTTGATTTTAATTAATCTTTAATAAGCTGTGCAACATGAAGGAGAATTTGGCATTTCTTGTATTTCTGAAATTATGTTAATCCAGTGATGTCTGACCATTTCAGCACAGTTTTACCATAAATTAGCCCTTGTTTCTTTCTGCACTTAACAATGGCTGTGACTAAATGAAATCTCAAACCCACTTCAAAGCTTCTCCTTGACACCACTAAAAGGTCCTTTCGCCCACTGCACCTATGAATCTATCACCCTTGATGGATAAAGCAGCAGAGTTTTCCTTCACCACTGGCTCAAAAGAGATGTCTGCACAATGACAACATGTTTCTAACAGGGGTAAGGACAGGGGTGCTTGCAACAAAATGATATAGACATAGTGATGCAGGATTTCTTTAAAGCACTTTCTGTAAGTGAACATACACACATGAACACACAAAATAATGCATTCATATAATAAACTGAGTCCTTGTCAACAGTGGGCCATTAGGCAAATTTTCTTGATGGAGCAAAATATGAACAGAAATCAAGACAGGGCTTTACTTGGGAGTCTGAAATTATTAAACAAACAAAACTATTAATAGATGTGCACATTCCTTCTGAAATTATTACTTAAACAAAACTTTTAATTCAAGTGTGAGCCCTTCCCGTTTTATGTAACATTGAGACAACAAATGACCATCAACCCCTTACATTTTAAGTAAAATGGCTTTTAGTACCGTAATCTGATCTGGTCCATCAGCTTTACCCTAGAGAGGTGTGACAAGTGCAATGTTCACAACAGATGATATAATGAAAAAGGTGAGAAAAAGATTATGAAAAATGCATACAATTGACATTAAAAAAGCTTCATGGTGAAAAAATATCTCAAACACTCTAAAAATAATCAAAATCAATTGTTCATGACGCTATAGAAAACAAAAAAACACCTACTAATGGAGCTTGAAGTAGGAATGCCTATTATGACACAATCTTACTATAAAAATATTAGAATTAGCATAGCTACTATTAAAAAAAGAGGAGCATTTAATATATCTCGGCTGCCAATTACTACTCGGTTCATTTACTGATAAGCACAGGTCCAGTTTTGTAAGTACAAAATGGTAGTGTGATGCCCAATTCTTAATTGTTCTGTACTAACTTGAAAATGAGCTAATGGTGTTTACTTCCTTTAAAAGATCCCCTCGATTGTTCGGATCCTGGCAGTTTAATAGAAACCTTGAACAAATGCTTCCCAGTTACCTGTGAAATGATACGCCATCGCATGCAGTATATGAACAGCAGCAAATGGTAACTAATTATACAGACATTCAAGGCTATTTTTATGGCATAATGAATATAAAATTAATTGTATCTATTTCATGCAAATCTAGTTGCAGCGCCTATTGCTGAGATGTGTTTCATTATTGGACATCATTATAAACAAATGGGAAGTTGGCCAAAAGCCTCAGATGTCTGTCAAAAGATATTTGATAAAAAGCATTACAACTTGATACACTCTGCATTTTTACAGTCAGTTGTCTGGGATGAAGCCATCTTGTAAATACATCAATCCATCCATTTAGTGAATCCTAAAAATCCCATTTAAAGTTACGGGAAGCCAGAGCACAAGGAAAAAGCTAAATGTGGACAGGGCCTCAGTCTACCAAAAAGTACAATAGCATACACAGGAACTGTGGTGACTTGCCAGCCACAATCTAGGTGTTGAGAAGAAACCTGGAGTATCCACAGAGTACTTACAAATACCACATAGTAAAGAAAATATATTTTTATCATTTACTATCACAAAACGTTCTGCTCGATGTTTAACACTTTGAAGAGCATATCGCATGAATGCAGACACAGAGAGAATATGAAGATTCCATACAGACAATCTGAACCCTACCTGTGTGTTACCCTCCATGCTTTCAATTCTTAACCTTATAATAACATCTCAGATCTGGAAGCACTAGAATCATCAGATGAAAGATTCTGTCATCATATTGGACGGCCAAGCCCAGACTCTCCTGGGTTAGTTGGCTGAGGTTTCCGGAACTCTGACCATGTCTGAGTTTGTCAATGACTTTCTATTGTAACTGTCTGTGGACTTCAATAGAGGTTCATTTTCTCCAGGGATGCTGCTCACTGGGGTTTTTTTTGTCAGCTCCTCAGCTGCCAACTGGCCACTGTTCAACAATTATTTAACAGACAGATACTGTTGATTTCCATGTACGTCAATCAGTTTCTACTTTGCTTTCTGTGTGTATTAACAAATATGTGTATTTATGTTTATTTATCCTGTATTTAGCAATTTGTAAAATTTACAGTATACGAGGGGGAACCCAAAAATAACTTGAATTGAAAAAAAAATTGTTTTAATAAATTTTACTTATTAAAACTTTAGTCTCCTTCAAAGTACTCTCCGTGTGAATGAATGTACTTGTCCCAACATTTTTCCCACTGGTGGAAACATTTTTGGAATTGCTAAGGAGGAATGTTGTCCAAGGCCTGCAGCGATTTTGCTTTGACTTCTTTGAGTTCTTTTTTCATATGCGGGAACAAGAAAAAGTTACACAGAGCAAGATCAGGAGAGTAGGGAGGGTGGCAAGAACTCCAAGACACACAAGTCAATTCAGAAATCTCTTCAATAGTCCGACGATAATCTTCATAAATTGCACTGCAAACTTTTTCAACATTTTTCTCATTCCTCATTGTGGAAGGTCGGCCAGATCTTGGTTGGTCTTCAAGTGACATTTCCCCTTGTTTGAAACGTGAAAACCACTTGTGTTTTCCTGTGTTTTACTTAAAGGTTTCTCTTTAAAAGCAGTTTCAAGCATCACTACAGTTTAAGCAGTTGTTTTCCCTAAGAGAAAACAAAATTTAACGTAGACTTGCTATTCTTTATGATCACCCATCAAGAAAATCGCAGAACACGTTTAATAAGCACCAAGAAAAACCGACACGGAATGCTATACGAACAATACAGAGCAATGCCACTTGGCAGACTGCCACAGAATACTGTAAGTATGCTACACCTAGCAGTGAAATTCGCAACTAAGTCTGGATTGAGTGCCAGGTACAGACTCCGGTTATTTTTGGGTACCCTCTCATACCATCATTTTACCTGAGAACTCATCACAATGCTCTGTGGCTGTACTCAGAGGGGAAAACTATTCTAAAATGAAGTGAATTCCATTAAAATCTGAATTACAATGTTCTGATTTTGATCAAAATCTTCTGAATACACAGATATAGACTTGCCTAAAAAGTTACAAAATCTGGGGGCAAGTAATCACTCTTCTCACATTATAGACAGATTTGACCTACAGTGAGCACTGGTGATACTAATTTTGTTGAGCCATAGTAAATCTGTTAAATGAACCACTTGTAATTAATTAATAACCCAGTGGTTAATTGATTTGTAAAATGGTGGATTATATGGAATAAAGATTATAGGATTTACAGTAATGTAACAGGACATTATGTGGTTCAGAATGACACAACAAAAATGCCATTAAGTATAATTGTATGGCTGCAATTAATATACCCATATCAATGTTTCTACAAGACAAAAATATATTTTTGTAATTATTCTCTTGAATTCCATGTTTCTAAGTTAAATCTTGATTCTGCCTTCCATAACCTGTTAACTCCAGTAGGAGTTGAAGGAGAGAATTGGGTACAGTAGTGGGTACAACATAAAAAAGCAGACTTAGACAGAAGCAACTTAGTGCTACATTCTAACACAACAGCATGATGGTGTACATTAGACAAGACAGTGAAGTTCTGGGGGAAATACACATGGGTCCAAAGAGGACATATAGATTTGACACAAAGGACATTCAGGTTAAGACTCTCCAATATATGCTAAGTGTTCTGATATGGCAAAGAAACCTACAGTACTCCATATGGAACATGCCATGTATTTGAGAAAACTATACAATGATTCATTCTGTAGTGAGAAGGCAGTGTGGCTCACTGTTTACAAATTCTGCTCTATGACTCTGAGGAGCTGGGATCAATTCCAAAGGAAATTTAGTGGCTGCAGTGTGTTGTATTTTGGACACACTATTTTGTTATCCTGGTAAAACCTCTTTATGACCACAATGACAACATCCAAAGTTGACACAGAAAACAGTCTGAACTTTATTAAAATACAATGTAAATGCTGTGAAGGGGAAAAGAAGCTACCAACATGAAATATTTATCTTTTGAGAAAAGTAAGCAATGATTCATTCTGTATCAAGACAGCATTGTGGTCCAGTGTACAGTATAACAATACTCAAAGTATGTAGTTTTATTTCCAACTCTTTGGAATTTACACCTACAGTATTTGTTCTTTTCATGTTCTTTTCATTCAGTTACCTCCAGGTTATATAAGATGTTCATATTAAGTTAATGAGTGACACAAAATTCACCACTTAGGAGAAAACAGTGAATTTGCCCTGTGAAAGACAGGCATCCCATCATGCCTTAAACCCAGCACTGTAAAGGACAGGCTCTGACTCCATGCAACCCTATAGCAGGTAGACTTTGAAAATTGATAAATGACCAGTACTTACTGTGGCTGCTTTTTTATCCTTACGTGAATTGTCATACTTAGTTTTAAACTACAGCATTACTGTATATACTTCTCAAATCAACTTAATCCATAATCCATTGTGTAACACTCTTCACTGAGTTCAGGAGCAGAGTTCTGTGGAATGTTCTCAAGTACATTTCACAGCCTTATAACCTTCTAACCTTCTTCTAAAATTCTAACCTCTTTATTTTACTGTATTAGGTTGGAAAATGTGTACTTATGGCTACACATATATTACTGTCATTTATATTTATATTTTTTCTTTTACTACTTTGGGAAACACCTGTGTGAAGTTTATTCTGTGTAGACGTCAAGTAACAATAATAGAAATACAGCAGAATTGACATCACAAAATTATGCTCTGTGTAAGAATGGTATGTCAGTCGTACTGCATTATTTGCTAACACCATCAAAATCCATGAAGCTGCTTGGTCTAAAGATCTAAAATGTGGGATAATAAGACTTATTATCATGATAGATCTACTCATCCATCTACCTATACACTGCACCTGCCTAATCCAGAGATGTGGGCATAAGGCAGGAGACTTTCCAAATGGGTTGCCAGTCCTTCATAGTGCATATTTGCTGACAGAGTGCCAATATAGAGTGACCAATAACAACAGACTACACAGTTCTGAGATGTTGGAGGAAAATTGAGACAGAAGGAGAAAAAACAATACAGTTGTGGGAAGACAGTGAATGGGCCCAGTTATGAACCCAGATTTGTAGAGCTTTGCAAGAGCAGTGGTAACCACTGCACCTCTATGCTATGCCATGATGAAGCCAACCTCGCAATAACATTAGCACGTCAAAAAATGAACACTTTAAGAAGATCTGAAAATTTACTCACATACACTTCCAAATGATCAATCGATAGATAGATAGATAGATAGATAGATAGATAGATAGATAGATAGAT
>JANRMT010062822.1:35380663-35412509 GCA_026402145.1 Polypterus bichir lapradei
AGATAGATAGATAGATAGATAGATAGATAGATAGATAGATAGATAGAACCTGATCTGTCACCAGGGGGAAATTTGGCTTTTTACAGGATTGAATAAAAAGGAAGAAAATTAAAAAGAAACCTTCTATTTCAAATTAATATAAATAATTTGAACACCCAGAAGTTTCTGGCTTTTGCTAAACTTTTGTTACACGTGGGACACATTTCTGTGTACCAACAGCAGCAGTCATGCAGAGCTTTCCTGCTAAACTCTACATCTTATTTATAAATTCATTTTCTATTAGAATGTGTGATTAAGTGCTAAAACTTGGCCCTTGTGTAACTTGTGATTAATAGTGGCATGTCATAAGATGAAGTTGATGGGTCAAATGGGACAGCAGCCAAGAAAATGTCAATGGATAGTTGCTTTTTTTAAAACCATTCATCAACCAGCTAATTAGCTCTACTTTGAAGTGACATGCACAGTGCATCGCATTGGAAATCTGGCACGGAGTCTTTGTGCATTAACACTTTGTACACATCTTCAAAATATTGCTGGGCTTAAATCTTTGTCTGCATCTACTGCTATTCAACTCTTGTAATTGCTTTGTTTAGTTTTATTGTAATGTTAGCTGCTGTGTAAAGCTCATTGGGAAACAGCTTTTTACAAATGGTAAAATCCACCCCACCATCCACTTTCTTAACCCACTTAGGTCAGCACAGGACCAGAGTGCCAGAGATTATTACAGCAGCTTTGGGTACGACTTAGAAGCTAACTGTGGGTGATCCAGCAGTTCAGGCTAGGTGCACTAATGCAATCAAACACACACACACTTATTCAAAAAGCATTACTGTAACAATCTGGATCTCTGGACCCTACAGTGAAAACACAGATTAGAAGATGGATGGATGGGAACCTAATAGCACAGTGCCTATTTATATCAATGTTTTTTATCCCTGAAAACAAGTTATAGGTAGCATCATCAGAAATACGGCCAACTGTGCAAACACCTACTGTATCTTACATTTATGTCACACAAATTCTTACATGTTGGAAGCACAGGTATAAACCTTTTAAATTTCTACTTTGAAAATACGGTGGAGAAAAAAAATCTTTTAGTGTACTGACTTCTACCTGATCCGTAGCTCCGTTCAACAGTAAGGGTCGGGAATGGCACAGGCCGTAATGTAAACTGAGGGTGAGGGTACCCACAAGTGGGAGATGGTAGAATTCCAGGATACTGGGCACTCTCTAAAGTTGGCACTGGAATGGCACTTACAACAGCTGAAAAATCAAGAAAAAAAAATTAATGCTCATTAATTATCCAAGGTACTTCAAAGAATTGTTTGTCATTTTTTTTACAATACAATGAATTCTAAACATAATTAATGTATAAATCTTGTTCAGCTGAACAAGTTTTTAACACCTTCCTCCAATAATAAAAATCTGTTAGGCATATTTTAATGCAATTTTCACAAAAACAAAACTTTGCATATTGTAATTAGGAATTCTGGTTATGAAAGACAATGCACAAGAATATTTGCAAGGATCTAAAGTTCTAGAATGATTGACCACTTTTAAGACATGACCCACATTCATTGTATTTAAGTTGAGATTTCATCTAATTCTTCTCAGACCTGCTGGCCATTTTAGTTGGCTTACCTAGTAGCAGTGGCTTTTCCCATTCTCTTTCTCTCTTCTTGCTTGTTGTCAATATACCTTTAGCCAATTTACTCATCCTTACCTTGATGTGCAAGTGAGACCATCCTCAGTGACAGATTCAATATCAGACCACTGGGTGACTTAACAAAAATATAAACACTGGATTTCCACTCTAGTACATGTTATAATATCCAGGGACAATGACTTTGTCAGGCCAACCTGTGCTAATTCCTCCTTGCAATGAGTCTTTATTCTCCTAACTCTTGGTATCTGTATTTAATTTATCATAGAGGAATTATGGTAATGAGCGGCCATGCAGGTTGCTAGTGAAACTATACAGATTCAAAAATATGTGGCACATAGCTGGAGGGTCTAGTGTGTGGGATATCCTCATCTGGAACCAATAAAGCATTCTCAAAAGACTTCCCTAGTCGGACAGATGTCCGACAAGGCTGCATCAAATCACCCCTACTGTTCAACATGGTGATTGACGCAGTATGGCCGTCAAAGGGTACAGTAAAAAGTCAATGGATATGTCACGGACCTTATGTTCGCTGATGGCAGTGCCATCTTTGCAGACAGTGATGCCAAAGTTACAGATATTCTGCAAACAGTTGCAAACTAGGTGCAACCATATGGGCCGAAAATCAAAGTTGATAATCTAATGACGTCTGACAGGTCTCTAGCTGCAGTCCACCTTAATGGCATTCAGCTTGAGCAAGTAATGGAGTTCAAATATCTCAGGTCAATCACACAGGAGAAGAAAACATCCACTTCCTCTGAGGTTCTCAGCCAAATGGGCCCAGCCACTGCTGCCTTTGGATTGCTATACTGGTGCCTTTGGTGAGAAAACAACATAACAATCAAGACTACGATGCAACTCTTCCAAGCCCTCATAATGCCAGATCTCCTCTGGTTCAGAGACTTGGATGCTTTTGTAGACACACCCTAACAAGCTAGTAACATTCTTGATGTGATGCCTGCAGAAAATTCTCTGAATCTCACTCAAAGACCACCTATGAAACGAAATGATAAGGATGAGATGCCTCCAACAACTCAGTATAGCTGAGGAAATTCAGAAAAAAAGACTATGCTGCTTTAGCCATGTGCACAAAATAGATGGAAACGGACTCCTTTAACGACTGTTATGGCGAATCCACCCAACCTGGAAGGTACAACAAAATGTGTCTAAGAAAACTTGGGCATGTCAAGTTGAGGACTACCTCGAATGACATTGACTCAGCTTAATGGAGGCCAAGGTGATAGCACAAGATCGAAGCAGCTGAAAGGAAATCGTGTGGGATGTCCAAAACCTATCGGCACCTACAGTAGCATACCAGATGCCCAATAAAGGATTGATGACGATGACAATGCCTGACCAGGAGGTACTTTGAAGGAGAACGAAAGTGACGTAGATTAGATAAGAGTTCATTTGGCAGAAGGAAGGAGAAAGGTGCTAGACGTGAGTAAGATATAAGGTACAGACAAAGGTATATTTTGCTTTAGTGCCTCATTTGTTGTGTTTTTGCCTCCAAAGTCCTGTATCCTTCTTTATTGCCTTTTGCTGTAACAACACTTTTCTTTTTCTTATATTTTTATTTACTTAGGCATTTTTGTTTTGGGTTTGGGGACCAGAAAAGTGTCCCCCTCCATATACCACAATACATATCTCATACATAAACTATGCACAAAATATAAGCTGAAAAGTCCGAAACTTGTAATGTACCTAATTAGTAAACTATAGCTAATCTTTGGCCACTTATGAAATCAGAATCATTTTCTGGTTCATCGTCTTCTATTTTTCTAAATAGATTGATACATAAATACTGTACATTCATATAAAGAATACTGCATCTTAAGCATGGGTATTTCTGTACTTGGAAACATTTTTCATTTATATAATTACAAAGTTATCAAGCAAACATTAATTGGAAACAAGATTTAGACTTTGTATACCTAATTATACATGTTGTTAAAACTCTACCCTGCTAATGAGCATTAAAAAAAATGTATATATTAAACCAGTCACATCTGCTTGGCACTGCAAGTGATATATTCAAATCACTGGCTATCTATTTGTAATGCTCTCTTAGCTGTGCCAAATGCACAAATGCCTGCTGCACTGTAGATATCCATTTATAACAAATATTTCCAACCATTCAAGTATTATCAAAGTTGCGTAATGCAATTCAGAATTCACAGGGCAGGATGCTATTCTGGCTGCTTTGGGGAAAATGCAGGAACCAAGCCTTGACTAAAGTATTACCATATTATTAGTACTTCCATGTGGTATGCAATATACCATATAGCAAATATACTGTACCAGATTATTTTGTATCACTCTCATTACCTGTCTGTAACATGATGGATGTGGCCTTTTGATACTATAATCATATTAATTTATGCATCAAAATTTAAAATATTTTCAGTTTTTGAGAAAGTGGGACTAAAAAAATGATAACAGTGCTACAGACCTGTACAAAAAGTTAGAAATTAATTTCACTGCACTTTAAGTAAAGACTGTCACTACTGGATGTGCTCTAAACTTCTTCTGGTGATTTAATATACCACCAATATATTGTATGTTGTCATTCTTTGTTGACCTGTAATAATATATTTTGTATTTCATGTAGCCTATGTCAAAATAAATAATGTCTTTTTTAACAAAAAAATATTTGTGGTCTTATTAAAGGAGTTTCTTAGATTAAATCATCTCAAGGATACACAACACAGAATTTATGAGATGCGATCTAAGTCACTAAGGAGCCATGAACTAGTTTTACTGTCCGGTCTGTCATTTTTTTTTTAATCAGGTGCCAATCAGACCGGCAACTTCCTTTTTTCATGTTGACTCTTCTGTTTGTTCTAGAAATCCACATTTCTCTTTTCTTACTGCTGCTTACCTCTGAACCAGTCATTAAAGAACCACAGATTAATGCAAAATGTGTAAATAATATTTGTGCCTTCTTACTAGGATAGTTGCAGTCATTTCCCAACACTTCTTTTTCTACTGTCACTCATCCCACACTCACTATCTCAGGTCAGAGATTATATATCTGAGAGAGTTCAGACATGCTCAGAACCAGGTGATAGTACAAGGGGTTCTCGTCCATTCAAGTAGCAAAAACTGAGCCTTCCATGGTCCTGGTTGTGATTAAAGTTGCCTCAGTGCCAAAGGCAAGAGTTAAGTGAATTGTTCAATCTAAACTGGCCTGGTGGGAATTTGTTGTGCGATAGATTGGCCCTTCATCTGGTATTGGTTTCTTCTTTGAGCTCCATGCTGCTGAGGCTATAGCATTATGCAATTCTGAATTGAATTAAACAGATTTAATAGCAGGAACTATAACATTATATAATGTAGTATTCCCAAACCTTGTGTCCGCCTGTCTTTCACCTTCGGTGTTTGCAGTGGAGAGCTATAGCTCAATGTTGACATGTTCTTGTGCAGTTTGTCAATCATGCCGTACCCATAATTCACATAATGTATTTTAATAAATAAGCTATCAAAAGAGACCAAAATGTTTCTGACTTTAGATACACAAATTTAGCTGGGTATGTAAATGTCTGCATACATAACAAAATATTCTCAGACCTGTTTAATCCATTTCAGGATTTGGGACAAATCAGATTCAAACAGTTTTGGGCAGGACAGAAGGCAGGAACCAACCATTGATGGGTAGCCTGACCTACTCTTGTACACGTCCATGGCACCAATTAAGAATCAGCAGTTAATCTAGCCTGTAAATCTTTGGGATGGGAAGTAAAATCCACACAGACATCATGGCTAATATTTCAAGGTTATATATTAATTAACATTATGTGTCATTTAATTGTAAAAAAAAAATTATCAGCAAGCTTCTTTGAAAATGTATCATGTCTTATGAACAGTATAGGTCATAATTGGTTTCTCCCTGATGATATCACACTTACGTGGATTGCTAGGTTGGGAATCCATTGGAATCATTAATTTGGTGCGTGTTGCCCTGCGGGCAGCGAGGGACCTCTCCAAGGTAGACATGCTGCTGGCCACTTCATCAGCATCTGCTCCTGTAGAAATATGATTATCTTATTAAATTCATCATAAATTGGGGATTTGAACTTAATTTGACCTTTCTCCCACATTTAGGCCATTCATTTCTTTCACTGATTCATGAGATAGTAAAAAAGAAAGAAAGTTACTAGCGCCTGATGACCCCGACTCTCTTGTCTCACTGACACCATGTCTTACTTGTGTTTCTGAATGTATGAGCAGAGATTTTCTCAAACTAAATAAGGAGAAAACAGAAATCTTAGTGATTGGCAAAAATGGATATAATGAGGGTATGTGAAATAAACTTGATCCAATAGGATAAAAAGTCAAGACAGAGGTAAAGAATTTAGGAATAATTATTGACTCTGACCTAAATTTTGAATCACATATTAATCAGGTTACTAGGACAGCATTTTCTCACTTAAGAAATATAGCAAAAGTTAGATCCCTTATTACTTTTCAAGATGCTGAAAAATGAGTTCACGCTTTTGTTTTCAATCGGCTAGATTACTGTAATGCACGCCTCTCAGGACCACCCAAAAAAACATCAATTACAACGAGTGCAGAATGCAGCTGGCAGAATTTTACTAGGAAAAAAAAATCCGAGCACATCTCTTCAGTTTTGATGTCACTACGCTGGTTACCTGTGCCATTTAGAATTGACTTTAAAATACTACTTATGGTTTACAAAGGCTTAAATAATCTCGCTCCATCTTATATTTCAGAATGTCTTTCACCCTACACTCCAAATCGTAATCTTTGATCTTCAAATGAGTGTTTACTTAGAATTCCAAGAGGTAAACGTAAAAGAAGTGGTAAGGCGGCCTTTTGCTGTTATGCAACTAAAATGGAATAGCTTACTGATAGAAATTCACCAGGCTAATACGGTGGAGCACTTTAAAAAAATGCTAAAAACACATTGATTTAACATGGCTTTCTCATAGCTTCATTTTAGTGTAACCCTGATATACTGCATATGCATTTAATTATTATTTCTATCATGGCTCTGCAATCTGTACTGACCCCTACTTTCTCTGCTTTTCTTTTTCTGGTTTTCTATGGTGGCGATCTGTGCCACCACCACCTGATGAAAGCACCGTGCAGTCCCTACATTGATGGACTGAAGGCCAGAGGTCCACATGACCATCATTGTCTAATTCTTCCACGTAAAGCCTGAAAACCATGAGGACTGACTGAGATCATTTATGTTAGGTAGAATACCTAGAGGGGGCTGGGTGGTCTCATGGCCTTGGGACCCCTACAGATTTTGTTTTTTTCTCCAGCCATCTGGAGTTTTTTTTTTTTCTGTCATCCCGGCCATCGGACCTTAATTTTATTCTATATTAATTAGTATTACCTAATTTTATTTTTACTGAATTTTATTTTTATATATTTTTTCTTTCTTCATCATGTAAATCACTTTGAGCTACATCCTTTGTATGAAAACGTGCTATATAAGTAAATGTTGTTGTTTTTTTGTACATTTTATTGTTTGGTTAGAATATTTTTATTATTTCCAGGAACCTTTTTAAGTATGGTTAAGAGCTGTTTTGATATGGCTGGTATCCTAAAGCAGTCGATTGAATTTTCAGTCTATCCCAGGTGTTTCAGCAGTTTCTAAAAATGTGAAGTTTAACTGGAAAGCCTATAATTGCCAAGATTTACTGAGTGTCAGTATGTGTGTGAGTGTGCTTAGAGGTGCATTGGCAAGCTGTACGTGGTCAGTTTGTATCTAACTGGGATACACTGTGACTCCTTGAAACCCTGTAAACTGGCCAGACACTTCTCTTTGCTGCTCACATCTGAAAGACATGCAGACTAGGTCACTCAATAAATTTGAAATGGCTAGGTAAGAATGGGTGTTGGTATGTGTGTGACTGTGTATTACAGTGGACCGGCACCCCATCTAGGGCTTTCACTTGACGCTGCTTGGACAGGATCTAAGTCCCATGATCCGTATGTAGATTAAGTGAGTTAGGTGAATGGCTGGGTAGTAGTCCTATAGTTCAGAGCTTTAAGTAAAAGTGATAGTGGATTTAAAAAGCTTGCTTGTTCAGTAGCTTTGAAATCCTTGCTTAAAATTGATCATTAGCCTAAATATTTTTAACACAATGATCTAACCAGTGTACCCCTATTAATTAGATTGTAAAGACCTTTATGATGATGTATGCAAAAAGGATATTTGTGCAATGAACATTTGTATTTTATTTTATTAAAAAGAGCTACAGGTCTAAAATGTCCGAGGCACCACAGCTCAGCATGGTATCGAAATGTAGTTAGAATATTTTATATTGTACGCTTGTTGCATATTACAGTATATACAGTGTGAAAAGTGCCATCAGCCTGTGAACTGTGTGCTATATCCTGTGTTTAATGTTGTTCTGAAGCTTATGACACAATAAGGTGCCAAAATATTGTTTTGTTAACATTTTGATTATTGCTAATTTAATTTAATTCAATTCAATTCATTATTATTACGCACACTAACTGTTATGATCCCAGTGCACTATACAATAATTGCAAATAATATTTCATTATAATCATAATTTAAAAGACTCCCAGTCCATGTAATAACCAATCTATTCTTATGTGCACATTAATTCACCCTGTACATTTGGTGTAATTTTGATTAAATGTATTATCTTGCATGTGACCATTTAACGTTTCAACTCATTCCGCAGTCACTCTACACATCATACACATGACATTGTGTTTCAGCTTCCTCAGTTATGAGGCAAGAAACACACCATGCGTAGTTTGCATGCAGTCAAACGAAAGAGGTGAGAAGAAATAGTCAGACGTGGTGTTCTCACATTGTCAGCTTTAAATGTAAAGTCAGACTGTTTCACACTCTCAAAATACAAGAGAATCAATCTGAGCTGCAAAGCACACTGCTGGTCTGATTTTGAAAAGCTGTTGCAATAAAATATGCTAATGCTGAATTAACAAGTATTAAGGGAGTCAGTTTGAGGACTTTTCACAACTGACACGACAATTTAAAAAAATAAAAAAGTTATGTGAATATTTAATTAAATGTATTAGTTACAGGACAAAAATTCAAAGACTCTTTAGGTTGCTTTGCACATAATTTTTTTTTGCAAAGTGTACGACCACGTGCCTGTGTATCTTTGTATTTTGCTAGTGTTGTACAAGAATGTTTCAAACGTTAGAAAAACAGGGTGTCTGTGTATAAGCCATTGTAAATATCTGCAAAAAAGAACTATTGAAGTGTCAAGAAAATGCCTAGTGTTTAGGAAAGGGTGTGACAGAGTTAATGAATGTCATTGGGTAAACCAAAAGCCTAATGGTGATTAGAAGCAAAAGTGAGCAAAATCATTTAATAGCTTTAACTACTGTAAACATTGTATCTCAAAATATTATTAAACCAGTAGTATTTTAAGGCACTAAAAGAAAGAAAGAAAGAAAGAAAGAAAGAAAGAACTATTGTGTATAGCCTCAGTATTCAATTAAAAATATTGGTACAATTAGATATTTTGAGATTTCTTAATTAGTGTCAGGTCGGGTTCAGCATTGATGACATTTCCATCATCTTTATCTATTAGTAGTATTGGTGAACGGTTGGATTTCCTCTTTGCCGGTGTGTTCATAGGAGGCAAACCCTGACAGATGGCACCTGCTGTACATACCAGAGGCAAGGCTTCTGTAAAAGCATCCATCTGCACATACAGAAAGAGCGACACCATATTAAGTTTTTTTTTTCCCTTATACAATTTGTAATTGTGATTAAACTCAGATTAAGTTCTTTCACATTAGGAAATTGATGTTGCGTCCAAACTGATCAGTTAAATTTTAAGTAAGCTGAATGAGGTTTCATTTTTTTATCATTTCAGAACTCTGTTTCATGGATCTCCTGAAGGGCCAAGTCTTAGATTAAAATGCTAAAATGTGTATCAGATGGTTGATCAGATTATACAACACACATGGCATTACTTATTCGTTAGCGTCTGATGTAGATTTAGCATACCTTATGTAAATATAAGGTGCCATTCAAGATTTCATAACTGTATAGGTGTTATTTGCAAAACATGTTTAAAATTCAAAATATTAGGAACGGAAGATCCAAATATTGATCTTAAGCTACAGCAGTTCAACAAATCAATTTACCAGACTTCTTCAAACTTTGTAAAACGTGTTTTCAAACAAACCACATGGATGGCAGTTTTTTTTCTGTAAAAAGCATTCAATACAGTATATTGACATATGAAAGAGAAAGTCTGGCAAGTACATGTTTGCATACTCCTTGAACTGAACAACACAGAAGCCAGGATCCATAAAAATTTTTTCAAACTTTAAAAAACTGACAATAATAATAATATCAAAGTGTATACCTTCATATAGTGTAGGAAATGTAAATGACTTCATTACGACTCACTTTACATTTCACGGTTATATTAAAACTAAACGCTGCAGGTCATTAAAGTGAACATTAGAACAGACAGAGAAATTGCCGTTTTTTCTCCCAAGAGTGTGGATACTACAGTAAACTTTAAACTTGTGCAGTTCTGTAGGTGTGCTGCCAATTAACTGACTTAGGAAAGGCCTAATGATGCAGGAATTAGAGTTGCTCTCTCCTGTTCCCTAAATTCTGGTTCAAAGCCAGGCCTAGTTGCTGTCTGGGTGGAATCTGTCTATTCTCCATGTCTCATATGTAAAGTAAAACACAAAGATTCACCTCAAGGTTCCTCCTTCACAGTGGTTTGTAATTGTGATTATTCACACAAAATACATCTAAATAAGAATCAGATTCCTTTACATTTTTAAGCTGATTTCTGTACTGTTAATGTTTAGGCATTTTCCAGCTTGGATTGATTCATAGACTTCATTAACTAGTAACATAAATAATATAACATAGTTAAACATGTTGCATTTCTGCAGGAAGCATTGGTGATAGCAAACAAAAAGTAATTTTAAATGAAAATGCATGTACAGTACAGTATATGAAGAATACTATTTCCACAAAAAAAATAATCTGTGTTCATAAAACATAAATTACATGAAAAAGAGCGAACCATCATTTTCACCAGGCTTAACATCCATTTACAAAATTAACATGGAGAAACAGTAACCTGAGTGGCTGCTTTTGCTGCCCATCTGGCTTTCTGATTGGCTGTGGCTGACAGGTGTGATGTCCTGACAACCCTGCATTGGCGAGTCTCGGCCAGTTGGGTCAGAGCCAGTGGGCTTCTCAATGTTCTTCAGCTCCATTTCCTCATGGTGAATCCATAGGTCTGGGGGCCTTAGGTCTTTTTGACTGCCTTTTCTTTTGCCTATACTGTGTGTGGCACGTTTCCTGAAAAATAAATACATAAAAAGTATTTGTCACACACCTCAAACTGACACAGAGATAGGAATGGTTACAAGACATGATGTGTTACTTTGCTTTAGATCTGTATTTGCTCCACCAACCTCTAGCTGATTTAGCACCTGCCTGATGAACTCACAAGATGGGGTGAGGTTAGAGGGACTGATCATTAGGCGATATGGGAATGGACTTTGAAAACTTCTGTGATGTGTTGTTTAAAAATTTATGTTCTATATTTCACATATAAAATGTAGGCATGTAGTGATAATGAATGTAATAAAAAAAATTACAAAGTGCTGGTTGGGGATATTGACTGGTAAACGTTTCGAGAATATAGCTCGTGCCTAGCCATGACTGGTTTAAGGAAGCAAGACATGAACAGTGAAAGGGAGCTGGCCTATAAACACCCAATTGGTCCAAGGGTTACAGGAAAAACAAGACTGGCTTCAATATGGAGGCATACCAGAACTTGCTCGTCCCTGCCCTTCCATACAGAGACCATGCCGGATCAAAGACCTATCAACTTAAAGGCACAACGCAAGAAGGAAAGAGACACCTGTTATCTAGGCACATTGTAACCTGGCTTCCTAGGAAGAAGAACTGCTATTCAGGCAGGCTGTACTGTTATGGTTACTGGTTTTTGTACATGAAGAATGCTTGTTTATATATTTTATCATATCTCCACAATTCTGTACTAACCCCTGTTTTCTCTGCTGTTCTTTTACCGGTTATCTGTGGTGGTCGGTTGATCTGCACCACCACCACCTGATCAAAGCACCATGTAGTCCCTACATTGATGGATTGAAGGCCAGAGGTCCACATGACCACCATCATCAAATTCTTCCACATGAAGCCTGAAAACCATGAGGACTGATTTAGATCATTTATGTTAGGTAGAATGACCAGTGGCGGATGGGTGCTCTCGTGGCCTTGGAACCCCTGCAGATTTTTTATTTTTTCAGCCCTCTGGAGTTTTTTTTCTTGTTTTTTTCTGTCCTCCTGGCCATCGGACCTTACTTTATCCTTTGGTACTAAGTGTTGCCTAATCTCTAATTTTTATATATTTCTTTTTTCTTTCTTCATCTTGTAAAACACTTTAAGCTACATCATTTGTATGAAAATGTGCTATAGAAATAAATGTTGTTGTTGTTGTTTAGAAAATGTTATTTCATGCTAGTGCAACATGTGGACCTATGGTCCTAAAATAAAGGTGGTTTATATAGAGCAAGCTGAACTTTTCCATTTTGGCCACATACTTTTTTTTGTTTTCACCATTAAAAAATACAGCTTCTCAGTAACCACATTAATCATCTACCTTTCTTGGTTGAAACTTTCATGTATGTGTACTCTACACAGATCTGCATATTCTGCTCCTGCTTATCTGGGTTTAAGGGAATCCACAGGCTTGAAGACACCACTAGTCTTGTTTTCAACTCTTTTATTTAAATATAAAGTTTGAAGCTTATAATCTCGTATCTTTCCTCCATGATTTTTGTAAAGATGCGCTATAGCCCATTGTGATCCAGCTCTTGCATGGTTTCTTAGTAATACAGACAATAAAAACAATACATTTTACTGACATTTTAACTGAAGGGTACTGGGTAAGGAGGATGTTTTAAAAATGAATCAAGGAATTAGCTATATCATTCTGAGCCCAGGTTGCTTTTTTTTGTAATTTAGATGTTCAACAGCCATCAGGTTCAATATGCTATCTTTCTTTGGATAAATAAAATGAACTAGGCGTGTAAATATCTGTCCATTTAAAATAATATAACACACCATAATCAAACTCACTTACACCAATTAATGATCATGGAAGGCACACTACATCCAGATGAAAGCAGGAATCAGCCCTGGACCCATTCTTATAATCTGTGCTTATTCTTTTAGGTCATTTTTTCTTGTTTTTGCTCTTGATTTCTCTTTGTGAGGTTCTTTGTTTTGTTTCGCTCGTGTTGCTACAATGTTGTTATAGACGGTTGATTGTGTAGGTCAGGTGAATTAACAAATCTCGATTGTTCCATTAAGAATATTACTCTGAGTCTCTCTAATGCACTAGGAATCTGTACAGCAATGCTCTGGGATTCTCCTGGACTCAGAAAGCATAATGATGGATGCTTAAATATGTATCAGTAAGGTTATAACAAGAAATGATTCTACAAATTATGGCTACTTTAAAACTGTCTAGCCAGAGCATATCAGCGCCTCTTTCACAAACCAAAGGCAGTTAACTACTCTTTACAGGATACAAGTCAAAAGAAGACTTTCATTAGAATTTGCAGCTTCGTTTAGTCTGGGGATGGAAAATCGGAATTACTAATTAAAACCTTGCAGATAACGGAACATTAAGGATATATGATTTTTTGTTTTTTACTGTGGATGTTATGGCTCTTAAAATATTTTTTATTAAGTGTTGACATATTAACCTGTACATAATATGATGCAAATGAGGCACTTTACTGCAAAGCATGGCACTTTTTCTTTTTCTACCGACAATTATTTACATTATTTCTGAAAGGTTACTGTTAGCTGTTTGGCATCAAAATAAACCAGACAAATATATTTTCCTTGTTGTTACAAATGAAAGGAACTGAAAACTGGCTTATCGTATTATGAATGCGATGTATTCCAATAAACAATTAGGTCTGACTTTTTAAACACATGTTACGTGCGAGACACTTCCAAATGTTTCACCTCTCCACAGATTTCTTTTTAAAATAACTTACCTTGCAATAAGTAAATTAAAATTTGACTGAATAATGGTGGTCCATAGAAAGAAAGTTCTTTTTAAATGTGCTAATAATATGCTTGAAGACACTAATCCTTTCCTCCATTTACAGGGTGTTATTATTTCAATAATTAAATGCTGCTTTCTCTGAACACCACTGAGTTCCAGTGGGGCTTTGTTTTCTGTCTCCGCCACTGCCTTCATTAAAAATGAGATGTTGTCATGTAATGGTATTTCTTCAGAAACACATTAGAAAACAGAGCCTGATTTAACAGTCTCTAGGGCTGTGCGCTGTAATCACTGCTGCTGTTGTTTTCAAAAACAGTTTTATACTGTCTGAAAGTTAATCTCACTAGAGTGCAACAAATCTTAGCTAAATTTCTTAGTAATTGTATCAGCAAAACATATTCATTCTAAAATTTAGAAACCATATCAATGCTTTATCTTGAATACTTATTTTTAGATTATAGTGGAACCTGGTGGCTACTAAACCTCTAAATTACAAAAACAAAGCAACCTGGGCTTAGAATGATATAGTTAATTCCGTGATTCATTTTTGAAACAGTACTGATGCTCCTTAACCAGTACCCTTCAGTTAAAATGTCAGCTGTGATGTCTGAACATAAAGCACTGAGATGTCAACATGCAAATAAGTAACTTGCAGTTTGTGGTTGTTTTTAATTGAGACATGTCATGATTAATTATTCAAACTGAACATAAAACCATGAAGCAACTGTCATGAACCATCTCAAGTAATTATTACAGACTGTTTCTGATGTGCTATTTTTAATATTAGACTTCCTAACAAAAGGAAAGAAAATCCTGTAAGGCCTTCCTTTGTGAAGAGTCCAGGGATTGTTCCTGACTTGCACCTGATGCTTGCTGGGATAGGCTCCATCTTTCTTCCAACACTTCTCTGCATAAGCAGATTTGGATAATGGATGAATGCTACCAACAAAAGGTGGTAGTACAGAAGATAATTGAGGGTGACGTGCTAAACTGAAATGCACCATTAAACAATCATAATTTTTCACCAATGCTAAAGTACATAGTAATGAACATATGAAATACATTTAGAACAGGGACCTTCAGAGTTTAGAACATTAGAGAGTAGCCCTTTCAGCACAACAAACTTCTCCATTCCAATTCTCCTAAGTTTTGTAAAATATCATTGATGTAAGATCTGACAATACATTTACCTATTTAAACAGCGGTGCTTTATAAAACATCTTTCATTTAAATTCTTCTTCTATTACATGCAACTGAGAGATTTTGTTACTAGCAACCAGGCCAGTTTTCCTAAACTTCCATTAATATTTACTATAAAATTATACTTATAACCAGTTGTGACAGAGATGAGAGGATTGTTTCCAGAATACACAAGTGATTTTGAAAGAATGCAACCCTGGATACACCAAAGAGCCTCTACACCCAATTACTATTCAAGGAGTTGATGTAGACGCAGTGCACTCCTACAAGTACTTGGGGATCCACAAAAATGACAGGTCAGAGTGGTTTCGTAACAAAGAGGAACTACATACAGTACAGGCCAAAAGTTTGGACACACCTCCTCATTCAATGTGTTTTCTTTATTTTCATGACTGAAGGCATCAAAACTATGAATGAACACATGTGGAGTTATGTACTTAACAAAAAAAGGTGAAATAACTGAAAACATGTTTTATATTCTAGTTTCTTCAAAATAGCCACCCTTTGCTCTGATTACTGCTTTGCACACTCTTGGCATTCTCTCGATGAGCTTCAACAGGTAGTCACCTGAAATGGTTTTCACTTCACAGGGGTGCCTTATCAGGGTTATTTAGTGGAATTTCTTGCTTATCAATGGGGTTGGGACCAGCAGTTGTGTTGTGCAGAAGTCAGGTTAGTTGGACGATCATTTATTTTTCAACAGGACAATGACCCCAAACACACCTCCAGGCTGTGTAAGGGCTATTTGACCAAGAAGGAGAGTGATGGAGTGCTGTAAATGGTCATGAAAATAAAGAAAACACATTGAATGAGGAGGTGTGTCCAAACTTTTGGCCTGTACTATATATATAATAGAAAGGAAAGAGCAAGCTATTTTTTCTTTAGGAAACGATGTTCCTTTAATGTGGGAAGTAACATCCTTCATATCTTCTACTGTGATGGCCAGTAAGATATTCTCCATTGCGGGTTGCCAGGCTGGGAACATCACTTCAAAAAAAGCCCACGATATGAACAAAGTAATTAAAAGTTATGGAATGCATAAGGGACACCCTGGTAGTATGGGTCTCCTTAATATCAATGGTAATGTGTCTGGATAATACCTCGCTGGGACTGCACTGCAAATAAAATGCATATGCAAAAACCAGGCAAAAAAAAATTTTACACAAGAGTTTTTTTGCTTATATTTAGCAAAAATATCTGTTTTTTTTTTTTTTATGCTCCATTCTTTCAATGCCCCTATAAACAAGCATCAGCAACAGATCCTCATTATAAAATGCTCCCTTTTTTGTCAGGACACATTTTCGAGACTGATCAACATGACACTTACAAGTGAGCAACTGAAGATATGTGTAACCTGTAGAATTATAGAAAGACATGAGTGTTCCCGCTGTATCTTTAATTTCGACTAATTCAAGATTACTTTAAATGTTCAATAGTGGAATAAATTTGGTTAACAGTTTAGTTGAAGGGTGTCTACATGGAGATTCATAAAACAGGAATAGGTTATTGAATAACTTTTGTTATTTAACAAGCAATACTTGATTATTTTATAAAAATAATATTATTCACAAGATGATATAGATCAGTGGTTCTCAACCTGTGGGTTAGTAACAAAAAGGGGGGGGCGCGAAGATGTGAAAAAAAAAAAAACCAAGAATCAAAAATATGAAAAAAAATTTGTTGAAACCAAAACAAATTAACTTAAACTACATTCTGATACTAGAACAATAAATATAGAGTTAGATAAATGTCGATAAAAGTTAAGTAGGTATAATAAAATATGCATCTACATTTCAAAAAAATGTTAAGGGGGGCATGATTAGAACTGTTATGAAAACTCGGGTCGCAAATACTTAAAGGTTGAGAAATGCTGATATAGATGTTTTATAAAGTAGATGCCATTGCATTGTATTAAAACAAGCCCCCCAATATGTGTAGACTCTGATATGTCAATACATGTTAGTTAAATTATGGTGAATTTTGAATGAGTGTGGTGCTGTGAAATAATTCCCAATACTCATGTTAACTGTTATTAACAAGTATTTCTTCTTAAATGTCATTCCATGCTTATGCAAATGTTATGAAGTCACAAGGTTGACACCCTTTAAATAAAGTGTTACTGAAATTTGTCACATTATATTAATGTTCTCTATGCATGGTTAATTAATTTCTAAAAAAAGTCACCTCTTCAAATATATCAGTGCACAGTAATACAGTTATGAAAAAATCGATATCAAATCGAATCAGAGCATTGTTAATTGGAATCAAATTGGGACATCAGTGCTGATACCCGGACCTAGCTAAGACCACTGGTTTTTAGAGATGTTACCAATGAAAACCAAGTGAACATTTTAATGTGAAGGTGTGTCACATTCCTTCTACCATTGCCTCTATATCAACTCAGTTCATTCACTGCAAGATTGACCTGGAACCCAGGTTTCTGAAGACTCAAAGGTTCATTCATCCATATATGGAATGTGCCTAATCATCCATCCATCCACCCATTATATCCTAACTACAGGGTCACGGGGATCTGCTGGAGCCAATCCCAGCCAACACAGGGCGCAAGGCAGGAAACAAACCCCAGGAAGGGTGCACACACACACACACACATCAAACACACACTAGGAACAATTTAGAATCGCCAGTTCACCTAACCTGCATGTCTTTGGACTGTGGGAGGAAACCGGAGCACCCGGAGGAAACCCACGCAAACACGGGGAGAACATGCAAACTCCACACAGGGAGAACCCGGGAAGCGAACCCGGGTCTCCTAACTGCGAGGCAGCAGCGCTACCACGGCGCCACCGTGCCTAATCATTCTCAGGATCAAATCGATGCAAGGCTAGAACTCAGAATTCTATGGGGTAGCTTTGATCTACACAGCTTAATAATTAAATTGTTCTCCTTGCAAAACATATTTAACCCAATTATTTGTACTTATTAGCCTACATTAATCAATATTTTTTTTGATTTCCCTTATACATATGTAAGGTTGCAGGGAGTCAGACCTTATCCTGGATGAGAGACTAGTCCATTACAAAACACACTGAAACAGGGTCCTACACAAATTTCCCCTTCCAATAAGTTCTGAGATGTTTTGGGTTAGAAAGACAGAGGTTTTGAGGTAAGTTAGTTATCCTCAGTAATCATAGTGAGAGAATGGTGATATGTTAGTGCACACAAGTAAGAATTTCCCTATACTCTGATCATGTGACAATAAAACTGCTTCAGTATTTATCCTAATTATTTGTAATGAAAAAGTAGCAAACTCCACTCAGACAATGCCTAAACTGGGATTCAAATCCAGGGATATTAGACGACAGCTCTGTTTACTGCATCACACTGCCACTCTTCATACAAATGTGCTGGTCCAATCTATTGGTACTAATTAACAAATAATTACTCACACTGGCAATTTGCTGCCACCAGTAAACTAAATCTCTGCATCTTTTGGAATGTGGCAAGAAAACCTGGTATACCCAGAGAGCATCCCATATAGACATAGGGAGAAGAAAATGCAATAACATTTACTTCCAATCATTTGTTGCACTCATGTGTATACAGTTGTACAGTTGTTAATTGCGTCTACTTTTTACAAATATGGGTTATGCATTAGGAGTATTTTTTTCATATTGCTAATAAATATTGAACTGGAATATTATGAATATTTTTCTTATACATTCAAATTAATTTTAATATAGTGCTGTCTGCAACCTCTTGCCTTAGACCAGGTTCACCAAAAGCAGTCTACTTCAAAGTACAATATAGTACAATGTAAAAAAAGTCTGAATACAGTGTGTCCTTAATTTTACTGTAGTCAAGACACAAAATTGACAACAATAAAAGCACAGGTGGGTAATAAATGAATTAGTTTCCCAGGCATACTGCTTTGTCATCTTTTCATTCTTTAGGAAAGTGATGTGGAGGGCGATTATGCACTAGGAGATTAGAAGATGAATGTGAGGTTTGTCCTTACAATCTGCTGTTCTGGCATTTTGACGAAGCAGAGCTCGAGCCTTGATAGCTTTGCCAACACCACGTTTGAGATCAGATCTAATCATCCAGAATGTAATTTGCTATCTTGAGGACAATTCTCTGTCAGGTCTCCTCTTAGAAACATCAATGCAGAATTACAAAGCGTTCTTCTAAATTAATGATTTTGAGACAATTTAGATGCATGACAATTGTACATGGAATCCAAAAGGATGGCTTACACTCCTCAATACAATGCATAAGACATTGAACTTCCTTTTATGTGAAAGCCCATTTAAGTAATTAAGCTTTCAATTACTTATTTTCTGAAGCTATGTTTTAATTGGGGACAGCAAGAAGCCACACTGTACACTATCTTAGCAGAAACAGGTACAAGGTAGGACAAAACTCTTGATGAGACAAGGCACACTGAAATACGCACCCATGTTGTTTCATATGTAACCAATTTAGAGTCATCACTCAAACTAAGATTTACATCTGCAAAGAAGGTTATAAATAATTTTTTTGTATTGTAACACTGGAAACAACACAGCATAAACTAAATAGGAAACCCAATACTGAGTACGTACATTTTTTTTTCTTAAGGTACTGAATCAGATAAATATTAAAACAGAGAGCTGCTATTAGCTGTTGCTTTGATTTAGCCAAGTGGATGTCATCTCTTATTTGTGCTACTGAGAGAACTCTAAAGGTGCTTGATAACATTGCACATGCTTTTATCTTACCCTGAATATTTAACGCAAGTACTTTGTGAGTCAACATTTTGTATTAGGTAAGAGTAAACTCACAGAACTGTAAAGGAATAAAGAAAGAACAAAACAAGGCCATCATTGGGATTGTTGAACTCTCAAGAACTGTTGACTGATTTTACATGACCGTTTTTATTTATCAGCCTATCCATCCTTGTCTGAATCTACTAATGAACTGAATCAACTTCCAGTGCACATCTTAGATTTGTTGTAACTCACAATCAGTGCTAATCAGGAGTCAACAATCCACATAGTACTATACTATATGCTGCTTCAAAAATGTACAACAGTTAAAGTTTTACATGACGTTAGTATATATCAAAAGAAGTTCAAATTAAAAATGCTTTACTTATGAAAAATATACATGCGAACTTCACATAAGAAATGATCAAGCATGATCACAAACTTATCTTTGTGAAATCAGCACTAATCATTGGACCACCATATCACTCATAACAGCCATCCTTTCATCAATTTTATGAAGCTCTCCAGGAGTGGCTTTTGAATTGTAGTGTCATGAAAAACTTCAGCCTATCCCAGCAGCAGTCAATCATGGACCAGAAAAAAGTCCAACAATGGTTTTTTTACATGTATACATAAGTTTTAAAAGGACACAATCATCAGCTTTTAAAATGTAGGTGCTGAAACCTGCTTTTGTACTGAATTTCTGCAGTCAATGATAAAACAGGGAGAAAAGGCTGAACAAACTTTTAAAAAGTAGATATAATGAAAACCTTTTTCTGTAATAACTGGAACAGGCTGCTGTTAGAATGTTTACATATCACTTTGTATGGACTTCTTGGGAAAAAAAAGAAACTGTCTCAAAACAAGAAAATTATTTTAAAAGATCTCCAGTCTAAAACTCAACTAACAACAAAATGAGTAGAAATAATCCTCATCTTTAAGAAAGTGATTATATCTCCTCAGTACTACCTGCTTTAAAATAGCTTGCCTTAGCATACAGAATTCAACCAACTTCTACTCCAGTTTAGCAAATATCCGCTCTTAAAGTGAACTGCCCCCTGTTTTACCAAAAAAATCCAATCATTTACTCACACTGCAATGGTGATTATTATGGGGCATTTTGTATTTCCAAGATGCTTTCCTGCTCCTAGAAAAACATCTGTGATAACAGGAGCTTTGAAATAAACGGCTGGAATGGTTCTGATGTCATATTAGATGGTCCAGCACTGATTCCACTGTAGGATTCCCTGGGGGAGGTGGGCTGCCAGTTGGCTGAGGTCTCCAGGACTGTGACTGTGTCTGACTTTGTTTTTAGACTTTGCCTGTCTACCGTGGACCCTCCATTGGTTTTTACTTCTCCAGAGATGTTGCTGAGGAGTTTTCTTTTTTTCTCTATATTACCAGCTGGCAATATTTAAAAAATATAATAATGGAATGACATTGTTCATTTCCATTTATGTTCATTGTTTTGGAGCTATTTTTTCTTCCTGTTTGTTTAAAGGTAATAGAACAACATTGAACAAAAAAATACCAGCCTACACAGACTTCATGTTGCTTGGACCAGTTAGTCACCTAGCCCCTCCATTAGCATTCCGAATTTCTCTCTAGCTTCAAAAAAGTAAAGTTTTATGTATACTTGCTTCGCATTTCTTTTGATGGTACATAAAACTGATTTTAAGTTACAGAAATACACCTTGATTTTTTCAAAGTTGCATATCTCATATACAGTATGTATGTACAGATGTTGTTACTGTCTTACTCCAAATGACTGTTGGGATGGCCTCTAGCAGTCCTGTGACCCTGGCATGGATAAGCAGGAAAATGGATGGATGGAATGTATATATGTATACATGTTTACTAAAGCAGCACAGCCATAAATACAATTTTATTCATTACAAATCAAAGTTAGGAAAAAGCATTGGATGTGCAGCATTATGTCATGTTAAATGATGATAGACATACGCACCAACACACATATATAACTATATATGAATATACTTTATCTTCCTAACTTTTTCTCTATTTCACTGATCACTCCTACCACTTCCTTTTATGTGGACTTGTTCCCTGGACACTTTTTACTACTTGGACATGGTTTGTGAATTTCCCCTTGGGATCTATCTATCTATCTATCTATATCGTATATGCATGCTATATATATTTGGACAGATAACCAATTAAAGAATAAGGGCGACTAAGACATGAGCCAGTTTTGACTTACTTTCGCTGTTGTGCAGAAGAGCGTCGAGTACAAATGACAGCCACAATAACCACAACAACAATGGTTACAGCACCAACTGACACCACGATTATTACAAGAAGGTTGCTGTTCTTCTGTGGAGTCACACTACCATGAGGTGGGTGGATCTGACCAATAGGAGGCTCTATGGGAAAAAACACACATAGATATTAATACACAGATTGTATGTACCCAATACATGAATGTGCCATACATATAAGACATATTCAGGTCTTGATGACTTACAATAACTCATTTGTAAAATCAATTGTACCTTGCTTCAAAGAACAATCATATTATAAAAAGTCAATCTAATAATACATATCAAGTATATTTAGAGTTATGAGTTAAATAGTATATGTGACTTTGATTTTGCCATATTATATACTGTAGGGTCACAATGAAGAATATTTAAACATTAGTATAGTAAGCATTTCAATGTAACTTCACATTGTTTGAAGACTATCAAAAGTACAGATGAGTTGAGGCAGCACATCTCCAAAAATAATGACTCTCCTGTGTACAATGAAGCAAGCAATAGTATTTAGTATATATATTTTAAAATTCAGCTGAGATTCTCCTAACTAAAACAAATTGTAAGATATGTGGCAGTTTGCTCTACAATTACAACACTTGCATTGAAATACAATGTTCCCAGATACATATTAAGATACCTGAAATGTACTTTAAGATATCAGAATGGCATTCTGAGACATCCTGAAATTGCTTTCTGTTCATTCAGAGATATACAGTTGTAGATGCACTTGAGATTGCATGCCATAAACAGGAAGTGTTGTTCAAAAGAGGCGTTATTACCGAATATCTGAAAGTGTAACTGAAGCACCTAAAGTGCATGAGGGATATTAATTTGCCACAAACAGTAAATCCAACTGCAACAGAACAAGCATTTGAAGTTATTAGAAACTGAGTCTTGCAATCAATTAAATAAAATAAAATACATAATGTATGGAGTTTGAGTATGAGATAACCTCTGCCCTATTCAAAACCCTTGAACTAACTAACTAAATCAATAATAAAAACCAGACATATTGGTGTTACTGGCTTTGTTTCCAAATGGCTCTTTCTGAGAAAAGAAAGGAGGAAAAAATGGATGCATTATATTTGGGACAACCCTTGTATTTTAATTCCTGGTATAAAATCCAACATATTAGGCATTCCACAAGTTTAAAATGTCCCCTTTTCTGTTCTATATTTGCCCTGTTTTAATTTCCAATCATTCCCATGTCTGCCTTTTAAGAAATGGTGATAGGTGCTAATTAGCCAAAATGTAACAGCTAGATGATGATAGTTATATCAGACTCATTAAAGGCAATGATCCATGTTATTACATTAAAAATGCTGACTTTGATCATTTTCTTAAACAGTTACCAATAGGTCTGACTTCAGACCTGGAAAAGGTCACTGCTTGTTCGTTTCTGTTTGTTATTGCTTAGGTGGGTATATCACTTATTTTATTATCTTTGTCTTTTCATTGTTTTCATAGCACTGCTGTCGTCATTCAAAAATGATATTTGCAGTTAACCTCGTTTTTAAAGCTTTCATCTCCCATTAGAGTTCACATTTTCAGCAGATCAGCTAAACTGATTTTTATTATTATATGCTTGAACGTTTATTCATGCAGTAGACAATCATCTAAATGTCTGAAATACATTAATTTGTGCATTTGTATATTTTACGTTTTGCCTTTTTTCATTAACCCTATTTATGGTCTATGAATGATGTAACTCATTAATAAATACTAAAAAGTACATATGACAAGTCCAAGTATTTAAATCATAAAGGAAAGAAGTGTCTTATGTCTAAATGATTATGACATACCACACTGTATGCAACATGTAATAGTCAGTCAGTCATCATCCAACCCACTATATCCTAACTACAGGGTCACGGGAGTCTGCTGAAGCCAATCCCAGCCAGCACAGGGTGCAAGACAGGAAACAAACCCTGGGCAGGGCACACACACTAGGGACAATTTCAAATCGCCAATGCACCTAACCCACATGTCTTTGGACTGTTGGAGGAAACTGGAGCATCCGGAGGAGAACATGTAAGGGAGGACCCAGGAAGCGAACCCAGGCCTTCTTACTGCAAGGCAGCACCGCTACCACTGTGCCACCATGTCGCCCTGCAACAAGTAATAGCTTGTGAAAAAAAAGAAGAAGCTTGGGAGGGCTGTTAGAATATTTTGAATACAAAAAGCAAATGGATGACTAGGTAAAATCATACTTCATATTTCATTTATTATCTTTAAAAATGTCCAGTTTGATTTGCTCTACACAGCTGCTGCTGCTTCAGTTCATCACCTTGGCTCAACCAACACATTATGTTATCGATCATTTGCACTTGCTTGTTGTGTATTTGCTTCATCATGCAAATATCGTACTGCAATGAGTCACTTTTTGCGATAGGAAATTTTAGGTACAATATAATAGTCTATTCTAATGAGACAGTAATCCAGAATACATAAATTCACCAAAATTTAGACAAAATTGTTTGCCAAAGAGCTTTGCAATAAACTTTTAGGAACATTTCAAAATGTTCACTATTAATAAAACATTCTTGGCAATAATTTGAACACAACTGGAAATCACAAATACCTCTTAGCATTTCAGAATCTTAATAAAAATCTGAAAGGTCCCAAGTGTATCACTTTCTTAAAATACATAAGTGAATGTAGGTAATGAGTATAGTGTGCCTTCACTACATTTAACAGCGCCCTCTTTCTCAGTGGGGGACTACTTGGATACAGAACAGCATGTAAAACAATCACCATAGCAGTCATAAAAGACCTGCTACACTCAAACATCAACCTCCAGCACAGTCATTTTGTCTCTTCCTACCAACCATGCGTTGGTATTATTAAGGGTTACGCTCATATGCTCAGTGGTTAGATGGCAGGATATTTCACAGAGCCCTGTTCTTTTCCTGCCTGGTACCCTTCTACTTCATTGATATGCCTAAAATTATTCCCTTGGGCATTACTTACCGAATGACTATAATTGTTCGAGGTGCTGACCTCCTCATGGCTTATTTATTCTTGAGCTTGTTAAATAAGCGATAACCATTAGAGGGCCAATTATTTAGCAGTTGTTTGTAATATGCACAACTCTGATTTGGAGCTCCTGAAAGCGTTGTTGGGGTATAATATGGAAACTCATTTAGCTCTGCCTGAACTTGCTTTCCAGTCAGGGTAGGTTAAAGACACCTTGTATTTTATTAGATAACAAGGTTCACATTCTCCGCACCTTTGAAAGGTCTTTTTTTGCTTTATTATCACAGACTTCATCATGCAGACATCGTTAGCCGAATAAATTATCAGCCCAGTAATGCGCTGAAACAATTAGCATTTCTTGCTTGAAGATAATTAGCATTCTGAAAGTGTCACTCCTCTAAATGTAATTATAGCATATTGACGTCAACTGCATTGCAATTTAGATGGCTTGCAAGACTCATTATTAAAGCCTCTTTGTTACTTTTCCCAGCTGAAAACAAAACGGAGCTGAACAAAAACCTTGCAAAAAGTGCACTTTATTTTAACTTTCCACGTTAAATTGGTATTTTGGTTATTTAAATTAATGTTTGTCTTTTTTTTCGTATAAGATTCTCAACTTTACCAAGGCTGTGTTTGGGCAACTTAAAAATATGCACATCTCTAATGTACAGTAAATTATTAAACAATGCAATTCACCAAATACAAACAAACACACACATCTTCAGCAGTTTAAATCACCTTCTCATATTCTACAGGTTTAACTGAATATTGCATGCCATGGTGTAAAAAAAACAAACAAATCAATATATATTTTTTAGTCATGTTAGAGCGCCATGATACAAATATAATTTGCACTTCCTCACTCTGTCTTCTAGTTGTAATAATATATCACTTTCTCAATCATTCCCTGAAATCCGAATTCCTAAAATACAGGGCTGTATTTGGGGTGCACATCTACTCAGTAGTCTTGTACCAGTTTACTTTTGCCCCTTTTTCTCAGCAACAGCTTGAATTCTTACAAGATATGCATTTAACAGTATGCTTGGAAAATCCCTTAGTGACTGTTTTCTCAATAGTATCACATAGTTCCTGCATGGTTGTTGGCCACACATTTATTTTGCCAACTTCCTATTCTATTTCATCCCAAAACTGCTCTGTTGATTTGAGATATGGAGACTGAAAATACTGTGATGTTCACTGAACTAGAATGAGGTCATGTGTGCTTTTCTAGAAAGTTGATTCTGTTCATCTGGGCATAGTTTTTTTCCGATACGTTTCATCACTCATCCAAGTGACTTCCTCAGTTTCAGTTGACTGCAGGTTTCTCCAACCTTATAAACAGTACCTTGGCCTAATGACCGAACTAGCATCATTGACTAACATTGGGTTGTGTGATGAATGATATGCAAATTGTCCATTGATCAATGGCCATGAGTACCATTCACAGAGAGTTGGGGAATGGCTGCAATCACCACATTGTAAGATGGTGAAAGATGTACCCTTAGGCACCCTCCTTGGTTCAGAGATGGTCGTTCCTTTTTCACGTAAATGGCCTCTTTGACTCCTCACTCAAACCAGCATTCCTCCCTGTCCAGGATGTGCACATCTTCATCACCGAAAGAGTGACCACTGTCCTGTAGATGTAAATAGACTGCAGAGTCCTGGCCTGACGAGGTAGCTCTTCTGTGTTGTGCCATCCGCTTCGCCAGTGGCAAATTGCATATCATTGATCACACGGCCCATTGTTAGTTAAAGGTGCTAGTTCGGTCATTAGGCCAAGGTACTGTTTATAAGGTTGGAGAAACCTGCAGTCAACTGAGACTGAGGAAGTCACTTGGATGAGTGATGAAACGTATCGGAAAAAAAAAAAAACTATGTTCAGATGAACAGAATCAACTTTCTAGAATTTCCTTACCTGGATTATTGAGCATGCATCGAGACATTATGTGTGCTTTGTGACATGGCGTATTGTCATGGAAAATAGTTACACTGTGTTCATAAAGAGATACACATATTCAGCGAAATATCTTGTACACACTATGGCATACAAATGTCATTGAGAAAAAATTTAAGAAAATATTTCCATCACCATTAAACTAGCACCAGCAGCCTGTATTGTTGACACGAGGCAGGATTGACCATTTGAATGTGACTCCAATTTTTAATCTTCCATTTTTGTTGATCTTATGCATACTGAAATCTCTTTCTCCTGTTCTTAGCTGACCTAAGTGGACCCCCAGCATGTTCTTATGCTACTATAGCCTGTCAGTTTCAATGTTTGAAGCACTGGGAGTTCAAAGATGCCCTTCTCTACACCACTCTTCTGTTTACTTGAATAAATTATGCCATTCTACTTTAACTTCTCTCAGAGGTGAGGTACTTTTGACCAGGAAACTTCTGCTTACTGGATGTTCTTTGTTTATTGTACTTTTCTGAGCGTTGAAGCTTACAGCAATACAACTATTAAAGAAATGTTTCATATATGCATTACATATATAACTTTGTCTGTTAATGGATAAAGTTATTTGACGTTATGAAATAAATAAATTAGTGACATATTAAGTAGTAGTTTTCTTTGAGTTTGGGATGATATCTATAAGGTTTTGGCCCTTCTTTTAGAAATAAATCATAACATGCATCAAGTACTCCCTAGTAGTAGAGTGGCATAGATCCTTATTAGCACCAGAGAGTATGACAGGCCTTAACATTTCTGGGATAAATAGAATTACTGTAGAAGACTCTTTAGCTAGAGGGCCCTAAACATTGGAGTAAATCCTTCTGCAGAGTCAAGGTTAAAAGCTCACTATTTAAGACTGGCATACTTCAATTACAACTATTGGTAAGCGGGTCGCCCTTACTGAGTCTTTCCCATTGTCCTTGCATTTTCAATTTCCTGCATTTCCAGTAAAATCACTTGGCACTGCTTTGTTGTGTTTTATTGCATGTGACATGATTTGTTTTAAAACATATGGTATGCTATTTGCAGATGTGTCCAGTACTTTAGAGTGTTAATGGAACTATGCCATATAAGAAAAAAGTACAAATCAAACTGGAAATGAGAGTTGGAATTGCCTATCTATGAACTGTGCCCTGCACAAGCTGCCAAGCACATTAGCTCTCCACAAGTCGACTAACTGTGTTACTGTAAAAATATTAAGATCAAATTCACCAGAGGCTTTTTGAAAACTTGGGCAAGGAAGTGTCCCACTGTAGTTATTGCGTATCATTAATTCAGGACAATGAAGTGAAATTTGCTTCTAGGTAAAATCCGGGGAAACTCAGGAACAAGTTGCCAAATTAGCATAAGAGGATATATCTTTTTAAATGTAGGTAACAAAAATACAGGTGGGAATGCTTTTTATGATGACATGTAATCAAAAGAAAGTATAACAAAATACAGTATTCCAAACAATGACAGAATAATAATCTCTAAATACAAAAGTGTAGACTTTTATCCAAAACCTGTGCACTATATTAGGCAGTTAAAAGACATAAAATGCTAATTATTCAGCCTCTGTTTGCTGCTAATAAGACACCCTATAATGTAAGTACTTCTTTTTTAAGCCTCATTCTGTAACTGAAGAGGCCATGTAATCAGTGTAACACACATAATGACATGCATACACATTTGCAGGACTTGTTAGTATTCAATTTTCTGTCAACCATTTCATTCCCAGACAGGAAGATATTCTCCGAGGATTTCGATGTAGCCCAGCTACTCTCCTTCATAACACAATTTACTTGAAAAAGACATTAACACTTTATAATGACCTTGTCAAATGTTTTTCTTTACTCCATATACAATAAGCTTTAATGAGCCCATTTTACTTCTAATACTGTAGCTATGACTTCATCAAATTGGGTATTATTTTAAGTTTAAATGACTCCTTTCATACAGAAATTTTGTCAGTCTTAAAATTCACCATTATCAGTATAATTCTCTAGGATAAAATCTAGCCATATAACAATTTTAATTAATAGCTGTGCAAAAATGTTCATTCCTTGATGGTTTCTCTCTCCTGTAGATGTGGTGACTTTCCAGTGTGTTTAGGAAAGCTGTTACAGCAATCACATATCTTGATGTGACCCTTCACTTTGCAATGCATTTTTTCCTGCTCATTATTTCTGAGTTCTTAACTGTTTCGAGGGAAAAATAATTTGATGTTAAATAATGGTAAGATCGCTGTATAAAGTTCAATGTGTACGCATATTTATGCACATGTGTATGTACTGTATGGAGGGAGGAGAATTTATACAGCCTGATGCTACGTTTTTGCTCATAAAACAACCTTTTCATACTTCCCATCAAAAATAACAACTACAACAATGTGAAAAGCTGCAAAATATTGGTGTACATGTGTATTTATATGGTATTTCCAAGTGCCAGTTTGATGTATCTGCCATTAATCAATCATATGAAGCAAGTAGAACATAAGGCTGATAGACATTAAGTTCTGGATAAAAATGACAGAAACTAAACATATTTCAAGCAAAAATAAACATAAATTTTAAAGAAACAGAAAAAAGAGCTTCAGCCAGGCAAACTAGGAACAACAAAGAAATTAACTGATGATGGGGTCTAAAGCTACCTTATTGCCAGACAAGAACTGATTATGTATTTATGATGTAATATGGGACAGACGTTTGACTGGTTGGGAGAAAGAGATTCCAGAATTCTGAAAGAATGATAAAAGGGAAGAGAGAGACAGAAGGTGAAAGGGAGTACTTGGTGCTGCTTAAAAGATATGCAGATGGTCAAGCCATCTCTTTATGGAGACAGGAGTTCAACAGCAGGCTCAAGATGGTTGGCTGTCTCCAATCTGCTCATCTGACCCAACTAGTGGAATATCAGAATTGTGCATATATTTTGCTATCATATTAATTAATGCAGGAGACAGAGCTGGAGGTGGCAGAGTTAAAGACATCAAGATTTGCATTGGGTGTGACGAGGATAGACAGAATTAGAAATGAGGACATTAGAGGGTCAGCTCAGGTTGGACGGTTGGGAGACAAAGTCAGAGAGATGAGATTGAGTTGGTTTGGACATGTGCAGAGGAGAGATACTGAGTATATTGGGACAAGGATGTTAAAGATAGAGCTGCCAGGAAAGAGGAAAAGAGGAAGGCCTAAGAGAAAGTTTATGGATGTGGTGAGTGAGGACATGCAGGTGATGGGATGCAGAACACAGGAAGATACAGAAAAAGGTAATCCACTGTGGCGACTCCTAATGGGAGCAGCCAAAATATTATTGTCTAACAGAAGTTGCCAAATAAACACTTTTTGCATGTACAGCAATATAAATGACAGCTCTGGGCCTTTTCAGAATACTACCAGATATATCACAGGTCAAATGATACAGTGTGATGTTGTCAAATCAGCCAAAATAAAAACCACACACTTCAGATATGCTTTTCTCCACACAGTCAATAAACATGCAAAAAAAAAAAACTTCAGGAAACTTTAAAGCACAATATTTAAATTATATTTTCTTTCATTTTTTCTGGTCCAGCTAATCCACTGTCATTGATATTTATTCATGCTGAATTACTTTTTAAATTTTTACAATCTAATTGTCAAGTTGGACCTCTGAACTAGATGAAATTGTGTTATTTTAAGACCTCGTCACTATGTAAAAATACAATTTGCAATGAAGTTAAGGACTCTTGATTTTTGGCAGATACAGCAGGAGACCAGTTATAAAACATGTCCTTTGAGACTACTTTAGTTCCACACAAACGAAAAGTGATTAGAAATTTAAAATAATATCAATTTGATGTGATGATTTAACCCATATTGTGTAATCTCCCAGACATTAATTCAGCAGTCTAATTTTCAGGAAAAGGTTTTTGTTATAATGCTTTCAGTTTCAGTCATTAATAAGAAAAGCTGTGAATAAAGCCAGGGGTTAATCCTCTTATGCTTATTGCATTTGTTGCTTTATAACAGCATAGGGATACTTGTGAGGATTATTTGTCTGCTTGTGAAGGAAATCCCAGGGCTGAGCCTATGGAAATCTTCTCTAGGCTTCTGTTCACTTTGATACGCTGATCCATACATCCCTCATTACAACGTGTATTTTCAGCAATGATCATTTGCAAATATATTTGATATTTCTACTGCACTAATCACAATATTATAATCTTTTTTGTCATTTCTATATTGCAAGATGACATGTTGAGAAACAGTCTTGTGCAATGATGGGTGGATTCCATGAATTTAAAATTCTTGCCATATTTGTCTGTGAAGAGAAGTTCAGACACATGAATAGAGAGGAAAGGCACTGAAAGGGCACATAGGGCAAGTGATAGTGAATGTTTTTAAGGTATTCTATTACCTGTCTTTGTCAGGTACTCTGTAGTACTAGGGTGTTGTACCGTGTTAGCCATTATGAATGTAGAGAAAAGCCAAGCAAAATGACACCTTTTATTGGCTAACTAAAAAGATTACAATATGCAAGCTTTAAAGGCAACTCAGGCCCCTTCTTCAGGCAAGATGTAATCAAGATCTTGCCTGAAGAAGGGGTCTGAATTTCCTCGAAAGCTTGCATATTGTAATCTTTTTAGTTAGCCAATAAAAGGTGTCATTTTGCTTGGCTTTTCAAGTACTCTGGGTAGTATTTGATATTTTGATAATTGTTTGTAAATTGTCATTTAATAATGAATTAATGACTTGAAGAAAGAAATAGATTTCTTTAAACAATGCATTGCAAATGCCCCAAAGTTTTAGGAATACTATCACTGACACAAATATTTTGCTAAGTGCTGCTTTTTGGAATGTACAGGGTGGGCCATTTATATGGATACACCTTAATAAAATGGGAATGGTTGGTGATATTAACTTCCTGTTTGTGGCACATTAGTATATGTGAGAGGGGAAACTTTTCAAGATGGGTGGTGACCATGGTGGTCATTTTGAAGTCGGCCATTTTGGATCCAACTTTTGTTTTTTTCAATA
>JANRMT010062822.1:35412909-35441473 GCA_026402145.1 Polypterus bichir lapradei
ACTTCAAAATGGCCACCATGGTCACCACCCATCTTGAAAAGTTTCCCCCCTCACATATACTAATGTGCCACAAACAGGAAGTTAATATCACCAACCATTCCCATTTTATTAAGGTGTATCCATATAAATGGCCCACTCTGTAGTTTTTGGTAAGGGTGTTGAAGGCATTTATCAATCTACCTGCAACTGGGTTTACAAGTCACACTTATCTCTAACACGGTGTAGGACACTCCATGAGTCCTTCACCCAGGAGGGAAATAATTACATTTTTGAAGAAAATAAAATAAATAAAAGGTTGATAAAATTAAACCAAAGCCCAAAATGAGAAGTCAATATCAAAGTTGAAAGAACAAAAAAGGTTCGAAATGAAAGTAACATACAAGATGAGAGTTAACAAGGTAGTTTAGTCTCTTTTTCTAGAAGAGTTTTGGTATGCACAATTTGGATAAGGAAATTAACTCAAAGCTGTCCTTTTACAGTATCTTGTTGTGTGGATAATCATGGGTCACAGCCTCAGAGACGACATGTCTAGAAACATGGGAAGTGGACCTAACAATGGGAATCACATGGTGCCATTTGAGGATCCAAAATGGAGTTCAAGACATTACAAAGCAAAACAAAAACATTGCAAATTATCAACACGGAATCAAATCATGACATTAACATGACGAAACTGAGAGGCTGAGCAGAATTAGCCATTATGGCCTCTAATTTTTCTGTCATCCTCTTTTCTGGAAGTCTCCCTAGTAAATTCAGGGCTGCTTTTTTTAGATAAATGAAAACTGCTTGAGAATTATAATATCTTACATGACTAATCAAACTGAAAATGCTGCCAATTAAATGACAATGAAGCATCATAAATGATAATTAATTGTTTACTTCTTTACAGCTATGAACACTACTCAATTAATTAGAGCAACAAGGACTATGTATAATGAGTATATTAAAAAATAAAGTTTTTAAACAAATAGAAGCTCTTCATGAGGTGATTTTACACTAATACTATAATTGGTGGTTTAGAATGTTACTGCGTAAATTTAATTACACAGTGTAGTCTTAAGTCATGTAATGTAAAGTCGCCAGGGCGGGTAGTGGGAGGGGCCAAGTGAGCAATTTCTTTCAGGCTTTCTTCACTGATAAACACTAATAAGTTAAGAGGCTGCTTTCACCAACGGGTTTCCAAAAACTCTTTTAGAAACATAACAGTAATCAAAAAATTAAAGAGAAAAGATAGAATGTTGTCATGAAAGAGCTTTCAAGAGGTCAAGCTACCATTAATGTCCTCTTCGTCATAAAAATCAATCCCTACAGTTAGCATGTTGCTGATCACTGGTTCTGACAATGTTTTGTTGATTTTTAAGTATGCCCTGCCCATCAAATAGTCATTAATGACATGAGATTGGAAGCCATGATTATATGATTGTTTTTTTTGAGATGCTAAAACAAATGGAATTTCCATAAACCTGATCAGGATGAGGATCAACAAATAGATACAAGGAGCAAATAAATATGAATGGTCACTTATCTGGTGAAGTGGAAACTCCGAGTCTCCATACAGTTCTTATCAGAGTAGCTTATCATTAAGTAAATGTTCGACAGAGTAGAACTTCAGTTTTGAACAGGGGCAAACAGATTCTTCTTCTTCATACCAGGATGTAGGTTAATATCTGCGTTATGTAAGTGCATATCGATCTTCTATTTTGTGTGTGATTTATTCATTCATACTCGTATCTAATTTCTTTGACAACTTGTAAAGCCCTTTGAGCTACAATGTTTGCATGAAAATGTGCTATAGAAGTAAATGCTGCTTCTGTTGTTGCTTTCATCTGTGATGTGCTGCAGAATTTTGTTTTCTAAACCCAGTATCTGTTCTCTAGACAGTCCATTTCTTTTTAGTATTGCCATAGTGTACACTACTTTAATAACTTTCAGTTTCTCTTCCGGCAGTTTTCATCCATACTTCATGTGCGTTTAACATTTGCTGCAGTCCAGTCTGAGATGGAAAAGCTTCCAGTAAAAACTATTGACACAAAGAAATGCCATTAAAAAACTCCTAGTGTGTACAAGGTCAAGATGGAGATGAAATAACTACAAGAATCTACTGAATAAGTTTCTGACTCTCAGTATGTTTATTGGGGTATAACTGAATTACTATTTTATTTGTTAGTAAGACAGGCCCATAACAAATAGGTACTGTACTGTATATAGATATTATATTTTTCAGAATTCGTACACTACATTAATCCCATGTTTTGTCTACAACAAAATAATACAAAGTGATAAGACTCTATGTCACTGATATTCCTAACTTTTAGATGATGATTATGTGGGTTCTCCACAATTATATATAATAATCAGGACAAGCTGTTCTGCTCCACATGTACAATAACAGAATGTATTGCTTTCCTGAAGTTAAGAAATAGTTTTTGTTGTTACTAAATCTGGATCAGATGCTAGTAATTTAAAGGGTGCACTCATGCACACGTTGCCAAGACCTTGTGCACAATCACCCGTTAACTTAACATGCGCACCCCTGTTTGTTGAAGGAAACAGGCGTTAGGGTAAATATCCACATAGAGTTGGTAAAGGTGTTTAAACTCTTAAAAGCCAAGAACTGGCAATCAATGTAGCACCACAACAGCCTAGATTAGGCAAATTCCTCTGTCCACTCATTTTAGGATCCCACTTATTCCAGGGTTACAGAAAGCTGGAGAGTATGCCGTTAATTGTAATATACACATTCCAACATTCATCTATACCATGCCAATTTAGAGCTGCGAGTCATCCAAATATGTACCTTTTTGGTATCCAGGAGAAAATTAGAGTATTCAGTGGAAAACCCATAGAGACACAGAGAGAACTGCAAATTTTACACAGATGATGACTGTCAGCCCCTGGAGCAATAAGGCACTAATGCTGATTACAAAACCACAATGCTACACCAGCTTTGGAAGATTAAGGTTAGAAGTTAAGACAAAACCAAAATCCATTCAATATATTGCAATTCTAATATTTACAATCACCATAGTGATAAAATATTTCACTTGTTTTACTCAAGGTAATGTCTCAATTATTAATAAGAATGGCAATTTTGTACCTGTTTATGTCAGTTATTTGGATTGGGTAAATGTGTTGCATTATGGAAACATGCAGTCCCATGAAAAAAAACAATAATCCCTGCAAGAAACTCTATGGTAGCAAGATTTGAGTTTAATTTAGTCCCAGTGCTTACCGTTAAGGCTACTCCTGTCAATCAGATTAGTGTCAGGCGGCCAATATCCTCCGTCACCATGGCGACCTAAAGAGTAAAAAAGGTTTTTTAGAGGAATGGCATGAAAGGAATCCAAATGACACAATTTACGTGAGATAAGCAAAGCTGTTCAGAAATCTACAAAGAGGTCAAGAGTCCTCTGTTCGCTGCTCTTTTCACCCCTCTGGTCTCTTAATTATTGAAACTGAAAAGGCAGAGGTTGAAAATTAATTTCATTTCAATATTTTCGTCATGGAAATGGCAAAGCAGTGAATCGGTAAGCATGGATCAAGGTCTCAAGATTTCAAGGAGTACATGTCAATTTTCTAATAAATGTAAATGCCCACCTACAAAAAGAAAATGAATGGCCTTATGTTGCACAGTAAGCATCACATATGTATGTATGTCTGAACATTAAAATCATGCTTGTTTAAGGGCTGGTAGCTTATAAGAAATCAGGATGTTAACATTTCAGTATTATCCAGCCATCATTTCAGTGAATCCAGTTTTAGTATCATAAACAAGCTGACCAGATCCCAGTAACATTCAGCTCAACACAGGTAGTAAATTGGGATGGAGCACCAGTTTATCATGGGGCAAATCCACATGCTCACTCAATTTGGAGTCATTGACTAACTGTGACAAGAACAGGCCATTCAGTCCAACAAGCTCACCTAGATGATCTGAAACAAGTTGAGATTTGTAGGTTCCTAATTTCCTGCTCTCCACTGCACTACTTGGTAAATTATTCCATGTGTTTATGTTTCTTTGCATGAAGAAAAACCTTCTAACATTTGTGCAAAATCTGTCGCTTACAAGTTACCAAACATATCCCCAGACTTTTGATGCAGAATTCATTGTAAAGCAGCAACTGAGATTCAATGTACTAATTCCTTTCATGTAAATTTAAATACTTCAATCATGTCCCCTCTTTCTCTCCATTTGCTTAAACTGAAAAAGTATAACTCCTTCAATCCATCCTCAAAGCTCATTTCTCTCACTCCTAGAACCAGCCTAGTACCTCTTCTCTGGACATTCTCTAACAGAGCTACGTCCTTTTGTATGTCTGGTTAATTTTCTTTGCAGATTCGATAAGGACATGAACACACCCCACTGTCAGGTACGCTTTGGTTTCACCAAAGTCACAAAAGAATAAATTGGACTCTGCCGCTGCATGTATTAAAAGTAAAATTCCACTTCTGGTTAACGGAAATAGACCAAAAGTGGACAGAAATCTACATTTCGTTCCTAATACTTGTATGCAAAATTTGGTGGAGTAAAAGCGTACTCAAGTTATTGTGTTTACGTACACACACACAGACATAATTCCAAAAATTGTATTTTTGGACTCAGGGAAGTCTAAAACGTTGAGATTAATCAAAATCTCAAAATGGAATTTTTGGAGGATTCCAATACTTTCCCTACACTTCATATACGAGAAAGTCAAGGAGGTCTAAAATGTCGAGATTCATCAAAATATCAAATTTTTGGACAATTACAATACTTTCCGTATACTTTGTAAGTGAGAAAAGTAAAAAGCACACATAGTGCTGTTCACAGATTGCAGTACTTCCACACACGAGAGTGGACCAGCAGAATGCTGCAAAGCTGCCCACTCTGTAAAATGCAGCTGACTGCTTACACTTCAAGCAGGATCCATATTAGGAAAAGAATAGCAGACATAGATTGTTCAAAATGTAAAATATCAAAAAATAAAATGATTTATTTGAACAAGATAATCCACACAGTAGAATCCTAAACATGGGCTGGCAGTTATAAATGGAGAAGGCAAAACAATTTAGACAAAAGTTCCCAAAAAGCTCAGGATAAAAGACAAAATCCAAAAACAAAGCAAACATTAAAAACACCTGAAGCAAAGTTACTATAACCAGGGAGAATTGGATACTGTCTGTTGAAAAGGCAAGGCTATAAATGCTTGAGTGAAAAAACTGTGCTTAATTCTCCTATAAATGTCCCAGGCCTTCCATCACATTACCAGTGCATAGGAGCCATTGACATACAACAGACTCAGGTAGTAGGGGTCAGAGGCAGAAGGCAGGTTCAAAGAGGTGGAGTATAAGTCTATTCCTGTGTGTGGCGATAGGCATACTGAAGAATGAATGTTCAAACAATCCAAATCTGAATTGTGAATTTTAGATGGACTGCAATAAAAAGTAAGACTAGTTTAAGATGGATTAATTCACTGGATCATTGCTTTTCAAACAAGTGTAAGAGAAGGCCGGCAGCTCAACCAGGCTGAAATGCCCCTGAGATGGAAGTATGGAGGAAGACAGCTTTTCTAGGACATTGCCTCCCCCAAGATGCTAGATGGCAGCTTCCCTGGACTGCAGCGGTACCCTGGATTACCGCAGGGTACTATGGGACGTGAAGTTTGGCAATACAGTCCTGCTGGGTATTGTGGGTGACTCCAGGGGACGCTGTGGGAAGAACCTGGAAGACAAAGTTCTCACCTAGTCTAGAAGTACTAGTGGATCATGAGAATGGAAACCCTGAAGTACTTCCGGGCTGATCAGAAACTTGAATTCTTCTTCTGACCCAGAAGTGCTGGCAAGTCAGGTGGGGAGGAAGAGCAGAAGCACCTCTGGGTCAAGGACTATATAAAGGGCTACGAAACACCCAGCAGGCTAGCCAGAGTCAGGTGGAGGTGGACAAAACTTGCTGGGAGGTGTGGAGGAGAAAAGACAGAGAGAGAATTGTGTTGATTATTGTATTTACTTGTATTAGTCGTGGCTGTTGTGCTTAGTGGCACTATTTATAGAAGAAAAAAGTATTAAAATACTGCTTAGTGCTTTTACCTGGTGTCCTGAGCGTCTGTCTGTTAGGTTTAAAGGGGCCACCTAGCATTCATACAAGCCATATTGAACTATGCAATCTGTTAGGCATTGTTTTACACTTTGAATATTTATTGATTTGAACTTGTAATTTTTACCTTATTTATTAGCCTGATGGAAATTAGGATTAGCATGGGCATCAGCTTGGGATAAGAACACAATTTTCTTATGCAAACATAATAACGGTTTTAGGGTTATCAGTCATTCATATAATCATTTTTAACTCCACTTGGAGTGACCCTTTAACTTTAGGATATATGAGGCACAGAAAAAACACAAGAAACAAAAGAGAAGACCCTCACCGTCACCCAGACCAGACGTCTGCATTCTCACTGAAATTGCATATAAAAGACCTCAGCTGATTGAAGAAATGTTTTAAGCAGCTATGCTCCTAGGTTTGAAGGGGCTCATCTTCATCATCATCTATACCCTTACATAAGTATCTTTCAATAAGACTCTTTCAAATATATTTCCTACTTTTTGCTACTATTGGTTTTACTGAGTTGTATTACTTTTTCTATATTGTAATATGAAGTTCACGTTGTTTGGTTGTGCCAAGGTATTGTGCTAACAGCACAAGTTTCAAATACATCAACATCCAATTATGCTTAAGGCTGAATAACAGGACCTCACAGCATGACAGATGATGAACCTGCCTTGCTTGTAACCGTTCTTCTATGATGGGCCTCAGACCAATGTAGCAGTCTCTATTCCCAGTTACGCTGCCAATGTCAGTATTCGAAAAAGACTAATGGGAAACATTACTGGGATTGAAGAACAAAGAATTAATTCCTATCTTGCCCAAGGTGTAAAAATACTGTTATATTGAGCTCATCAATCCACTGTAGGACTGAACTGAATAAGTCCTGAGTGAAACGTGCCTCCTCGATTTCATTCTTTAAGCCAGGTTGCAAAATATGTCATCCATACAGTATAATTTACTGTGGACAATACAGGATCTATGTATCTATGTTGATATATATGTAGTTACCATATTTCTATGAACCATTATAAATAAATTGTATTACTTTGTTTATTAAAATGAGTGTGTTTTATTCACCTTAATATAATAGCTGGAAACTCCTCTTAGAGAGAAAGAGATTAGGAGCATGTGCTGATAAAGAGCATTGGCGCACCCACCACATGACAAACCAACTCAGGATCCCACATTATGACCCGAGTGCAGCCATGCAAAAGGTGACACCTCAGCACCACACTATTTCAAATGGAATGGAACCAGTGTGAGGTTTTTTAGGATGGCTGGAGTGTCAATTATGCCAAAACCCCCCACGTTTTTTCCCTGCAGCTTGGAGGGCCTACACGTTGGGCTGGATGAAGATTAACGTCATACCCAGGACGGAGCAATTGCAGGTTAAGGGTCTTGCTCAAGGGCCCAACAGAGTAGAGTCACTTTTGGCATTTATGGGATTCGAACCGGCAACCTTTCGCTTGCCAGTGCAAATCCTTAGCCTCAGAGCCACCACTCCACCCTGAGAAAGGTATGGAAAATGACATGGGAGCCTTATTAAATAATTAATTGCTGGCATTGCCAAAGGTAAAACTGACAATTAATTAGCATCAATCAGTCAATTCTTTTTCTCACATCAATACAAATTTCTGACGCTGGAGTGGATGCCAGTTCAACACAAGGTGCAGTTGCACACACACTGACATAGGCCTAATCTGAAATTTGAATAGTGGAAGAAAAACCAAGTACCTGGGGGAGACACAAAGAAAAACATGTACAATCCACACCGATGTGAGTAAGTGAGAGTGGGATTTGATCCCAGGACAATGGATTAGTGAGGAAATTTACCACTGCGCTGCCCATAAAACCACTTCTAGCAGCAAACAGGTAACTGTCAAATTTGAAGCATTCTGCACCTTATATGCTATTCATATTTAAATACACATCATAGGACTTTATTATTCAAAATCATAAAAGGTATGAAAGTAGTTCTAGTGCTCTTAAATAGTTCATTTCTAGTGCTCTTAAATAGTTTTAAGTAAATGTCATGTGGTAGCGTACAATATAAAAGCCATAATTAAGGCCCTGATATAGGCCAGAATATTTTGAAAGTAATATATTTTTTGAGTGTAAATGATTCACTCTTGTAAGTTTTAAGAGTACAGTATGTTTTACATAGGCCCATGGCACTATGTGAACATGTTTTCTTAATATTATAAGCTGACTGACCAGATAAGAGCTAGTAAAAATAAACAAATAAATAACACAACAAGCAATGAATAATTGATTTCTGCTTTCTGGTTTTAAATATTTAGCTGACAGAAAAAGATATTCAGTGCAAAGCTGTTAGTGGGACTCATCAATATTTGTTATACTAGCTTAGCATGTTTTCACCATTGCTAATATTTTACTCCTTTCAAGCCAGAATTAGTCAAGGAATATACAACAGACTCACACTCTTTATACTGACTTTACAGGATTATTTTACATGAAATGCCAGAAAGATGGACTTTCAAAGTTACTTAAAATTAATCTCCTGAAGATGAGCTGACATTGGACTTTCACCAGTACAGAAGTAAATAATGGGATTTTCTCTACTGATAATGTAAATCTTTGGGTTTCTCACATGTAACTTTATTAATTAGATCAATTATCACACAGGCTCTGGCATGCTGAAGTGAGCACACACGTAAATCAGCACATAAAGTGGTGATGCGCTTCATTCCTGGAACAACAATAGAGAGCAGCAGGTAACAAAAAAAATGTCTTGACAGATTGGGGACAAAGTACCTTGGTCATTAGCCATTTTGTCAGGGTGTTCCACTGCAGGAAAAAAGAAAAAGAAAAGAAGATAATGTTATTAGATTTAAAACTGCTTTCTGACAAAGAGATTGAAGAAACAGGGAGTCTGTTGCTTCACAATGAAAAGAATCTCAGAATACAGACACTTTCTATTTTCTCTTTAAGGCAAAGGGAGCATTTAACCTTTTCCAAAAATGGAAACAGTTTGAACACCATACTAAGTGTGTTTTGTAAGCGCCATGTTTCTGGATAATGCTCTCCTTTTAATAACTGCAAACATGCGATGAGAAATCAGACAAGGGAGAGCACATCTTCAAGTATTAGAAAATAGTTTGACAAAGAAAAGACATTTTGCTGCAATTTCAGTTCTTGACTTCATATAATAATCATTTACTTCTGATGCCTCTATATACAGCAGCTCATGTTTTCTCTTGTTTCTTGTTTCACAAATAAGCGAAAAGGTGAAACCAACCTGTAGTTTATTAAGGCTTTTCCCTCACCGGTCCATCACACGATTGCAAAGCAGGTGTCAATATTGTTTCCAGCTCTTTGTAATTTTTTAAGTCCAATATCACAGTCCTACATCACCCTTGCCACATTGGAACTAGAAAGTCTATATCTTTTGGTAGATGTGTCTATGTGTTTAAAATAAATGATTTCTTATTATGTTTAGCAACTCTAATGTTGTGAATTGTGCTGGTGGGAGAGAGAGAGAGCGAGAGAGAGAGAGACCACCTTGTGATGTGAACTACAACATGGGCAATCTGAGGGTAAGAATTTAGACGGTCAACTAATATGATGGAAAGGAGTGCTAAATAGACACCTGAAATAAAGTTTAGTACAAAAACATGGAGACCAGGGATCTGGAAATTTGAAACATGGAGGACTGAGCAATTTTCCAGCAATCTATACAAATATGGAGATATGTAACTGTAAATGGTGGCATTCGCAGTCACACTACAATAAAGGCACTTCACAGAAATAGTTGCCTAAAATTGATGGAGCGATAAGGAACCTATCTATCGATCTATTTATCTGTCTGTCTGTAGCTCCTTGATATATGAACGTGCACAAAACTACCTGTTGCTGTCTCACCTCTACTGTTACTTTAAAAGATGCACATATACAGTGGATTCAGAAAGTACTCAGACCCCTTCATTTTCTCCACACTTTATTGTGCTGTAGATTTATTTTTAAGTGGATAAACAAATGTTTTCACTTTGTCATTATCTCTTATTTATGTAAATATTCAGGCCCTTTGCTGTGATCAGGTCTATCCTGTTTTCTTTAATTATCCTTATGATGTTTCAAAAACTTGACTGGAGTCTACCTGTGGCAAAGTGAATTAATTGAATATAGTTCAGAAGAGCACACACCTGTGTACTCTCTGTAGACCTCTCTGATAAAATTGTAGGCACAGATCAGGGAAAGGGTATTAAATCATTTATAAAGCTTTGAGTGATCCTAGGAGCCCAGTGGGAGTGATTGTGGAATAGAAGATGTTTGTAACCCCCAAGACTCGCCATAGAGTTGGTCTCCTAACCGGGCAAGAAGGACCCTGGTAAGGGAAGTGACCAAAAACCCAATGGTTACTCTAAGAGTAAGTCCTCTGCTGGGATTGGATAACCTGACAGCAGGACAGCCTTCTCAGCAGCACTTCATTAATCAGGAGTTTATGGTAGAATGGTCATCCCATTAAGACTTTGTCAAACAACATTTAAAGGAGTCTGAGAGCATGAGGAAAAATGTTCTCTGGTCTGATAAGACAAAAAATGAACTCTTTGGGCAGAACTCCAAGCACTACGCCTGGTGAAGACCAGGCACTGCTTATCATCTGCCTAATACCATCCCTCTGGTGGTGCATGGTGATGGCAACATCATACTATGGAGTTCTTCTCAGTGACAGGGACAGAAAGACTGGTCAGAATGGAGAGATCCTTGCAAAAAGCCTGTTCCAAAGCACACGCTACCTCAGACTTGTGCTTTACCTTTCAGCATGACAATGACCCGAAGCAAACAACCTGAGTGCAAAGTCCAATTGGGGAGACCTAAAGATGGCAGTTTACAGATGTTTCCCACCCAATTGAATGTAGCTTGAGAGGAGCTGCTAGGAAGAATGAGATAAATTCGCCCAAATCCATGTGTGCAAGGCTTGTAGTTATTTACCAATGAAAACTTGAAGCTATAATTGTTGCAAAAAGGGTTTTTACAAAGCACTAAATTATGAGTACGAATATTTATATGAATGACAGATTTTAATAGAGAGTCTAGTACTTTCTGAATCCACTGTATACTGTAATATTAGAATAAAATCTGCAGTGTTGTATTAAAGTACCCAACAGCCATACTTGAGAAAGTGTGGTAAGGAGTACATCCTTAACTTAAATATTATCAAATATTATATATTAAATCAAATATTATGAGCACTACAGTTAAAGAATTACCCAAAAAAGCTTCTAAATACTAAAAACTGTACTGGTATAATATGCTGAGACACCAAACAACCCTTTCAAAACAAAATATGAACACTAATTCTTTTCTAACTGGTAATGATTGATGTTTATCTAGAATTATTACATTTTATCTGTAAAATTACATTTCAAAGCTGACAAGCATCATACAGTGTATTTACGTCATCAGTTACAAATTTTGTGGCATTGATTTGGCATCAATAGCGCGTCAGAAATATTTACTAGATTAAAAAAGGTACATTTAATGGGAAATACTGTCTTAGATTTGTGATACTTTTTACAATCCCATGTTAAACGCTAGAATTCCAACAACAAAGAAACGTATCAATGTAAATAAGTAACAGGAATAGTCCAATGGCGTTCTAATGCTATATGTCCATTTTCATCTGAATGGTACTGTCACTTTAAATACTTAAATATAATATTACATTTTGAAAAGGGAAAGATTGCAATGTAAATACATGTATTATTATTATCATTATTACATTGCTTTCTATCTGTTTAACGATTTTTATATGTAGCTCATTCTCTCTCTTTATTACACATCAAAGCTATAGTCAGAAAATGTGACAAAAAAGGCTAATCTGGGCCATCGGTCTTCACAGATCAGCATCTTTCTTTTTAATTCTCCACAGACATTCACCTGGATTTCATATTTACCATTTTGTTTATTTAAAAAATATCTGTTTTTTAGTTCGAAATGTGTCTTCTTCTAAACGCACCTATTGATGAGATTTTTTTCTGGCTGTGCACATTGACAAAATTGTTGTGGAGAGTTAAACAAATTGTCTGTGAGCAAATGAAAGAAACCTGTTTTTTTTTTAATCAGTTGGAAAAAGTCTAAATGTGCTTTCAGAGGAGAATGATTGATTTGCAGCTTGAGATACCACTTCTAGTGCTTCTAGGTCTCCTTTCTAACAACTGCAATCAATTTATGCTTTACTCCTGCTGATTGCTACGCTATAGGGCTTTAGAACATTTTTAAAATATACTGTACCTGGCATTCCAGGAGGGTCTTCAAACCTGCTATTAGGATTGTGCTTGTTTATCTAAACTGTCCACAATAACACTAATGTCCATTTTCTTTTGTAATTTCATCAAAAACAAATTTGCTCTGGCTACTGACAAACAGTTTTGTGAGACATTTCCAACCTTTGGGTGTTCTGAAGAGAATGGAGTCAGACAGCGGGCCGACTCCCTTTGCATTCTTGGCCTGGATGCGGAAGTAGTAAACAGTGTCAAGGTTGAGGTCCATGATCTGGTGAGTGAGGCGGTCTCCACTAATGGACTCCATTACCCAGTCATCAATTGGCATGTTCTTGTCAAGCGTGTAGAAGAGAATGTATCCTTGGGAAAATAAATCAACAGGACAAAAACAGTTAAAACCATTAACCTACTAGAATCATCATACCCCCACATTGAAATTACAAAGAAAACAGAAGGTTTAGTCATTCCAGATGTTCTAATTGACACAATAAAGGAACTTCATCTGCTCTTGGTTTGTTTAAGGGAAACTCTGCAGGGCTCTGACATTTTGAAATTATCAAAACCATCAACAAACATGAATCCAACAGATTCCAGGATGCACTTACATATTGGAAGTTATGGCTACATGAAAATAGAGACTATACAAACCCCTGAGTAACCGAGCAGAGACAAAGAAAACATCTGGAACAAGCCGATGATTAATATTGACAAACTACCAAAAGAAATACCTTGATGTCTTTCAACACTGTACAGGTTTTAAAATACTTGGCATACAAAATATCTTATCAGCTTAAGAATCTCCTCAATTTGTACAATGTTGTAGGGCTCACATAGTCATGAATTAGAAAATTCAAGGCCACAATGTTTCAACTCTAACTTACCTATGAATTAAATAATTATTTTGGATCTTGTATCATGCATCTAGTTGACTTGTAAAGTTGATTTATTACATTTGACTTTGACTTGTATTTCTAACTGGATAAAAATCAGATATCTACTTTGACTTCATTCAAATATAGAAAGAGCTATTTATAGCATTTGGTTGCACATGTAGTTATCAGTACGTATTTGGAAAATACATAGATAGATAGATAGATAGATGGATAGATAGATAGATAGATAGATTACTTATTGTAATGTACAAATTGTACTTTCTGCCATTTTATATCGCATATTTCAGAATTTTTACATTCAACAAGTGAAGCAGCCCAGTGCAGCTAAGCATCAGCACCAAGTAACTTAATTTCTTTTTAAGGGTCTTTTTCAGTTCTGAATGCCACAGTATTAAGGTGAAGTGCATTGTGTTCCATTTTCAATTATCGTAGTAGAGCTATCCATCATTCTGCCCATCATTCCTAGCATGTTCTGAAGAAAGAAAGAAAGAAAGAAAGAAAGAAAGAAAAGCAAAGCACAATTCAGCAGTTATTTTAAACCTTATGTATTCTTCTTGCAGGAAAACTGCAAATGGATTGTGCTTGCACACTATTTCAATAAGCTAGGCGGACCCTTTGAAATGTAAAGAACCTGTGCAAAATATGATGCTTGGTTTTTCTCTTTAACTTGTTCCTAATTCCCATGTATAATTAATTTTAAGGAAGCTTGCTTCAATTTTTGAAAAATATGCTGCTACCCAACAGCAACAGTGGAAAGTGCAGAAAATATAATCAATAATTAGTGTGTCACTGTGATTTATGACTTAAATGGTTAAGGAGACACAGATGCAATTTCTTTTAACTATTTCAGTATAGATTTTGCTAGCATACTGTATATAAACCTATATAAAAGTATTCTGTGAATTTGTGCCAGTATTTGAGGTGTAGAATAAGGTTCCTTTAAAAATGTAAATATCCGAAAAGATGTTAATGCTTGCATCAGTTTATGACTGCAGTGTGGAAGAGTGGAAGAAAGAGCTTGTAAAGAACTGTAATGTTGTAAATAATACTTAAACATGATAATAAGCCGCAGGCACCATGCCTGGCTGCTGCTCTTTCTTTGTCACAATAGTCTAAAAGCTTAGTGCTTTTTTGTTGAAAGTCATCGAACCATTTATACCTTGGACATGTTTCCACCAAACCGTACAATTTGAGCACAAAAACTCAGTGACAGATAAGCAAGTTTCTAATGTTCCTGCAACTCTTATTCGAATGATGATGATAATGCGCTAATAGTTTCTGTATGATAAATGCTCGTACTTTGTTAGTTTTCTCCTGAGCTTAGCACATTTTCCTTTATTTATTTAGGTTTTCAATCATGTAGAATTTTAGCTTATTTTCACTTTGCTTTTGAACTGGTTAATTTAATGTTTCAGTCTAATTTGTGTTTTTGTGGGTGCTGTCATTTTCAGTGTCCATTACAAAGACGTGATGGCTTGTTGTCTGGGATCAGAGTCACACAAGTTTAGGTGTGTCATGTCATTGGTGTGATTTTATTTTAAGTATAATTACCAAAGTTTGTTAATTCATTTTAAAACATTTCTGCAAGTATTTTTGTCAAACTGGTTACTGACTTTTGTATAAGAATTTTTTGACATTGGGTTCTAATGTATTTATTAGTTTTGTCACACAGTGGTTAGTCTTTACTAGTTATAACTCCCTGATTGTTTTAACGGTTAAACTTTTCACCTGTTGGTTCACTCTGCTCTTCAGCTGCCTGCCAGTTTAAACCCTGAAGTTCTTTGTATGCTTTAAGTTAAACCAGAATTAAAAACAAACTTGAATGCTTCCTTTTCCTCTAATGCTCGAGTGTCCTGTCCTCTGCTGCACATTATGTAGTGTTTGCAGATTTGTTTCTGGGCTTGCAATGACTAACCTATTTTTTAGAAAGTGTGTGACTTCTGAAAAAATAGAGATCTACTCCTATTATTATTGACTGTAGTATAGCAGTGAATGAGTTCTGTATGCCAAAGGTGATAAACCACTTAACCCTGCAGCTGGCCTAATGCATTACAATTCTTTTTATTTCAGAGTAACTATAAAGGCCCTTCATTTTAGGCATTACACACCTCTCAATACCAGGCCATAATTTTCCAGCCATTACATCAGCCTTAAAGTACAGCTTTGAAGTTCTACTTTCAACACATGCTCTCACCGAGTTTTCCAGCACCCACTACTGCAGATAACATGCAATCTGTGGCATGAAGTGAATTTTATTAGCACTGTGACAATGATCACCATGACAGGCCCTCTATGAAAGAAAGATTGATGATGAACATCGCGACCAAGCAAAAGGCTGGCAAGTTGAGCTATGAAGGCAAGAGACCATGTAACAAGAGCTCAAGGCAGATATTTGAAAGCAAGTCACAATATTTACTTCCCTAGGTTAAATAGCTGCTAGGAATTCTAACTGGATACTTTCAGGCAGCTAAAGAATTTTATTTTCTTTGGCTTGATGTCTTGGTTCCTTCTTTTTAAGGAATATGGACTGCATCTGTTTAGATGATTTATTTTGTTTAAATCATAATTCTACAGTCAGTAATATGGTGGTAAACTTCTTACTCTATAAAATGTCTGTGTTTTTCTGCCAAGAGATGATTATAAATACATACTCAAAAATGCCTAACCCAGTGTTTGGTAATGGGGGCCTTGATTTGTTGCCAGCAGTACTGGATGCACAGAAGGAGCCCAACCTGGATGATGTGTCATTTCATCTCAGGACACACAAACTTAATCACTCAAACAGGTCTAAATTAAAGCTGCCAATTAAACTGTCCTACATGTCTCTGTGACTGCAGTTTCCAATGTAACTCTGGGTTACTTATAGATATATATCTTATATGTATAAACATCTACACGTGGAAGTGTGTGTGTCTGTCTGTCTGGCCCTGAAGTGCGAGGCTACAGCATGAAGCTCAAAGAGCTGGCAAGGCGGCTCCAAGTTAACGAGTCGGAAGAAGAAAGAAGTACGAGGCTACAGCATGAAGCTGAAAGCTCTGTGAAAGTGAAAGACAAACGACAGAGAACCTCGCTTAGTCGCTGATAGACAAGGGGGGCGAGCATGTCCGCAAAACGAAACTGCCGACCCTGTATATCAATTTTGTTCCTGACGATTTCAATAGTTTCTAGGAGTCTTGGCTTTTTACAGAATTAATATATATATACAGTCCAGGTCTAAAGTCCAAAACACACACACTATATTTTCTTCTTTGTTTTACAGTACCACACAATGCACCAATCCCCAACAATGCTCACATTCCTTCTTTTCTCTTTCTTTCCTTTCATTCTTTCATCTTCAATATTCTTCTGCCACCTCTACTCCCCTCCTCACAAGCTGCGTCCTCTGCCTCCTGACTCTGGCTCCCTGAGAAGTGGCTGCTGTCTCCTTTTATAAGGCATCCGGAAGTGCTCCAGGTGCTCGTTGACCTAATTCTAGCAGCACTTCCGGGTGTGGCGGAAGAGCTGCTGTCCAAGGCTCAGCAGCACCCCCTGGCGGCGCCCCCAGATCACAACAGGGCTGCATCCAACTCCATCTTCCATGAAACCCTGCTGGAGTCCAAGGCACCACTGCAACCCATGGGGGCTGCCATCTAGTGTCCCTGGGGAGGAACTGTTCTGCCCACGTTTGCTCCCCCGGTCCTCTCAGTGAAGAGGCCAGATAAGGACCCTGGCAATGTGTGACTACATATACATTATATATATATATATATATATATATATATATATATATATATATATATAGTGACAGATTAGGGTTTCCTCACACCCTTGTACCCTCAGACCACACGTCAGACACCAGATAAAAGTCCAATAATATTTATTATAATAATAATGTGCACAAAGCACGCTCCTCTCCACAATTCTCCAATAAACAAATCACAATAACAATCCTCCTCTCCCAGACGCTTAGCCATCCTGCCTCTCAACTCAGCTCGTCCGTCTGGGATTTTCCACAGTCCTTTATAGTCCCTGACCCGGAAGTGTTTGTCCCTCAGTCCATGTGACTTTCTATCACTTCCGGGTCATGTAAAACTTCTCTTTTTCTTCAACCTGGAAGTACGTCATTCCTCCCGTTCACGTGACCAGGACGCACTTCCAGGTTATAGGGCACATATGAGTCTACGAGCCTCGCTACAGCAACTCCTTGTGGGCCCCAAGGTATCCAGCAGGTCTGTGTATAAAAACTACAAAGTCCATGAGGCCCTGCTGCAACTCGGGGCACGTCCATGCTGTCGGGAGAGCTCCTCTTGCCGGACATCCATCACAATATATATATATATATATATATATATATATATATATATATATATATATACTGTATATATTTATATATATATATATTTATATATATTACATATAGCTTCATTTTAGTGTAACCCTGATATGCTGTATAAGCATTTAATTATCATTTTTATCATGGATTCGCAATCCGTACTGACCCCTACTTTCTCTGCTGTTCTTTTTACAGTTTTCTGTGGTGGCGATCTACACCATCACCACCTGATCAAGGTACCATGCAGTCCCTACATTGATGGATTGAAGGCCAGAGGTCCACATGAACATCATCATCTAATTCTTTCATGTGAAGCCTGAAAACCATGAGGACTTATTGAGATCATTTATGTTAGGTAGAATGCCTAGTGGGGGCTGGGTGGTCTCGTGGCCTGGAACCCCTGCAGCTTTTGTTTTCTTTCTGCAGCCCTCTGGAGGTTTTGTTTTTTTTTCTGTCCTCCTGGTCTTTGGACCTTACTTTATTCTTTGTTACTTAGTATTGCCTAATCTTATGGGTTGGAGACAGTGGCACAGACCAGAAAGCAGGAGCCAGAGCTGGAGGTGGTAGAGTTAAAGATGCTAAGATTTGCACTGGGTGTGAAAAGGATGGATAGGATTAGAAATGAGGAAATTAGAGGGTCAGCTCAAGTTGGACAGTTGGGAGACAAAGTCAGAGAGGCAAGATTGTGTTGGTTTGGACATGCTGAGATGCTGAGTATATTGGGAGAAGGGTGCTAAGGATAGAGCTGCCAGGCAAGAGGAAAAGAGGAAGGCCTAAGCGAAGGTTTATGGATGTGGTGAGAGAGGACATGCAGGTGATGGGTATGACAGAACAAGAAGCAGAGGAAAGGAAGATATGGAAGAAGATGATCTGCTATGGCAACCCCTACGGGGGATGAAGAAGTAAAGCACTTTGAGCTACTTTATTTGTATGAAAATGTTCTATATAAATAAATGTTGGTGTTGTTATGTGATTAAAAATGGTGGCAAACACTGTTTATTGGGAAGGATATGTTAAAAGAAGTGGAAAATAATTCAGCTGCCAACCACTATGAATGGTACCAAGCAAAACTCTTGTGAATTTTAGGAAATGTTATAATGGAAAGTTACTGCTCAACAGTTAAAAAAGTCAAGACAAAAACAGGAAAATAATTAGAGAAGGACAGAAATAAACAAAAAAGGGGAAAAGAAGACACAAAGCTACTGAGTAAAATAGAGGATCAGCTTATGCACCTACATGTCTCACTTCAGTCAATATTATATTGATCTGCCATTCCCACAAATAAGTTGTTTACACAGACTCTGTTATATATCCAAAATCTTAGCACACACAGGACTCGATTGCTTACACTTAAACATTGAATTGCGCTTGCACATTCTCTTGATCCAGGGAAAGAAAAGAGTCAAGAGTGCAACAATCCAAACAAAAAATAGATTAACAAAGGATAGTCAGGCTATTGAGCTGCCTCCCGAGACTTGTTAAACCACTGCTGTATATCCCAACAGAATGCATCCTTACTGATCAAACAAAACAAAAATAAATACACAAGCTGACGGTGACTGCTGTAGCTTGTTCTTCATCTTTTCCTTTTGGAGAAAACACAGACCTACCCAATATCTTAATTACACAAAGGATGTCACACCCCAATCAACCAATTCTGAACAAAAGAATAATTGGAATAAGTTATTAATTAAAATGCAGAGGGTGTAAAACCAGATAAAGAGATTACCTTGCAGCAAGGTACATATCCTGCAGATCTACAAGTGTATATCAATATAACAGAACATAGCAGAGCTACTTAATCCAATTCATGGTTGCGGAAAGTCAGAGCCTCTCATGGCACCCCTGGGCCTGACAGAAAACTGCTCTCGACACAGTCTATTACAGAATCCACTGATACACACACACACCAACACTTTCCAAACCTGGAATCACCATTTAGTCTCACCTGGCTGTATTTGAGAATGTGGAAGTAAATACCCTGAGCAAATCACACAGAACAACTTGGAAAAAGTGCAGACTCCACTGAGAAAAGAACCAACAGGCACAGGCTTTAAACCTACAGTAAATGCTGAATTTAGAAAAACAGCAGCACTACTCTCTGTACCACCAAGCCACTATCTTAGTCAGAAATGTGTTTGTTTTCTTTCAATTTTTGACATTTTATTTATTATAATGTACTAGCTGTGTGAGTCTGTGCTGTAAAAAGCGTGGGCTCCTAAAAACTACTGAAATCATCAGAAAAAAAATTAAAATGCAGAGTTGGCGGTTTCGTTTTGTGAACGTGCTCACCCCCTTGTCTATTAGCGGTTAAGCGAGTTTCTCTTTCCTCAGAGGTTTTGTTTTGCCGATGTGCTCGCCTCACTTGTGTATTAGCAGCTAAGTGAGTTTGTCTTTCATCGGACGTTTCACTTTGGCGACTGGGTCGCTTTCTTTCAGCTTCATGCTGTAGCCTCATACTTCTTTCTTCTTCCGACTCGTTAACTTAGGGCCGCCTTGCTGGTTCTTTGAGCATCAAGCTGTAGCCTCACACTTCAGGGTCGGACAGACAGATAGACAGACACACTTCCACACATAGATGTTTATATATATTATTTGTGAACTGTTTACTTAAAAGAGTCTGAGACTGTGAAATATTCATATTTAACAGAAATCACTGTAAGTATTAGTTGTACTTGGCCAAAATGAAACTGATGTCTCAATAAACAAGCTAAGAGAGTTGACCATTATGAAACTGAAGGAATAGCTGCTGATAATGAGGCTTTGCAGTTATATGCAAATAATAAATACCATGTTTCCCCGAAAATAAGACTGGGTCTTATATTAAATTTTGCTCCAAAAATGCATTAGGGCTTATTTTCAGGGGATATCTTATATTTATTCATGTACAACAATATACATTTATCCAAATACAGTCATGTCATTTTCTTCTGGAACATCGTCATAACTCTCCACATTCAAACCCTGAATTCCAGCCTGAATTTCTTGCTACTCCAGCCGCTTTTAGGATCCTCCAGGATCGATGTGCGTGCTTTGCCGACATACAAATGTAATCTTTTTTTTTTGCACCTTCACAATACCATCAGAATGTACGGCGGCGAATTTGAGCCACAGAAAAAAAAAAAAGGACATAATAAAAAATGTCCACTTTAACCTCGTAGCTTACTTTATCATTAAAGTAGACTGTCGTAAATGTCATCTTAAAACCAACCCAGTTGTTAATCGCTGGGGATTCCTCCTGACCTGACAGCAGCAGCAAGCAGCAATATATCGCCACACAGAACACATTAAATTTATAATATTCCAGCTCTCTGCACATTTAGAATTCTTAGATTTATACTTGATATCACTTTCACGATGAAATGCATTTAAATATGTATATTACATTTTACAGCTAAATCGTTAACTTTGTTTAAAAAATAAATACTGTTAATAGTTACACATATGGGGTGGCACAGTGGCAGAGTGGTAGCACTGCTCCCTCACAGGGAGTTGCGTCCCTTGTGATCCCTGCCTGGAGTTTCCATGTTTTTCTGGTGGGTTTCCACAGCGTGCTCAGTTTTCCATCCAAAGACATGAAGGTTTGGGGATTTAGCGAAGCTACAATGACGCCAGCGTATGTGTGTGCTTGTGTTCACCTTGTGATGAGCTGATGCTCCGTCCAGGGATTTTGTTTCTGTCTTGCGCCGATGCTGCTGGAATGGGTGCATCTCTGTATTGATGGATGTAATCATTAAACATCCTTTTCAGAGATATTGTGGCAAGGTGTCCTCGGAATTTAATGGATGTTTTGGGAACACACGTCATATCGCATGAAGCATAAACCTGGCTTTAGGTGCCTTACTTTTCAGCTGACGATCTTGACCAGGGTTTATTTTTGGGGTAGTGCTTATATTACAGAGCAGCCTGAAAATCATGCTAGGGCTTATTTTCAGAGTAGGTCTTATTTTCGGGGAAACACGGTAATAATAAATAAAAACATTTAACTGGTGATGTGTGTAGACCAAACGGTAGACTATTTCTTGCCACACATGAGTTACCTGGTCCATGGTTATTGAATTCACAATTCCCTAAATTCAATGACACAAATCTTGACGATTAGCAGGCATAGGTGGGACAAACACTCCTGATAAAAATCTCAGGGGGTAAGGACCTGGGAGGCCATAGACGATGCGCAAGATCTTGTTTTCCACCTCTTCCAATCCACCGTCCTGGAATGGTGTCGTTCAGGTAACGCCAGTGTTGTCGCCATTTTACTATAAATGAGAAACAGCGTTCGGTGGCATTCACTGGTACTTTTAGGTGGGCTTTTAAGCTTGGGACGTTCCTCTATCCAGTGATTTGTGGAATATGTTTCTGTCTTATACAGTTTGTTTGAAATACATTTTTGAAATCTGCTCTTTCATTTTGAATAGCCCTGTAAATACACACACACGCATATCTATATACAGTACATGCATAGTGTATAGATCATATTTATCACACAGATAGTGTAACCCAAAACATGTGAAATTATTTACAAAAACAAAGCAAAGGTTTATTTGTATGACTAACATGAAGGAGACACACCAAAATTGAAGCTGCTTTAAAATATCTCAGAATACAAAATTAACATGTGCCCTTTGAGGCAGAACTAACTCACCTGTGATTTTTCCGTTGCCCTCAAGTGGAGGTTGCCAGCTAATGATCACAGCTCGAGGTTTGCCCTCCCTGCTTATTACTGTGAGGTCCTTAGGGGCAGAACTGGGAGCTGAGTGGTGGGAATCACAGGAGGACATAAAATAAAAGAAAAACAGCTTAAGACCTTGACCTTGATTTTGCCTAGAAGACCATGATTATTACAAAACAATAATTTAGGTTTACATTATGCATGTGAAAATTCCCTTGTCATAACATGAACCCTTATGCCTTGGTATTAATACTTTTTTCCTAGTATGGTTTTGCACAATACTAACCACATTACAAAATGCTGTACAACATTGTAATCCTTCTTTTAACAGTTCTTCCTGTCTTCCTGAATTTTTTTTTTTAAATAAACGGCTTCCCTTGCAGCAATCCAGCATCATTTGCATTCAAAGCACTGAGAGGGGTCAGCCTCAGCTCTTAGCAGCCGAACAGCAGACAGATGGCTTGCAGGAAGGTTTGAGGAAAACATCAGGAAAATCTAAACAGTTTTTGTATAATCCCCAGCAGGTAATGTGCATCACAAAATATCTTAATCCTAGCCCTAACAATGTGACGGTGTACTTATTATACAAGAAAATACATTCCACCTCACACAGTGCATAATTACACTCTCACTCTGCCCCCTGTACTTATTCAGCAATATGGGACATTTCAGAAGATGCCTCAGGTTTCACCTTTACTAAATATTATCAAAACATGCTTTAATGAGACATGAAAAAAATTAATTAAATTTGCCATATTTCTGTGTACAGTACGAAGCTGGGACCTTCATGGTCAAATTTATCTATGTTTGCTTTACACCTTGCACCAGCAAAAGATCACACTAGATCTTAAATAGAGTTTTCTCTCATTGCTATACCTGGCTAACATTAAAAACTTGAGAATCAGAATTAGATAAATATGTTAGAAAATAATTACTGGAAAATATTTTGCCTGATACTTAAAAGGAACAATGAATTTGCTTTGGAAAATGTGGCCTTACTGACTCCGAACTTGACCTGTTTTGTATTAATTAAAAATAAATAAATAAAACACCTAAAGAAAATAAGTAAGATGTAATGGAAATGTGAAAGAAACAGGAAAGGGAAAATCACATTTGATAAAAAAAAGTGTAATACCTGCTAGGCAATTTAATAAATAAGTTGTGATTCTTAACAAAAGACACAACTGAAATGTAATTTTAAAATCCAACAAGGAGTGATTAATGAGTCTAATACCAACTGAAAGATGATAAAGAACTACGATGATAGCCAAAGCAGGACGTGTACAATATTAATGGTTAATGTTTTACTGTAAATGAGAAACAACAGTGTTATGAATAGGATGACTAACAAAAGATTTGAACCTGGGATGTTGGACCAGTGAAGTAACTGCCCAAACCACTGCGCCACCATACTGGCCTCTTAGCAACACAATACGGTCCCTAAGTAAATTCCACATGGACTTAAAATATGAAACATGCTAGCTCCAAAAAGACATTGGCAAAGCTGGAAATATAATTCAGTCTTCTGGAGCTGTTGAATACCTCTGTGTCAATGTGCCACAGACTGTGACAAAAATGCAAGTGGCCCAAATTGAAAGATACATCAGAATTTCAAAAACTTTCTAAGGTTAGACATTTGAAAACTCTTCACACTTACAGTACATGCTGACTCTAAAGACTGTGAGATCAGCAGGCTAAGGAAAAATCTTCCTAATATAAAAAGCATAAATCACAAAAAAGAGACTACTGTTTGTTCAAAGGTTTTGAAAAATGAAATGATAATATGCTAGGTGCTTGAAAAGCCCCTGCCTTACCAGGAGGACATTCCTTGTGCATATTTCATGTTCGGCTAGCAGTTTAAGACACAATGACAGAAGTTAGGAATCAGTGGTGTGGCTAAAAGGAAAATCTGTCTCTATGCTGCTTTAAATTGCAGAGAAACCTGATCTTAAGAAAAACTGTGATTCAAATTTCTAAATTTCATCAAACATTGTTGGTCAATATCTATTCAGTTAACCTTTAAGAAACACTGACAATTTGATAGTTTATTTATTAGTGTCCAAAAGACGCTGATCAACTGCATAGCTTGGCAGCTTATTCCCAATACTTTTGGTTCTAAGTATGAAGAAAAGCTTTTTAACATTTACAAAAATGTACCCTTACCAAGTTTGTATCTGTTTCCCCATGTTCTTTTTTGAAAAACTCATTTTAAAACAACATTATTTCAAGCTGTATTTCATGATGCGATAGAGGAATACTACGGACAGAATTAAATACATAAGCAACAAAGACATACAGTTTTTCCTAACACATATTTATTTATTCATGGTCACATTACATGACACATTTATTCATTTTTGTTCACATTTCACAATACTTTTATTTATTTATTTATGAAATATTCCACCATATCCTCAATGTCATGGGCTGCATCATGACAGAATCAGTCACTCTTTGGACATTCTCTGGTACCTTTACACTAATAGTGCACATTAAAATCATATTCTTAACAAAGCAAAAAATGTGCAACTAATGTAATCATCAGACTACTCCATGCTGAATACAATGATTGTGAGAGTACACATTAATTATAAAATAATAAAATGCATTATATTTTCTCAGCATTCTGATTGAATGTATATTTTTTAAGAGGAGAACAACTGTTTAGAAAGCCAGTTAAAAAGGGTACCTGCTTCATAGGTGGTGGCATGTGCCGTCATGCTCCATGTGCTTGACTTGCGGCCTTTGGTTACCATAACAGCAAACTCGTACATGGTGTTGGGTTTGAGTCCAGTCACTGTATGGCTCAGAGCCGTGGTGTCTGCAGACTAGAAAAGACCAAATGAATTGTAATATTAATTAATTAATTAATTAATTAATTGTTTATTAGTGATATACTGCAGGTGACTCGTCATTTTTTCTATGTGTAACCTGGAATGGGCTGGCACACCTGATAGGGATGGATGAAATACCTTCAGGAAACTGATGTTATAACAATTCATATACACAGAAAAAAATGGCATACACTTGAAAAATGTATAATTTATGATCTCATCCCGCTTCTGAAGTAAATACAGTATGTTGTAAGGCTTGTTTGTCTGAGCCTGTACCAGTAAGTACCACTGAGCGAAAGGCAGAAACCAACCTTAAATGTAGAGCTTCCTTATCACATTAAACACCCTATTGAATTGTGTCAGTTAAGAGCTATCAGAGAATCTAAAAAAGTGAAAAGCACACAGAAAGGACCAGAACATGCATATTTCATACTGGCATTCATTTCATAACATTCTCATTCTTGTTTAATTCAAATCAGGGTTGCTTATCCTACAACATTAAGGATAAGGCAGGAACTAACCCTGGAAAATGTGCCAGTCCATGACAGGGTAACCTAACGCAAACACCCAAAGACCCAGCTAACCTAATTTGGGATATGATTGGGAGGGAAACAGGAATATTCAAACAGATATCACGTGAAAGTATAAACTATAAACAGGCCAGAATTGCAAACCACTGGTCCAGTATGCCTCCCCAATAGCTCATTCAATTTATTCTCTTATTGTTTCCATTACACACATTTATAAGTATTAAAAATCAAATAAACACAAAACATTGCTGTATATAAGCACATATCAGTTTAAGTGGCTATAGTACATTGCTAAAATAAATAATTTTTGTGTGACTTGCAGAGAATAAGTGTCCAATAGCCAAATTTACAGCTAATGATTTGAAATGTGTTTCATACCCAGATTAAGTAGTTGTTTCATTCAGTAAACTCAAAAATACAGATTGGACCTTCCATATACGTCCAAAGTACTTAAGTACACCATTGATAATCACAAAACAGATAGTATCATTTTTGAAAAATCTACAATATATAGGTATAAGACAAGTTCTGTCCATTCATTAGTTATACTCTAGTAGGTGTATTCAGAGTTAACATTTACAATGCACCATCTTTTGGAAAGTATTTTGTAATTAATGTAGGTAATGAAATGAATTTTATTTTTTATTCCAACAGAGAGTGTGTTACAAACACTCTGGTAAGAATCCTACACCAAATTATGTATATCTGAAGCAACAGACAAACTGACACCATCTTTCTATATAATAAAATGCTAATGTTTGTGTGAGTGCCTGGTGCATTGGAGCAATCTGATTGGTCAGCTTGGCTTTGGTCTAATTTGAGAGCCAAACACAGGAACTATTCTTAAGAAGGGGAATAATTCTTTCACAGCAGGCAATAAGGGCCTGTCTACCATTGGTGGTAGTCACAAAGTGGACAGGAGATGAACAAAGCACTTCGAAATATCAGAGTCTGAATAGCAGGCTTTATGGGAATGCAATCAAGGGAGGAAGCATCGACCAACACAGGTTGGGACACACTGTATGAGCATACCAAAGAAACGCATAGGACAAATTCTGAGGGTACAAGTGGGGATATCAAATATTTTAAAATTTACTCTATTAATTGTCTTTGACAGGTAATGTAATTAGTAACTTAATAAAGAAAAATCTAAATAGAAGGGAGGGAGAAGGAGTACTAATTTCATGCGAGTCCGTTAAGTATTCTGGTGATCTGTCCTTATCAATGTAGAAAAATGAGAGCAGGAATGAATCATGGAAATAATAGCAAATACTATTAATGACAATAAAGAGGTCACACTGGTCTCCCAGTATCCAAGTTTGAGACCCCCACAATCATACTATGAGCTAGTTCTGTCTGTGTCACAGTCAGTGGGCTTTAATAGAATTAGCACTTCCTCTATCTGCCTGTTTATCTCCTATCATTTTTGTTTTTCGTTTAATATTGCTTTTATTAGGTTAAAGTGTCAGCTGCATAGGTATTTCTTTGTAATGAAAAATGCAATGCATTTTATTAATACATGCAACAAACACCTTAGAAAGGGTGTGTCGAGAATGCTGTCCTTGAGTGAGCGTGTCATAAGTGACGTCACAGGTTTTGCAGACTGCAGTTTCACTCTGTTGAATTCATTTTAATTAAATGATGCTACTGCACCAGACCAATAGTCATTCATTTATAGTCAACTGGGCCAGTTAGTTCAGTGTATGTACTAGAAAATGGCTGAAATCAAACCCCTGTTTTTATAATTACTGACAAGACTAACAAGGACTCTGCCTCTGAATCTAATATTGTAGTGGAACAATGTCACACTGACAGCTAAGGACTGCAGCAAACAAGTGGTACAAAGTAATAGAAAGCCATTTTAATTAGAAAGGTTAACATTGAAAAAAGCTCAGCTTTACTGAGGAGGCTCTATATTGGGTTAGTTATTATTTTTGTTCCCTTTGTTGTTTGTGTGCATGTCTTACGCCCACTATGCAGTTTCTGTTGTTTATGAAGCACTGTCCATGATGGGATTCACTTAGAAAATCCATAAACAGAACAAGACACATAAACATTTCATGAACAAAGTTAGTTTCTTTATTGAACGTGCTAAAATTGAAATTTGGGGTACATCCAACTCTTACATTATAATAATAAAGAATCAATTAATATTAATCAAAGAACAGCTATTGTCTAGACATTAACACTCTATCTTTACTGTTACACTTGTACTGTAGGTGTAGCCTACTACACTATTTTGGTGCTGAGTATGTGATTAATAAAGCCAATAGCGTTTGATTGATATAATATTTGATGAATATAGTCTTATATACAGAGTTCAAAGTCTTTAATGCATTTATTGGTTCAGCTAATTGTTGTTTGGGTTCTGAGCAGAAGTTCTGTTGACATTAGTTTGTCTGTTGGAGCAGAGGATGTCTTCCCATAGTGACACTGATTTTCGTGTTACAAACTATCACTTCAGTCTACTGTTTGATTGACTGATACATTAGCATTGCTGCAGTTTATTTAACTTAAATTCTTTTGACATAAATGCTTTGCTAAAATTGTCATTAGAACTAAATCCGGGATTACTTTGAAAAATTCATATTGACAATTTCTCACCCAACGAAATTCAAATGGTTAGTTTAATATTCACTTTGGATGAGAGGATGATTTTTTTAATGACTACAAGTTTGATATTTACTTCCATTTTAAAATGGTTTATGGTACTTGAGTATTTTTGTGTAATTCTGATATTTTAAACATGTTAGTGCAAGTGAGATTTACTTTATATTGTAACTTTACATTATGAACAATTTATAATGATTTGGGATATGATGTAAATACAGTATTTCATGGTATCGCTGGTGCAGTTTGCCCAGACCCTCTCAACTGCAATGTCAAACTTCAGCCATTCTTACAAGCCTAATAAGATTAGATAGATACAGTAGATAGATAGATAGATAGATAGATAGATAGATAGATAGATAGATAGATAGATAGATAGATAGATA
>JANRMT010062822.1:35445791-35485923 GCA_026402145.1 Polypterus bichir lapradei
ATATCACACAAAATGTACATGTGACACAACAATAGACCACAAGACAAACTATTTAACTTGTTGTAATAAAAGGCAGTACTAAACATCAGTGGTTTTTCATTAAGACATCCTCTGGGGAAGCAGACCAGACTGACAGAAAAACTGCTTCACATTGATTGCCATTAACTTGAACTGGCACAATTGACCCAGAAAAAAAAAATAAAGAACATGTTAAACAAGTTTATATAAAATAAGGTGTTAGCAACAGTAGCTAATTATTATCATGATCAAGTGCAAATAGTCTCAGCATTAATAATGGTTCTTGTTTTAATCATTTTCTGCATGTTCTACTCTGCCAGGCTCAGGGAGTTAAACCTCTTTGGTCTCGAGCGGAGGAGGATGCATGGGGACCTGTTATAGGTCTTCAAAATTCTTAAAGTCAGCAGCAGAATTCTCTCAATTAAATACGGAATCATGTATTTGATGACAACAGTGGGAGTTAAGGAGAAGTGGAACTGATATAAATGTGGTGAGAATGTTTGATTACAAAAATCAGATAACTTAGTAATTCACTAAGCAAATGAGCTTGATGGCCTTCCTCCTGTCTGTAAAACTTCTTAACTTCTTATTTTTATTTATAATGATGTTGTGTCAATTGTAATTTCTACCATTAGCAAGCATGCTCATTTTAAGCTGATGATATGTGACCTAGTCTTACCCAGCATGCAGTTGTGCTTGTATGTGCAAAGTTAAAGCTCATAAAATCTGCAGGGAACATTGGAGAGCAGAAAACATCTCAGCTCCAGAGTCCAGTTTACCAGTAACCTATCAGTAACCTACAATAAAATGAAAACTAATCATGTACCTCTGTAAATATCTATGTATTTAAAAAGTGTAATCAACAGTTGTAATTTAGCCATTGCCTTCTCTGTACTGCATGACTCCATACATGTTAAGAATAAAGGCTTCTCCACCGTCCTGGATAGTGAATTTATCTTTGACAGTAGCTGTCTATAATGTGTCAGGAACATTTAGTTATTTTCAGATAAAGGAACAAGCCCACATAGTTTAATGTTGTGACTGGAACTGACTATTTTTAGAATTTAATGGACATTAAGGAAGTCTGAGGAATCAGAGGTTGATAAACAACAGCGACAGGCTTGAGTGTCTTAGTTAAAACAGGGGGTTTAAACTCTTCAGTCTTTTTTCAGGAACAACTTTGAGCCAAAACATTTTAGGGAAAAGGGGTAATTTTTGCAAGTGAGATTGTTTTTCTTCTACTTATTTAGCATAAAGTAAAGACAATCCTCCACTGTGTGGAAGTCAGGATGGTTGTCATGACCGCACACATCCTGTAACACGAAACTAGGGATAATTCAGTGTTGTAGCCGTGGAGAAATCAGTGCTGTCATCATTAGGTGGCATGCAACAAGGAAAAAGTAAACAAGAAAATAAGAAAAAAAAAAAAAATCTTCTTATCAATTATCTATGTATTATTAAAGATCCCAAGAAAACCAAGGAAAAGTAAAATTTAAAACGTCGTTACATTTAAGTGCAATTTTAAGTATAATGACACTTTGTGTACAATGAAATTCTTACAAATTTAACATCAAGTGACAAACAGCACATAATTTAATTATCTCAAAATTAAGAAAAAAAACTAGCATTGTGAAAAATTAAACACACCCCTTGATTCAGAAGATAACAGCAGCACACAGTTCACTCCATGTAGAAACTCATTCAGCAACAATCACTTCTGCAAGTTGAATAAATAATGACAAATAAAATCTGTCATTTGTGGTGACCTGAGTTTTGTTTGGTCAAACTTTAAGACTTCGTGAGCACACATAGGTCCCAATATGTAAAACTATGTGACTGGCCTATTCAAAGCATTAATGCCTTTAAATAAATACCTGTGGCTCTACTGGGCAGGTCTGACCATCTTACTGCCACCTATAAGTCTGTTATTGACAGTAGCAGCCATCCAAACCGGATGTTCTTGTGTGTGTTTGGGGAGTTCCTTTTTATAATATTTACATTTTACTTGAGCCTCTATAACTAAGCATTTCACTACAATTTGCACTGCGTGCATAATTGCATGTTATAAATAAAATGTAATTTTACTTGATTTAGGTTGTCCTTGCTTTTTCTAATATTTTTTTACTGTTTGGTTGTATTTTTACTGAGAAATAAAAAGAATTCCAATGCACTGATTATTATGAATAATATAATATTTTACAAGATTGTAAAGTTACTTATGGACATACAGCATCTTTACACTTAAGTTCTATTTAATTATTATCACTGTAATTACAGCCATTAGAATTTTTATTTAATTTAATGAAATTTGACATGACTTTTATATTGGCCTTTAATTCCTTTCCTAATCAAAACATATTTTGTTAATTTATAATTTAATGACTTAGTTAAGCCATTATTTTAGTTTTTTTTTTTTATTTTTTTATTTAAGAGATCAATTAAATTACAAAAAAGAAAACACATGTTTATCAGGTAGCTTAGTAGTGAGTTAAAAAATAGATGTTAAATTGAAAAGCAGTTGTATTCTGATTTTTTTCATAAAAAGAAACAGAAAACTGTCTGTGCTTTGGCAAGTCTGATAACATACAATTCATTCTGCTGGTAGTCAGTTTTAAGCCACATTTGGTTAATTTCTTTGTTTCTCAGTAGTCCCTGACAGGCAGTGCCTCCGAGCAAACTTAGTTACAGCATTAGCCTCAGCAAGCCAACATACTGGACTAACATAAAAGAGCTGACAGGTCCATTAAAAGGAGAAATCATAATTTCTCTAATCCAAGTAGTCCAATAATTGCTGCCAGTGAAACAGAAAGTGTAATTGAAATGGTGATAGTTGAGAACTTCTCAGGGCTTTTCTCCCTCTCCTGCTTTTGGCAATGCACCTTATGTGATGACAATGCAGAAAGTCATAGATTTCAATTTTACATTTTCAAAAAAGACAGATTCCTTACAGTGCTGTGGAATCATAGTTTGACATTTAATCATTTTCTAACACTTAACATTTCTTTAAAAAATGAAAAATAGTCTAATCTGCTAAACATTGCCCTTTGAAAGATCTGTTTACATTGTTCACATTTTTGTGTGCTCTAAGCTCATCCCATGAGGGTTGGTTACCAAGTTACAGGTGGAATACCTCTGAGGTAGAATGGAAGAACTGACAGCCCACCTTTCTGTGATATCACTTAGGAGAGCAGTACTAATCAATTACTTATTTACTGTTTTTCAGTATGCAAAATGTGATTAAGGCCTGGTACACCTTACTGCTAAAAACAGGGTGAATTCTGAAAAGTAAACCATGTCAGACTAAGGCATACATTTTGACAACGTACCTGTCATAGATCTCGTAACTGCACTCTCATACAGAGGAACTCCTTCACCTGCATTGTTAAATGACTTCAGGGAAATAACATAATGGGAACTTGGTTCTGGAAAAAACAAAAGCAAGAAAACAAGCATTAGTTAGCATACATACTGTTTTCAGGTACTGTAATGTGAAAATGTAATAGCATTGATTGAGCGAGAACGGGTAAATGACATGAATGTAGTCAGAATCTGTGACACCCAGTGCTTTACGTTGTTTTCAAAAGCATTGAAATAGTTGCAACTTATTTTTTATTGAAATACAGTAATAACTGTAGTTCTACATCATGTGGCGATAAAATATATTTGTCTAGCCTTCATCCTGATTACTGCAACTTCATTTTCATTGGTCTTCACACAACAACCATTGACAGATTATGCTCATGACCAATTTTGATATGACGTATGCATATCAGTGGTCAAATAACAGATTGGCTAAACTGGATGTAAGAACATTAAACAGTGATCATAAGATGTTTAGCCCAACACATATTGCCAATCTGCATTCGCCTAATTCTTTTAGAATCCATTGAGATTTTAATGTCCTTTGTACATAGTACAGTTGCAGCAGTCTTTACTATACAAAATTCAAAGCAGGACCATATAACTCTTTAGCCTGCCTTCCTCTCACACAGCCTTCCTCTCTCATTCTGACTCATCTTTTGATCTGGCTATATATCTACAAAGCACAGAAACCAAACCACTCTGAGTGCTAGTCTATACTGCTTAGCTCTTATAATACTGACTTATATCTGAAATCCCTCAAAAAGTGCCATCTGCTGTACATACCACGATTCAAAACCTTGTTCTGCTGCTTTTGGGGAACACATATTCAGATCTATGGGAGCAATTCTTAAAAGTTACTCTTCTTATACCAAATTCTTCTTGTGCTATAGTATAGTAGTGCTTTAACACTACTATACTTTTGCACACTGATCAGTTGATTCTGCTTTTGGTTCTGTTCAATGTAATTAGAAGTTTGCACTGTTAGCTAGCATTTGTTTCTTTTTAAGAGTATCACTACTAGTGTTTATCAGCAAAATTCATGAAAGTGATTTTTACAAAAAAATTTGGCAAGTGACTTTGTTCGTTAATTTTTTGCTGAAAAATCTGCCGTGCAGCCAGCATAATTACCATTTTTGTCCCCAGGGCCTCATGATGCTTTGTGTGCCCATTGTGACATAGCTCTAGCAGCCATGTAGGATGGGGTTGTCACTACCTGATCTGCACTACTGGCCTTGATTTGCTTTGTGTATGTGCAGAAGTTTCATGCATGCATGCTCTACCTCACAACTTATGGCGCTCTCGAATCTTCTTTGTACATGCGTGAATAAATTATGGCATATAAATGCATGAATGATGTCATTGTCCCTTCGGTACTCCAGTCAGATTTGCTCAGCGCAAAGAAAAAAAATCACAATATTTTTGTTTAAGGAGATCACTAGCTGACCATAATGAAAATATTACGCAGACACTTTGTTATTCTGCATAGATTCATGGTGTGTTATGTCACTGTCACTACTGGATCTACAACGTTATATTTGCTAAGTAGTACAGACCGGGTAGTGATGGAAACAGACCCCAGAGTATATAACACTGATTTCCTTGCATAATAGGCTCTGTGGGTGTCAGTCACAGCTTAGGTCATATTTCAGGCAATCAGTCCAGCATAATAGGCAAGCACTTCCTCGGCATCAGACTATTAAAATGCCATTGCAACATTATAATCCACTGAAAATTACTTGTTTCCCCTACCCCATTAACTTAAATGCATTTTAGCAGGTTTTCCAAAAATCCCAAACATTTCCCCATTTTTGCCAAAGTCAAAGCAAAGCAAATTTAGCTAAGTTCGATCATGACTAATTACCATTATGTTTCCTTATTTATTATAATGTTGTAGTCTGCTTTTGAAAGTAATATGAGACGCTATGAAGTGAACAATGTTTATTTAAGAAAAAAATAACATGTTTGAGTGGTACTGTAGATTAAAATTGCATAATATACCCACGAATAACTTCTCCCGTGCATGGCACAAACGATAGACAAAAAGAAAGCATTATTTTATAAATGGTAAAGTTGGGTCTTAATTAATATATATTTCTCACAACAGCCACAACTACATCATTAATAAGGAACCCCTTTTTGACAAATAAATTTTGTTCTGAAGTGTGAGGTCAGTGTTTTCCTGGATACGGTTTCATGAAATGCTTCCACATCCACTACTGTCTGTGCAAGAGAAAAGAATGGATCCACTTTCCAATCTGAGATTTAACTGTGGCTGATTTTAGTATGCCAAACAATTGGAAAAGTTAAGAAACAGAACTTTCTCCTTGCCAGCGACAGAAATTATTAGTATCCACTGCACTCTGATGCTGCCTGTGTATATTCTCCACACAGCAGGTGTTTCTTTATTCTTGCAACATATGGATTGAAAGGCACAATAAGCCTGTTTGGGATAGCATTATCTTGAAGAAAAACCTCCGCATTGGTTAAACTGCATCCTGTTTTGTCAAATGAGACATATGGGAGCTGTTTTATTCACCATCTGGAATTAAAGGATCATGTTTTTCCTCTTTGAGTGAACAGCACGCCAGAAAAAAAGATGGCTTAGGAATCTTAAGGTGGACAAAACTTTCTCATGCATATATAGCAGACTAGAGTGCTTGCTACAAGAAGAAGCACAAAAGTGTTCATAGTGCACCATAGTGCATGCAACATTCATTGGGAAAGTATTGTGAAATCCAATAAGGCAATAAATGGGTCTTCAGAGATAAAGTCTGCTGGAAATAAATCAGTAAGAGAATAATTAGTATAATTAGTAAGCTAGAGAAATTGCTATAATTTTTAAATAAAAAGATAAAAGTAAGCAGGCAATAAAGTAATTACTATGCCATAAAAAAGAGTGGACAAACGGCCTTACGTTTTTTAGACTGTTCATCCAGTCTAGGGCCATGGCAAGGTAGGAAACTGCACTAGATAGGAAAGCAGTCTACAGCAGGGCACAGTAAAAAACAAAATAATATGGTGGAAGCACACAGTGACATGGGAAACATGTGCAACACATGCAGAAGGTGTCTGTCACTCAAAACCAAATCTGGTGCCTGGGAGGTAACAACACTATTCACTTCACTCTACCTTCCTGTACCTAAAGCATAGTTCAGGTGCTACAGTATATTCTGCATAAATGTTGACAATGTAAGGAACACTTGGAAGATGGTGATCTATAGTTTGTTCATCCAAGTCTTATATCTTTAGGGATGTGGGAGGAAAACAAGAGCAGCGAAAGGAAAACCCACACAGAAACATGAAGAAAACATGCATACTTCAACGCAGACAAGGACTGTTGGATTGGAAGGTCAACTTCATTGTCATGTCTACATAGTAAATTCATGTTTGCATGTTTGCCAAAGACTGATAAAAGTAATATAACATCAACATAGGCATTGCAAAAAACAAATGTAATGAATCAGAACTGCACATGAAGTAAACAGAGTGGGTGGCTGTTGATTAGCTTCATGACAAGTGAATGAGAACTGTCCCTAAATCTAGGTGTATGCTTAAAGTGCTACTGGTCCTGAACTTAACGAAAAGAAAATCTTCGTGCAGGATTTCTAAGGTCTTTAGTAATAATATTTTCCTTTCTAAGTCAGCATGTGTTAATGTGATAGACTACATCCTGGCTAGGATGGATGGTGTCCCCTTAGCTGGCTGGGATGCCATCATAACGGAGGGACTATGGATGTGAATCCCACTCAGGATGTCTGCCACTCACTGTCCTGGAGAGGAGGCCACCATGGAAGGACAAGCCATCCAGGCAGGATACATGCTGTTTCCTACCTCATCTGGGAGTCAGGGTGAAGAAGGAACAGTGGCTAACTGCCTCCCAGGCCTAGATGTTCATCTGTGCACTAGATAACGGTGTCCCTCTGGTATGGCTCTGATGTGGACACCTGCACTTAATGGGTGTGGAGAGCATCCCTGCTAGGGTCCTTGCATGCCACCAGAGGGTGCTGCTGGGAGAGGACTTAATTTCTTATTGAGGCTCAGACTGGCCCCGGAAGTGGTGCCATCAGAAGTACTCCTAGGTCCAGCATATAAGAAGCTGCTCTGCCTCACCCAGGCAAATTGGAATCGGGAGAGGAGGAGGAGGACAAATCTTGCTTGGTTGAAAGAGGAGAAAGAAAGAAGGAAAGAAAGAATTATGTATTGTGTAGTGGAAGAAAACTTGTAAAGGTATTGGTTCAAATAAAAGGTCTCTTGAATCTGGGACTGGTGTCTGTGCAGTTGTGTCTGGGGTCTGGGGTTCTGCGTTACCCATTACAGGTCACATTTATGTATGTCCGGAAAAGAAAGGAGCTGTGTGCCAGCAATATTCTGAAGTTACAACACAACCCTCTCTAGTGATTTGCGGCATTGAGCTGAGCAGGATATAAGGCAATATGGATTTCTCTTTGCACCATTAGAAGTTGGTAAGCCTAAATGATGACATCCAGATTTTCCTCAGAAACCCAAGTAATGGTGCTGATGAGCCTTCTTGATGATAGCCAAGATATGTTGTGCACAGTACAGGCCAACAATCTATCTACTGTATTTCTAAAACCCTTGTTCCATTATAGGGCAGTATGGAATTATGGCCTACCTTAACAGCATCAGGTGCAAAGTAGGAACCAACCATGGAAGGGAAAAAATTTGATCTCAGAGAACACTGACTCAAATCAAGGTCATTCCGAGTAACCAATAACTAAATAGGAATGTCTACAGTGGGTAGAAGGAAAATGGAATAATGGGGGAGAATTGACAGCTCTGAAACTAGTAAGAAAGGAAATAAAATTCACTCGATAAGGAGTGAAATAATGATTTAAAAAACAAAATATCCAAATGAACCTTTGAAGAAGATGGTGAATATTTTGCAATTTATAGAAAGATCATTCATATATGAAACAATTAAGTTATGGAAGCTGTCAGGGATGCCTCTTCTCTGAGAGGACTGGGGGAGCAAGCCTGGTCAGGACAATATCTCCCTCAGAACGCTAGATGGCAGCCCCCTTGGGTTGCAGTGGTGCCTCAGACTCCTGCAGTCTTCATGGGAGATGGAGTTGGATTCAGCCCTGTTGTGATCTGGGGGCGTCGCCAGGGGGCGGCTGAAGCTGCTGCTGAGTCTTGGAGAGCAGCTCTTTCACCACACCTAGAAGTGGTGCCAGAGTTAGGTCAACAGGTGTCTTATAAAAGGAGCCAGCAGCCACTACTCCCGAGCCAGAGTTGGGAGGAGAGAGACAAAGCTTGCCGAGAAGGAGTGGAAGAGAAAGAAAGAAAAAAAAGAAAGGAAAAGTATTGTCTAGAGGTGTATTTTGTGCTTTGGCACAGTGTTGTGTACTTGTGGGAACAGGGAAGACTTTGCCCACAAGTAAAGAAACAAAAATAAACAATTTGTGTTTTAGAAGTGTGCGTCCTGCATCTGTGTCGGGTTAAGCGCTGGTATATCGGCATCTGTCGTCACAAAGCATTATATTTGCTAGTAATGATGGAAGAAAGAACACAGAAGAAGAGAGAGATTTAAAAACGACTAGTGCACAAACTAGAAATTATGCACATATCAATACATATGCTTTTGGGGTGTGGTAGTCGACCCGGACACAGACAGGCGGACACGTTCATGTCACCCAAAACACGTTTATTATACAGTACATAATTATAATTACAATAAGTGCTCACAAACCCCAAAAGTCCCCAAAGTCCTGGCCAACACAATTAATGCCTCCAGAGACCTTGTCCTCTTCCACCCGACTCAAGTCATTGTATGAAGGGAGGCAGCCCCTTTTATGCTCCCCCGGATGTGCTCCAGGTGTGTCCCAGCAATCTTCCATCGACACGCCCCAGTGTGGCGGAAGTGCCGGCTGCATCCCCGGAAGCACTCCGGGTGTCCCTGCTCCTCTTCCCCCCAGCACGTCCGGGTGTGGCGGAAGTGCTGAGGTCCAGGGCTCCAAAGGCATAGGGGCGCCCATGGTGACCATGGGCCCCTACAGGGTTGAGCTTCAAAGATCTGTACCCGTGGCCCCCAAAGGTACTAGGGCGGTCACCCCCACACGGTCTGGGGAAGGCATAAGCCCTCCTCAGGTCCTCCTGGGCGTCCTGGCCGGGTCGCCCCCCCAGCCATCTCCAACAGGGGATACAACACTTCCATTGACTTCCAGATCACATTCACAAATCTCTCTTGCCTCCAGACCATGAGAAAAGGAAGTTTGGTCATGTCTAATACTTTATGAATGCATGGGGAGCACAAAATAAGTTACGGTCCAGTTGAAGCATAATTTAAAATTAGAGCAGCTAGGCCTGAATATTAAATATCTCAACTTTTTGCATGTTTCAGTGTTATGCTAACCTTGAATTGTACTAAAGCTACACATAAATGTGTTCTCTTTGTGAACAGAACAACTGCAATATGTCTTTAGTTTCAGGCATGGACAAACTGTGTCAGTTTCATAAATTTTTAAACCAATCAACTAACCAAACAACCAAAGATAATTCTCATTTCCCACGTGAAGAAAAGTGCCAGCATATTATATAAAAGTTCAATCCAGTCTAATGATTACTAGAAGGAAACTGCCAAGGAAATGCCCTACCCGATTAATTACAAACCAGACCAGCATTCTACTTGAAAATGCAGCTGATCATATTCCCACTAACAGACTGCACATTTAATTTTTTAAAAAAGTGGTATGCACATTTCTAAAAGGTATGCAAACATTCAGTTACAAGTTATATTTCGGAGTAAAAAAAATGTCTTTTTAGACACTGAGTTGGCTGAGCATTTGCCTCATTTTGCTTGAACCTTGCATTCTTGCATGTGGTGCCTTGCATGAAAGTTAAGAAGTATAGTAATCTTTACACAGTTAAACAACATACTATTTGCAGGAAAGACACTTATGAGTGAGTGTGGGCCTGTGTATGTGTGAATATGGCCTATGATGGACTGAAATTCTAATTAGCGTTCCACATTGCTGGGTAATTCCCTGGCTAACTAGAACTCTGAGCTGAAAAAAGAGATTTCTCAGAATCCACCAAATCTTCCCATTCTGTATTTTTAACATATGACTCCCTACTAGTGGCATTCAGTTTGAATTACCATCTGCGTTCGTCTGCAGAGAAACAGTGCACTTAAAGGTTTCCACTAGGAACTGAAGCCAAAACACTATGACACAATTTAATTATTTTACAAATACATAATTTAACACTACAATGGAGTGGTCTGGGAATTTTTCCTGCCTTGCACCCCATCACGTCCTGTAGAAGCTCTGGCTCCTGTGACTCTAAGCTGGTTTGAGAACCATATGTTATGTTGTTTTATTGATCATTTACAGAATTTCTAGACTGTTTTCTCATTAGCTTTGATTTTGGTAAATATTTACACTAAATCATATACGCGCCTGTAGAAAATAGGAACATTTCAAAAGAAGTGCAAAATCCATCTGTTAATTTATATATTCAATTAAACTAATCCTAGGCTGTAACATTACATTAATCATATTTAAAACAATTTGGCGTTATGGAGGAACACAGTGGCTACTTGTGCACACTTCCACATTGTTCCATTTTTGATCACCAAATAACCATTACACATGGCTTGGTATTTAGGAAGAAAACCTAACTGTCTGGAGAAAAAAAACAGATATGTTGTTTCTTGATATTGGACTGTCCAGGAGAGACTCTACTTTTGAATGCCTAGGAAGGTGGTGGGCAATCAGTTGGCTGAGGTCTCCAGGCTGTGCTATATCTGACTTGATCTTTGACTTTCTCTCACACAAATGACCATGGACCCACAGAAGTTTATTTTCTCAAGTGATACTGCTAACTAGAGTTTTTGTTTTAACTCTCCTCTGTTGTAAGCAGTTGATTAATGGACAGATATTGTTGGTTTCCACTTATTTTAATAAGTTTATATTTTATTTTCTGTGTGTTTCAACAAATGTCTTTATTTGCACTCATTTCCTGAATGCATTTAGTTCTCTGTAAAATCTATACTTGCATTTTACCTAAACACTTGTCACAGTGCTCTATGACTGTGCTCAGTGAAGAGTGTTATACAAAAATATACTGAATTTAATTGAATATGGGAAAAAAAACATGTAAACTCCATGTGAGCAAGGATCTGTATGCATCGTGACACTCTCAATCAATAATAATAATGGCAAGGCACACAGCAAAAGTAGCTGATATAATAGCATTAGAACGTGCTGTTGAAATATTTAATTGCGGAATAAAATACAATATCATAATAGAGTCTCAAAAAAGTACAGAAAGGAAAGACTCCAGCTCCCTGTGACACTGTACTGCAAACAGTAAGTTCAGAAAATGGATAGATGGATAGTGTAAGAGGCAATATTATGTTAGGGTGCAATTAAATACTGTATAATGTTAGTTGCATTTTGTCCCTCACCTGGCCTGAATATAGGCGTTTCCCAATCCTTAACCCTTTCAGCCCTGGATTTTCTGTTTTTCTGTGTTTACGGGAAAAATTATTTTGTGGGATAATCTATCTTGGGTGGCATGGTGGCGCAGTGGTAGCGCTGCTGCCTTGCAGTTAGGAGACCTGGGTTCACTTCCCAGCTCCTCCCTGCATGGAGTTTGCATGTTCTCCCCGTGTCTGCGTGGGTTTTCTCTGGGCGCTCTGGTTTCCTCCCACAGTCCAAAGACATGCAGGTTAAGTGGATTGGTGATTCTAAATTGGCCCTAGTGTGTGCTTGGTGTGTGGGTATGTTTGTGTGTGTCCTGTGGTGGGTTGGCACCTTGGCTGGGATTGGCTCCAAGTGACCCTGTGTTTGGATTCAGTGGGTTGTAAAATGGATGGATATTCTATCTTTTGGGTGTCTAGGAAGCTCAAAAATGAAAAAACAAAAAAATTATCACTATTATTATACAATAGCTGCCAAATCTTCTTGAGGAAATAAAATTGAAAGTGGAGCTACTTACTATGTGGTATGCACAGTCCGGAAGTGTCCATTTTCACTTCCGCGCTTCATGGACTGTATGCCAGTCTCTCCAGTTTGCGCTAATAGTAGCACACCCGGTTCCAACGGCTGCACCATACCTCTGCTTTACAAAAATGGCTGCATATTTATGTACTAGTAATAGGATGTCAGGGTTGAAAGGGTTAAGTTATAGCACTATTATAGCGTAAATGATCCTTTAATTAAAATTAGTGCATAGTGCAATTTTTTAATTTCATAAGTATACATGGTAATTTTCATATCAGTAATTAAACTTTACATGTAGAGCAAACTGGAACTTATTGCTGGCCATTCAAATTTTTAATAATCTTGTTAATTAATATTCTTCACCAAAGGGACCATATAATATGAAAGTAAATGTGAGGGACTTGAAAATGAACAAGATCCTGAATTTTCTCACAAACCCACTGGGATTAAGCCAGTAGAATGATGCATGAGAATCTCTGGAGAGCCGAGAGAATTTTTTTATCTGTTTGCTTCTTTTGCAGTTCTGTAGTTCCCGACCCAGAAGACGACCTGGACAGGAGTGTATTCTGAGGAGAGCTGGACATTTAGTATAACCAGACTGTTGGCAGCTTAGTGCAGCTTTCAGTTCTCATGGAATCATTCTTGGGCTTGTGCAATAACTTTCCTGCATTTTGAGACACTGTAACAGTGTTAACCACCTTGCTAGCAGAAAGTGAATCAGGTGTATGTGCTTTTAATTTAGACGAGAAGGGGTTTCCTTTTATTAGATTTTTTTTTAAAAGAGTCTCCGCTCAGTTTTCAGTTCAGCTGTAGTATTAATTCAGTTGGTACTTTGTTGCAAGAATAGTGTTTGGTTCATTTGCTGTCTTTCTGACACTTTGGTAGGAGCCACAAACATCTGCTGCTTAGCTGTTGGACACTTTCCAAGGAGCTCTGTCTCCTGCAAGAAATCTTTCTTTTCACTTTCGATTAAGTGAACTGGACCATCTGGGAAATGTTACCTGGGACTGAGTGAAGACTGCATGAACCCACCCAGCTGGTATAATTGTTTGTATTGCTTATATTTGCTGCTATTGCTTATTATGGTAATTAATATAATTGTTAAGTAAAAGCTCAATGTCTCTTTTCAATTAGTGTTGCCGAGTGACGGATTGTCATTCCTTGTCTAATATGAAGGATGCTTTATAAAGTCCTCTATTGGTGGAAAACTGGGTTGAAATAAAGAAGTGAAAATAATAGACAGTCCCTGTCATTGGGCAACTTGCCATCAGAGTTCCTTATGGTTGAATACACAGGGCACAATAAGGACAGTGAGACAGGCAAGAACGCTACAGAGAACAATAGCATAGCTGGTTTTGACATTTCTTCCTATCCCTGATTAAGAAAAGTACCTAAGAGATTAGTTGGCATCTCATATATTAGATGTATGTCCTAGGTGATCTAATATCATGATAAAACAGCACCTAATTTCCTCATAAGTATTTAATGAAGATATCCCAAGAAACCAACCAATTCTGAGCCCTGGTGTATATGTGTCCTTTTACAAGATGTTAACAAAAAAGATCACATTTTAGCATATAATCTAGTTATCTCATTCTCTCACATGTACAGGCTGTGGCTTGCAGGGGGCACTCAGCTCCCAGCCCCAGACACACAGACAGACAGACACAAGTTCCAGCACAACAAAGGCTCTTCCCAAATGTTTCTCACATAAAAAGCACACTAAACAAGCACAAGGCACAATAATAAAGCAGTGGCCCTTTCTTTTTTTTCCTCTGTTCTTTTGCCTCCACTCCTCCTCCAGCAAGCTTCATCCCTCTTCCTTCAGACTCTGGCTCCTGGAAGACATGCACCCAGGAGTACTTCCAGTGGCCCGTTAGTGTGGTCCAGAAGCACTTCCGATTGAGGCACAAGCCCAACAAAGTAGAGCTCCGCAATCACTGCAGCACCCCCTGGTGGCACCCATGAAACCCAGCAGGTCTGTACCGAACTCCAACTCCCATAAAGGTCTATGGGAATCCGAGGCATAGCTGCAACCCTGGGGGTCTGCCATCTAATGCTCTGGGGGAGATAATGCCCTGTGCCTATTCCCTCCCCCGGTAAGGGTCCTGGCCGTCAGCAACAATGCATACATACAGTATTAAAATGATCTTAAAACCTTTTGCAGTTTAAAATTAGTATGCATGTCCAGTACATGCAAATTACTGGAGCTTCTGGTTTGATTTCCCAAATCGCTCCCTTCCAGTGACAGGATAATCACAGTACAGCATATCTGACTTTGCTTTTACCTTGTACTTTGCAGTATATGATTTTTTCATATTAAGTAAAAACAGTTGCTTGATTATATGTAAAAAACACACCCTTAAAATGGAAATATTCAGTTTTTAATTTTGAATAATGTCAGATATTTCATTTAAAGGTACAGACAACAATAAAGATAAGCAGCCACCCTATGAAGATATGGAATAGCTATTTGCATTGCAAATTGAGAGCTTTATAAGACAGGCAGGGTAGTAATATAGCATGTACTATATTTAAAGTTAACATATTCATACAGGTGAAGAGAAAGCATGAGATTTAATCTTGATTCACCCATTCAAATATCTCCTTGGCAAAACAAAGAACATTCAACCATCATTTCTGAACCTAGTTAATCCAGTTCAGAGTTACTGCCTATCCTAGAAGCATCAGGTACATGGCAGAAAACAGCCCTGAATGGGAAGGTCTGATGCACAGACTATGGGGCTCCACACCAGGATTTCATCAGCAAATGATTCTTCTTCTGACAGGTGTGTTCACCATCTCAGCACTGCATTGTCAGAATCCATGTAGTTTTATGGATTGTGTACACCATGGATCCAGCATTACATTCATACACCTCTACCAAAAAGGCCCTGCGTAGGCAAACACCCAAACCACATATTTTATGGGGTGGAGCACTGCAATAAATTAATTTTAAGACCAGATGTATCAGTTATGTTATATGTATATGTCCCTGATGCTTCCCAGAGGGTCTGGCTCCTTGTGACTGTGTCATGGAAAAAGTGGGTTCCGAAGAAGGACAGATGATTTACATAAGCCGATTAGAAGACTCACAATTGGTTGATGAAATATAGAATTTCAAACATTAAATATCCAGGGTCAGAAGATGATTGAAAGGTTTTTCATTTACAGACTTTGATGATTTTAACTGATATTTAATTCTGACTAAATTTAAATTATCCATACAATTGAAAACTTTATTTTTAGTCCTCTTTATGTTGCAAAACATGCATACTACTAAAAATAAATATTTTATACACAGTCCATATAACAGCACAAAGAAGTACATTACTATTCTAATATATATTTTTACAACATACTTTCCATTCCCTACAGAAAAATCTGATCCCTTCAGATTCTGTCAGTCTAATTTTGAACACTATTCATAATCTATACTAATAAAAGGCAAAGCCCTGACTGACTGAGTCACTGACTCACTCATCACTAATTCTACAACTTCCCGTGTAGGTAGAAGGCTGAAATTTGGCAGGCTCATTCCTTACAGGTTTTACAAGTTACGCAGGTTTCATTTCGAAATTCTATGCATAACGGTCATAACTGAATCCTACTTACGTACATATATATGTCCATAGCCTGCAGCTTGGTCGCCGTGTAAGGCGGAGTTGCGTTCCCCCATCCCCGCGCCTACACATAGTTGGGTGCCTGCCTATATTGCATCCCCTATCCCCACGCCTCCCACATAATTCACTGCCTGCCCATATAAGGCCGTCCTTCACTCCGGTCTCTTCATTCCCTTCCTTGCTTCGCCACGGTATTCATGTCTCCTTGCTGATAACTGCAGCCTTTTTATTTAATCCACGGCTTCTCCGCTGTTTTATTGTGCTGATAACTGCAGCCTTTTTATTTAATCCACGGCTTCTCCGCTGTTTTATCGTTCGTTTATTACAATTATAATTATTGTGTAGGTATTTTAGACTTAGTTTACATTGTTCAGGTACCCATTTCTTTTACCGTTCCAACCGTACCCCCATTAACACGTCTATCGAGGTGATCACCATCGATCAAACCACTTACCGAGTGGTTTCTATGCCCAGAGATGATCCCTGCCTTTTAAATTCTCTGTGTTACATATTACACGGCCATATCAGGCTCAGTCTCGATATCCGGAGGAACATTGTGTCTTATGTATTGAATGACTGGGACAGGTTCAAGGTGTGGACTGATGACGGTACAGGAGATAATTATACTACACAGGAGCACTAGAAGAGTGAAATGCTTAAGCCCTTCACCTATGGTTCTGCATGTGAGTTGATGGCTGCCGCTGAATTGTTCAGTTGTTGCTTTCAAGTGTACTGAAATGGCCAAATATTTTAAACCTTTCGACAACCGCCAATGCCTCCTAAACATCTTAGATTCACAGGTGACGATTTCCGTAGTGGACACTTTGATGTTTATGAATGTTTCAACTCTCAAAAGCTGGATGCCAACTTATCGATGAAGCCGGTTGTATGCTTACAACGCTTGACAGATGCCGAATGTCACTTCAACACAAGTCCTGCAAATACTAACGTAATTGAAACAAACCATGAAACTCAAACCGATTATGACAGCAGCAATCCAAGCTGTGAGAAAACAGTAAAAAGGAGGCGTGTCAGACGTCGTGGTACATTTTCTGATGCAGCTAGATGAAAACAACTTCGTGATACTGCCGCCAAATACTCGCAGAAAAATCAACAACTTAATAGACACGCTGTCGCTAAATACTCACAGGCAAATCCACAAGTTCATAGAGACGCTGTCACTAAATACTCGCAGGCAGATCCACAAGTTAATAGAGACGCTGCCGCTAAATATTCGCAGGCAAATCCACAACTTAATACCGGGAATGCCTGTTAAACATCTTAGATTCACGAGTACCGATTTGGGTAGTGAACACTTCGATGAATGAAACCTGTTATCTTTACAACAGTTGACAAACATGGAATGTAACTTGAACACAACACGTCCTCCAAATACGAACCTAATTGAAAGAAATAATGATAATCAAATCCTTGATGACAGTAACACTCATAACAGTGACAAAACAATTACATTGACAATCATGTTACGCTATTTTTAAAATGTTTCCTTTTCTTTTTCATAACTTCTTGAACACACTACTTCTCTGCTGCGAAGCGCGGGTATTTTGCTAGTGTAAAGATAAAGTTCTTGTTATTTTCAGATGATCCTGTGATAAGAGGTCTGTGGTGTTGTTCATGTTTTAAATAAATAATCAGGTTCTGAAAGCGTGCAGGCTCAGAACAGGTGCAGACGTGCACATGACGGCGCTGCTCTGGGGTTGATTGTGGTAATTGGCTGAACACACACTCATGTACAAATACGAGTGGATCAGCCAGGTGCCGCATTCACATCTCATAGTGAGTGGAGGTTCACATCTGCATCTGATCAGGACATATAAAGAGGGCCTGCACGGAAGGGAAAAGGGATGAGAATGAAAAGGAAAGACAGAGGTTAAAGTCCAAGAAAGATAGAGCGAGAGGCAGGATTGGGACAGCCCATATGAAAGAAGAATAGAGGCTGGTGCTCAGAAGTGTGCCTTGAGGAGAGGAACATGGGGATGAAGAAGGTGCATTCCTACTGAACAATGCTGGGGAGTAGGAGTGGCCTGTTAGGCGGTGTCTCCCGTGAATGCCGAAGGCCTGGCAATGGAGACCCGAGCCAGGACTTTAAAATTCACTGCACCTGTCGGTTGGGTGTCTCCTGTGCTGTAAGATATTGTGTGGGGTAAGCAGAGGCAACATTGGGCTTAGAAGGAAACATTGAGGCTCATTTAAATGAAACAATGAAAGAACTGTCCTTGTATTTAACCTTGTTTTATTGGATTTATTTGATTGGATTTGGACTCTTTTAACCTTCACATTTCCACTGGTTTCATGGATTATTTATTTATTTATTGAAGATTTTGAGGCACTGCACTTTTCAAACACTGTTTGGGTTTTGCTTAATTTTAATAAAAGCACTAACAGTTTTTTGTGCCTACCCCTTGCTGGATGTGTGTGTCCTCATTTGCCTGGCTCATCTCAGTTCATGGCTGTCGACAGTTTGGGTTCAAGAGGCTCTCGGATGAAACAGGGAGCATGGAGCCGACCTGGACTGTCACAGATCCTTACTGACAGCCCACCCCATTTTTTTTAATATGTACTCATGTTTTAAAGTAAACACATTTGGTGTTTGAGGGGCTGACCTGACACACCCTTACTGATAAGATCTTCCCTTGAATGAATGAATGAATGAAGTTTACTGCACTGCTACACTGCTGTTAAGATACAACAGTTTAAGTATATACTCATACTAGCAATTTGTTCCATGGCTGAGCACATTAGTCCACATGTAACCCCCCAAAGTCTAGTTTGTTTGACTATTGCAATCGCTCTGTGCCGAGCCAACCATACTGTGCCCTGTCTTGCTTGGAAGAGGTGGGCCTGAGCACCATTCAGTAGGATTGGGGAGCAGTGTGATCACTAAACGTGCCTGAGCACAGTACACAGACATGACGTCAGTGATACGACATCACTGCATGCGATACCATTTCAGTTAAAAACGGGTTTTATTCTCACCTTACAGATGAACATGAATTGTAGTTGGCAGGAAAAGCTGGAAATTCCTCCTTTAACATAATTTGTCTCATACATGCAGCAAAACACTATGCCGCACACTCAATAAATCTGTAAGATAGTAGATCATTATCTTGTCCTACACAACTCCAAAAAAAAAACAAAATAAGGAAAATCATTTTGACATGCATGCTGTCACTCTGTGTTCAGATGTTGTTTTGCTTTACACAAAGTTGCATGGTGATGACGAAAGCGTGCCTGGGTGCAGAACGTTAAAGCGCAGTGTGAGTGCAGGCCAGCAGGGGAGTGGAGGGGGTTACAATCGTGCTTGAGCACGGTACAGAACAAACGTGCCTAGTGTTAGTAAACCCTTAGTGTGAAGGGAGAGATATCTCTGCTTAGGATAAGCGGTTTTGGAAAATAGATGGATGTTTGGATGGATGGATGGGAGAGATATTTTCTATGCTAAGTGCTTTATAATGTTGTCTGTCTCTTTTGAAGAGCATATGGCCTCCATGCTCAGTAAGAAGAAAAACTGATTTTGATTATAGAGATATCCACCACTAGTGGCAGTCAATGGCCACAAACTCACTGCAACATGCTTTAGGCCAATAACTGCTGTTCTCTAGTACAGAAGACATGGGTGAAAGTAGTCTTCTTATAGTCCTGGGAAAATGGCTCAACACCTAAACATGTATGGATCATAGTACAAGCTAGAGTCACTAGAGTGTATTGTTGTCTATTGATTTTGGGTTACTGGTTTAGTAAAGCATGTAGCACCCAGTTAAATTAAAGTGACCACACTGCTTAATCTTGACAGTTTTGAGACACTTGAATAACAGACATGAAAACATTTTAAATGTGCTCTCTCAGAATCTCTAAATTAATTTTGTTTAAATTTGATTGTCTCTTTTGAACCCTTAACTGAAAATGTGTCCATCGGCCATTCTAGAATACACTGGTCCTGTAAACTGTGTTTTAGTGACACCATGAGAGTACTACACAACAGTAGATTATACTGTAAGATAACAATGTTTTTATTGGACATTTCCCAAGGTAAAATTTATCACAAAACTGATTTAACAGCTTGACATACACAGCTTTCAGTGTTCCAGGATATCGTGGCCTTCAACAACCTGCCTTAAAGCCATTTCATAAATACAGTGCTGTTCTGTATATTTTAGTTTAAGATGGAATGCATACACTTACATTAATTCAGACCATTTCTTGGTTAACAATTTGGTGTATTTGATTACCAATAATGGCATAAAGACTTGTAAACTAAAAAATATGTTATTTTAATGAAATTAAATGAAATTCTATAATCACTGTATAATTGTGCTGATTAAGTCAACAGTGGGATTATAGAGGCTGATTTAAGGGAACACAGAACCACTGACCCAGAAGAGGAATTTTGACCCTTTTGACTATATATATGTCTGACCTGGATGACAGCCACAAAAATAAAAAAAACATCAATGCATAATAGTCACAGCAGTCATCACTAGTAATGAAATTGTAAACACTATGAATGTCTGGAACAATAAACTGGGATCTCCATCAAGAGCCCTGGTTCATTATAATCTCCTATTTACATGGGCCAAAAATAAATATATTTCAGTGTTTTTTCTACATTTACAACAAAAAGCATATAAGTAAGCCCTGCAATTCACTGGCACCCTGACCTTGGTTCTTCCCAACTTTTTTGCCTAATGATGCCATGATAAGCTGCATCCATACAATTGTGAATCAGGTTAAGCATGTTTGAGAATGCAAGTATGTATACATATATTTTCTCTAGCTACACTTGAATGTCGAACCAAGTAGAAAAAGGTCTTATAGTGGAAGTGACACACCCAGTTTGCATGTTTTACTGCCTTGTTCTTTCCATATCTGCCATCCTATTCCCCATGTTTGTTTCTCCTTGTTCAGAGTCAAGGGGAGATAGTATTCTGTCATACTCACATGCTACAGTAGTATAAATCAGGAACCAATTCTGGATGGAACACCAGTGCAATCAGTGGCACAATCATGGAGATTCCTACTTACATATACAATAGGCAAGGCTGGGCTTGCTAATCAACCTCCCAACATGTGTTTGGGCTGAGACAGAAACCAAAGTCAATGGAGGAAACATTTACAAACATGAAAAGACACAAGCAAAATGAAGATATGTTCAGAGGTGAACTGGGACCCCAGCTCAGGAGAGTTGCAAACAGCATCTCCACAACTAGCTGAATGGTACAAGATTTTAAGCAAATAGCCACATATTGACATACATAGAAATAAGCAATTTGGGCAGAAGACAACTGGAAAATAATTTATAGTTTTCTGCCTACATCATCAGGAAGCACACAAAGCAGCCTATCATTTTAAAGAATGACTGTCTAGCAGAGGTTACAAATAATACACAGTAAATTCATATCAGTTACTCTTTATAACATTTTATATTCCTCAGTTGGTGGCTACTATAAACCAAGTAACAGTTATGCATATTTATCAAATGCTATTTTAGATTTTTGATAGCATTTTTGTTATGTGTTTTTATCTTTTTATTCTTCAAGCTTGCAGAAGAATATCTTTCAAAGCAATACTTCATGGCAAAATAATTCTTCTACACTGACAACATTTCCTCATCTTATTTTGGCTGTAGAGGTACCTAACAAGGCATAGTATAAAATCTAGAAGAAGAGGCCAGTAGAGGTGACCCTCCATACATAAAACGTCCAGGCATGTTTTCACTTTCAAACCCTCTTTATTCTATTTAAGGTTATGGGTGCCCAGGGCCCATCCTGACTCCTCATGGTGCAAAACAGTAACACAATCTGTACTGCAAGTAGGCCTAGGAAAAAATATTGATTTTCAAAATAATCATTATTTTTCATTTAAACGATTAGATATTGTGGAGGACTGCCGGCTTCTCATGCCGGTTCTCACCCCCAGGCCGCCAGGAGGAGCTCTCCCGACAGCAGGATAGTGCCCCGAGGTCCAGCAGGGCCTCATGGACTTTGTAGTATTTATACACAACCCTGCTGGATACCTTGGGGGCCGCCAGGAGTCACTGTGGGGGGGCTTATGGGCTCTTTTGTGCCTTATGACCCGGGAGTACGTCACGGTCACGTGACGGGAAGGAACGACGTGCTCCCGGGTTGAAGTAAAAGGACTGATTGCCCTGACCCGGAAGGAGTAAGGAACTGTGGACTGTTGGGACAGGAACACCTCCAGGTCTGGGGCTATAAAAGGACGATGCCTCAGTCCAGACGCTGAGCTGAGCTGGGAGGTAGAGGAGCAAGTGTCTGGACGAGGAGGAGAGTTTATTGTTATAGTATAGTATCGGTTTATGAGTAGTGTGGAGGGTGCTTGGTGCATTGTGGAAAACGAAAATAAAAAGTATTGGACTTTTACCTGGTGTCTGGAGTTGTACCTGAGGATTCAAGGGAGCACTAGCGCCCCCTACTGCCACAATGTTGACCCTTAAAAGTTTCAAGATTGAGCTTGTGAATCTCTATTTTACTCAATTATTATATGTAGATTTTTGTTTATCTTCATTTTTGGTGTCCAGTCCATCATTTGTCGCTAATCCCCTGATAAAGCTTTCCACAGAAAAAGCACTTTACTATCTTGCGTAAAATGGTGTGTCCTCTTTAACTGAAATCGCCATTTTCCACACTTTAATTAGATGTGTGGACTTACTACAGATTCAAACAGCTATACAGTCAGGGCATCCGATTCCTATGTTACAATCACACTTTAGAAATGACTGGTCATGTGTGGCGGATGTGTTGTTGACAAGTGTGCTGCATGCCAGTTACACTGGAAGCAACCTCACTGCCTATGTACAGAGGTGCTAAGATGACCCTCTGTTGTTCCAAAAACCTTTCAAGAATTTCCAATGCGCTGTTGCATTGTGGGACCGCATCAATCACAAGTTGGTGTGTTGGTAAGTTCAATAAACATTGCTTCACTTTAAGCACATGGATGGCAGTGCTGCTCCTGTGGAAAAAGTTAGGAATGTGCCTCACCCGGCAAAGCAAGGGGCCAATTGTTGGAATTTTCAGAACATATTGCGATACAAAAGCAACTGACTTGAAGTAGCTCCAGAACAGTGGCATTATTAGTCATGATGGTTCTTTTTCTTTTATGTATCATTCATTGAATGCCTCTGTCAACAAGCATCAGCTCCATTTCCTCATTTTAAAATGCTTCGTTTTTGTCTGAGGATTGTCAGGACACATTTCTGCGACTGATTAACGTGACTGCTACACGTGAGCAACTGAAGATACGTTTAACTTGTAGAGTCTTCCCACTGTATCTTTAATGTCGACTAATTCAAGATTATTTTAAATGTCCAATAGTGGAAAGAATTTGGCTAACTGTTTAGTTGAAGGGTGTCTACATGGAGAGTCATAACACACAAATAAGTTTTTTGAGAAACATTTACTATTTAAGAAACAAAATTAGATTATTTTATAATAATATTATTCACAAGATGATATAGATGTTTTATAAAGCAGATGCCATGGCATTGTATTAAAACAAGAAGCACCACCCACTCCCCCCATAATAAGTGCAGTGATGTGAAAAAGTTTTTTTTTGTTTTAAAAAGAGTAATGCTATTTTGTTCCACATCTTCCAAATACTGATGTTAACTGTCCATTACTAATCAAGTATTTCTTCTTAAATGTCATTCTTATGTTTATGCATATGTTATGAAGTCACTATTTAGACACTCTTCAAATAAAATGCTACTGAAATTTGTCACATTATACTAATGTTCTGTATGCATGGTTAAGTAATTTCTAAAAAAGCCAGCACTTCAAATATATCAGTGCAGGCTAATTTAGTCAAGAAAAGATCAATATCAAATCGAATTGGGACGGTGTGAATCGAAATCAAATTTATTTGGGATATTAGTGCTGATATTCAGCCCTAATTGCAAGTCAGTTGCATGCAAGAGTGTTTCTATCAAATGAATGTAAATGTAATGCCAGCTAATTTCTCTCAACACCCTGTCTATGTCCACTCTATGTTTTGTTTTTAATGGCAGGCATTATTCTGTGTTTTCGCCTTTCATCCAAACTATTTTGGCATTATTAACCCTCAAAAATGTAGACTTCTGAAACTGCTCTGCAGAGCCTTATATTTCTAAAGTCACCAGACTCTAATCAAACTCTGATTTGCTTGTGCTTATTATGTAGTCTGTCCCACTGCACTCGTTACAACATCTCATTCGCTGACTGGTCACCCTTCACAGAAGAAAATCACATTCCTACATACTGTAAATGGAAGAGTTGCTTTCCATCTACCTAGTTGTGTTTTGCACAGTTGTAAATGAAGTACGATAGGTGTGTGTGTGTGTGTGTTTGTGTGTCAATAAGGATAATCTTACTTGGTGTACTGTAGCATGTATGAAGACTTATGTACATCACCCGCACTCCCCTCTCTTCATTCCCAATGTGCACTTTGTTCACTTTGTTGAATAATTTCTGTTATGTTCAGAGAGAGCAAAGAGAAATGAAATGACAGACTCACATAGTGATGCACCAGAATTTAAAGTCACAAACTGTGACAACAGACTGTCCTTTGCCTGTACCTTCTTTTATTATACCCTTTGAGGCAGCAAAACGGAAAAAACAGTTTGGAAAATGGATTGCCAAAATGATTATTTCTGTCTGGGGATTTTGTTTAGGATTCTGCACAATCTTCGAAAAGTGCTTTTTACATGCTTTACAGTCTCCAGTGACTCTAGGTCTTTGCATCTCCTTAGTAATTTTTCACATTCAAGAAGATTAATGGATGTCTACATGAATGTGGCTAGATATATACAGCTACAGATGCTCCTCATGGAGATTCAAGGGATGTTATCAGAAACATCAGACTGGCCTACGTGGGTTTCTTGCTTTATAATAAACTTAAGGATGTTTGCTAAAGTGAAAAAAGCGGAAAACACAACATAATGATTGTAGCTGCAATTTTCTCTTGGGATGAATAAAACCTGCTTATCTATCTATCTATCTATCTATCTATCTATCTATCTATCTATCTATCTATCAGTAAACTGTCTTCTGTACTCATGGATAACTTTAAAGAAGACTTTAATATAAGTTTCACTTTTATGATAAATTCTGTAATGCAGTAAGTCATGGTCAGAGTCTGAACAGCATTGTGAGTGGTACAAGCCTGATTCTGGGTGATCGCCATTTGCCATTGACTTTATTTCAATGAAATGAATTGGCAGCCAATTCATCTCATTAATCCCAAGTCCTTACCTTATTAGACTTCATCTTACCACTTTCATTTTATATTGTGCCCAGTGATGTTTCATAGGAAATTCAATAAGGTGTGTATTATTGATGTATTTCTTAAACAGAAGAAATCTATCTAATGAATTTATAATTTTAATGTTTTGTTTTATCTTTTTAATTATCTTTCAAAACATGTGTTTTAAGCTGTGCAATTTAGAAAGGAGTAGACTTGGGTACATCCAAAGGGGATCATCTCATTCAGCATCATTTACATTTAAATACTCATCACTGTTCCACAGGAACAAAACAAATTAAGTCCACAAAAGCCATTTCAAAAGAACTAATCCTTTTACACATTTAAAAACAAATGGACTGCTTCTAAATTCCTTTGATAAGTAAAAGTCACACTGAGCACTTTAACAAAGTAAAGGCAGAAACAGGAAAATCAAACTATGTTTAATAATACTTTTCCTTTAATTAAAGATTCTAAATTAACCCTGTGTTGATTGTGAATATATGCATTAGTCGTGAAGGCAAAAGGACTGGCAACCAGTCCAGAATTTTTTACTGGGTTGTGTCTGATGCTATCACGATCAGCATGGCAGTGGTCAAAAAGAAACTGCATCACAACTGAAATACTCCATATGTAACTAACCTACCATGAGCCTAATTGTAAGGTGTACAATTAAAATAAATGTTACAAGCTTAGCAAACACAAGAATACATACTGTTGCGCATATTCATTCACGCATGCATGCTCTGGCCCTGTCAGAGAGGAACCAGCAGTGGGTGGTTTGAAACTCCTTCACAAGGAATGTTCACAGAATCACACACCATTGCCTGCACATCTTTTTAATGAAGTAGGAAAACTGGAGTGTCAGGGTGTTCTGTTCTTGTGTTATATTTGTAATTACTGGGCAATAGGTGGTTTTAGATTAAGGCTCTGGAGATGAAGTCAGAAAAGCATGCTAAGGTCGATGCCAGTGAGTATGAAAATTACTGTTTTATACAAGGCCTTGAACATGGGAAAGGTGTTATATAAATAAAATGTATTATTATTATTATTACTATCCCAAAATATGAAGAAGGAATCAGGATTAAACGGACATAGCAAGATGGTTGGGAGCCAGGAATTCAATTAGTATTTATTATACAATACAAGAGACACGAATAGAGATCAGGAAACCAAAATGAGTCAAAACCAAGAGGTTAAACTAATAAAATAAAGTGCAAACCAAATTCTTAGATGATCTGGAAATAAGCAATGCTGACCTTTATCCTGTTGATGTCACACAACACACCCCACTAATCATTAAGCTGAGCATCAACACAACAAAGATGGTAATGTTTATATAATTATTATTACGTGGCTGACACCTTTATCCAATGTGATGTACATCTTTTGAGAAACAATTGGTTATATTTCTTTTGTTTTCCTGCACAGGAAAGTGAAGCGACCTTCTCATTGTCAGACTGTGGAAGTAGCAGGATTGTAATCCACTACTTCAGGGTTTAAAGTCCGAAGCCTTAACCACTTAACCAAATATGGGGTTGCAGGAAAATAAATTCAAAAAGAAACGTTCACAAAAATCCATTTAAAAAAAACAAATGAAACCACAGAAACTCTTGACCTCAGAGACCCGCAATATGATAGCTTAACGATTTTTTGTGGCCAAGAAATGTCTACAAAAAATCAAAATAGAATGAAATAATGACAATAATTTATTATTCTATGTCAGATATTATTTCATTACTGTTATGTTCCACCCAGAGGTTTCCTGGCGTTATGCTTAATTTCCTTTTTATTGTTATTTCTGTTGCTTTGACTATTATTATGTAGATGTTATTAATATTGTTATGATTATTTCTTATTTATGAACTAAGCATTTATATTGTTTGCCTTTATTCTTTGTTTCCTGTGGGCGGAACCCTAAAGAGGCGGGGCCACCATTACATCACAGTGGAGGGAGTGCCATCAATCTTTCTATTTGTGGCTGAGTAGATCCCTCAGAGGTGCACTGTGGGTTGGGGAGTTAAGAGCACTAAGTACTGTTTGGATTTTATGGTTTTTTGAATTATTGCTTCTGTTTTCTGGATTGTGATTTTCAGATTTGGATTAGACTGCTTAGCCTTACTGTTTACCTAAAAAAGGCAGCCTTTTTGTCTAATTTTTGCCAGTTTGAGTTGCTGTATCACAAAAGTCACCACCTTGTCAGAACTTTTTTTTTTTATCTTATGACACTAATATTTTTGTATTTGTTTGTGGTTCACAAAAACTAATAATATTATATAATATTAATATTTAATAGCTCATTAAAACAACTTACTGGGTGCTGTTATTATGAATGTCTAGTCAGAATAATATCACATAATTGCTAACTATGTGAAGTTTATGCTATTTAACCTGTAAGAAAAGGGCAGGAATGTTTTTAAAAAATGTCTGTCTGCTTTAAATAGCATCTAAACTTTATTAAAAATAAAAGGAAGACTTAACCTAGAGATTTTAGGGAAAAATGGAATAAGTCCAGTTCTGGTTTTGAGTTTGGTCTATTTTTCGACTACAATTTTAGTTTTGTCTTGAGACCTTTGGTTGCCATTTAAAACTCTACCATGCCAACCTTTGTTTTGTCTGACAATCCTTTGGTTCACCCTTAAAATGGAAGAACAAAATAGAAAATCTCTTCCACTCACATATACAATTGTATGAGAGGAAGATGTTTGCTGGTCACAACATGGAATACTTGAAGGTAAACCCAGCAGATTTCAGGAGAATGTGTCGGTTGCACACAGAACATGACCAGGTTGGCATTTGAAACCAAGAATCCTTACACAATTGTTTCCTTATAAGCTGATTCAATATACTGATTAATATTCTAGTGGCATTTATGGTTCATTCTCAGACTTCTATTTGACCGTGTGGTTAAACAGTGTGCATAGCCAGGAGAGCGGAGTATTTTACTTTACTGTGTATAGCAGAAGGTGAGCTTTAAATAGAAGACGTGGAGTGAGCTATAAACCATCAGTAGGCCCAGTTTAATCAACATTATTAAAAGGATGATAAACCTACCAAAGTGGCCTCAAAGCAAGTACAAAAAATACACTGTGCATTATAAAAACACTTCAATCATTTTTTATGTATGTATATTGTCCAGAAACGCTACTGAGGCTTTTTTTATGCCAATGGCAATACGTCTGCATAATGCCTCATTGTGACTGTAACTGCCAAGTCAGACGTTTTTCTTTCTTCTGTTATTTTTCTTCCTTTTTTGTCATTCTGGTGCGTATTCAGAACATAGTGAATGTGTGCACATAATTTTTTTTTATCTGTCTATCTATTTACTTATTTATTTACTGAGCTTCTATAAAAAGACAAATTTCCCCATTGGGACAAATTGGAAAAAGTGCAATTCTAACAAAGGGATTCTTCAGTATATCATTTTATTTAGTTATTTGTTTTTTTAATACTTTGGTTTATTATTTCTTTCAGTTTCACATACAATGCAATTTATGTTTTTCTTCAAAATTGGTGTTTCTCTTAGAATATGCTTTTCCATTCAAGGAAATAAAAGACAAAACTGTGAAAAGTGGGACCTTCTCCTGAGTTAGTGATATCCTCCAGATTTTTTTTTAAACCAAGACACTTTTCAAAGTTACATAATCCTTGAAATATCCAATTAATTAAAGTCACACAATACGAGGTCAATAAAAAGGTCAGTGTAAATAATACAACATGTGCCAAATGATTTCAGCGTTAGTATTTAAATGTGTAAAAATGTTATGTCTTTTTCCTCACCTTTTTTGAGCTGTGACTGGTGATGAAAATTACCATTTATGCTGTGGCATTCACACTTCATCTCTGACCTCGGTTAGTGAGCTCAGATAAAAAAATAAATGACCTAGTTTTGTTCTGGATTTAGAGAAAACTTTTACATTTATAGTCTCAGCCATCTTTGTTATAGGATTGGAAATGGTAATGCTTCACACTCACCCCTCTAATAGACATAAAGAACTGTGCTTACTAGGAATGGATTTACTTTTAAAATATTCATATTTGTTTTTATTTATATATATATATATATATATATATATATATATATTTTTTTTTTTAATCTCCGAAGGGAAATTGACTTTTTGCATGACCTTTGCAGGTCAGAGTGCAGGGTCAGCCATTGTACAGTTCTCCTGGAGCAGTTTTCGGGTTAAAAGCCATACTCAAGGGCCCAGTGGAGTAGGATCCCTTCTGGCAGTAATGGGATTTGAGCCAGCAGCCTTCCAGATACCAGCGCAGATCAATAGCCTCAGAGTCATCACTCCACCATATTGGTGTGCCCCATTGTCTTGGACTTAAATCCTGCACTAGATCACAGTCTGGATCGAATATGCAAATCACCTGCATGGGTTTTCCTCTGGGTACTTAGATGTAAAGCGTAAATTGATCGACACATGTTGGGTGTGTGAATAACCCTGCTCTGCGACAGACTGTTGCCATATCCTGGACTTGTACTTACTTTATACCCAAAACTGTTAGAACAGGCTTGAGGCCTCCGTGATACAGAAATGAAAAACATCAAAGCTAATGTAACCAGATGTTGATGATACTACTTTTTTAGACTAAAGTTCTTGCACTCTTTTCTATTATGAATATTCATAATCTTAAAACAGACATAGATCATGATCGTATACGGTGTAATGTAATGAAGCCTGCTTTAGATAGAGCAACACCAACTCCAACCACAATATCTAGAATGGCCTTCACAATTTCACATTTTATCAAGAATCACAACTACTGCTGAGGCAAAAGTTTGCACTAGTTATATCTGTCCCCTGAATAAGTAGATGTTAAAAGAAATTATTTTTGTAGGTCTTCCTCTACCAATTTGATTTACAACTAATTTTGGTTATACCTAACTACAGCGATGTATTTTTTTTAATTATACTTAACTGCAGCATCAGAAACAATATCTTTCATATGTAAAAGCCTATGCTAGCCCTTGTATACTTCTAACAATTAGGTATCTTTACAGAGAATGTTCAGCTTTATTTTCTTCCACTTTTGTCTGTTTCTATCTATATTTTTTATTTACTTATTTCTCTGATACCTTTATCTAAGGTGACTAACAGCATTTCTGATGCAATTGGTTACATTTCTTTTGTTTTTCCAATTGGAGCACAGGCAGGTGAAGTGGCTTGCTCATGGTCACATAACGTCAGCAATGGGATTTCAATCAACAACCTCAGGGTTATGGGAATATGTGCTAAGCTGCACAATGTGAAATTTGTCACATCTCTTTTATGAGTAAAATGGAGTGTCAGAAAACAATGAACAGATACTAACTGGATGCAACTTGTCCAATGAACTCTAACAGTTTTTCTGAAAAAATATCCTGGAGTGCTGATTTTTCCATTATTCAACTGTTTTGCACGTAACTGAAACACAGATCATACACAACTGGGTTATGTTCTATTAAATGATAGTACAATGCAACCCATACAATGGATATTATAAAATGAACAAGCTAAGTTCACATTTGGTAAAACATATTACTGCACAGAAAAATAAAAATGATCTTAACAAATGCTCACCAAGGTTCTCAATGGAGTAGTAACGCTGCTTGCTGTCTACTCTGACAGTTTCTGCGTAAGGACTTCCCACTCCATATCCAATGATATATCCTCTGACTACAATATTTGGATTCAAAGGAGGAGTCCAACTCATGACAATACTGTTGGTAAGTGGTCGAACATGGAGAGAACTTGGTTGATCTGGTACCTGTGATTCTGTAAGGGTCAAAGGACATATTTAGTTAAAAAAATCTTAGCTTACAAGTTATTCATTTATTAATTCATTTATTTATCATATGGCATTAGCACATGGTACAGGTTAACCATGTGAAATTTAATATAAGCATGTCAAAAGTCAACTTAACCATATACAGATATAAGAATGTGTTAAGTATATATAAAACAAACAGCTGAATTTACTTTGAATCACAAAAAGAGCAGTCACAACATAATGATAAATTCTGGGCTAGGATTTATTCTCCACTTAAAAATTGAGCTTGCCTTCTTGTAGAACACCCTGGAAATTTTAAAGAACAAAACAACTGGGTACCAGGCTCTCCTTAAGGCTCTCCTGGCTAATCACTCAACACATGGTGAACAACATGTGAAATCACTTCTGAGGGTGACCTGACTAGAAATATTGGAAATGTTGTCCGCATTTGGCAATTAAACATATTAATAGTATATGATAGCAGTTGGAATTGGTGGATTCTGAAGTGTCATATGAATTTTCTGCAGTTATGTGTTATGTTATGTAACCCCGAATCCGGTTACAATACATACTAAGATAATTCACCACAATGCAATCTATAATTAAAATTATTTTTACTGCACTACTGATTCCATGTTACTGATTTTCTTGCTCAATGACTTACATTGTTTTATTGTCACTTGTGTCTAATACAAGTTGCATCTATCTATCTATCTATCTAAATTGCCAATTCCTTGTTTGATAGTTTGCATCTGCCATGTTGTTCTACTTGCAATGTATTGTACGTTATATATACTGTATTATTTCTGGACCAAGTGGGAATAACAAAATTACTTTTTAAATTAATTGCAAGTGTAGTGGTAAAAGACTTAAATGAAATTGAAACTGAATATTATGCAGAAGTATACATAAACCATAAAATATTTCAAATGCATGCCTATGGCCCATCTTACTGTGAAAAGGTAGTCATACATTTCATTTTTTAACTGAAGTGTTCAGTCAAGTGTTCTTATTGTCATACCATCCATATACAGTATTGCAGCATAAAGTGACACAAAATAATGTTACCCAGGAACTTAGTGCAACAACACAGGATAAGTGCAAGACAGGTAAAAAAAACTATTCTATACTATAAATAAATAAATAAATAAATAAATAATAGGTTAGTGAATGGATAGTAATAATTTGAAAGAAGCAAGAACAAACAAACAAACAAACATAGATAGATAGATAACAACACTTAACAATAACAAAATAACAGTATTAGCAAGTGTAATAAATGCACTGTATATAACAAAACTACTAGGAGCAGATCTGACAGCAGTGAGACAGCACAGGGTTCATAGTACAGACAGCCAAGTGGTAGAAGCTGTTCCAGAACCTGCCCAAACTGGTTTGGATGCTACACTACCTTCTGCCAGATGGAAGTGGGACAAAAAGACCATGAGAGTGGTGGGAATGGTTCTTAACAATGCTATTGGCTCTGTGTGATTGCAACACTTTATGCAGAATTTTTTAATAGAGGACCCAATGATTTCTTCTGCTGTGTGAACGTTCTATTGTAGGACCTTATGGTCAGAAACCCTGCATTTCCTAAATCAGACAGTAATGCAGCTGATTAGAACAATCTTGACGGCGCCCCTATAGAATGTGATGACAATGGAGAGTAGCCTTGCTTTCTTCAGCTGCCAAAGGAAGTGGAGATGATGCTGCACCTACTTGGCTATGGAGGTGGTTGTAATTGACCAAATAAGGTCAGCTTTTGGGAGCACACCCAAGAATTTGGTGCTCTTCACCAATTCCATTGTAAAGCCATTAATGCACAGTGGGGTATGGACATCATGAAGTCAACAATCATCTCTTTCACCTTACCCACATTAAGACACACACTCATTCTCATTGCTGATGAGACCCACTACCATTGCAACATTTTTAAACTTAATGATGGAGTTAGAGCTGTACTCAGCCATACAATCATGAGTCAGCAAAGTGAACAGAAGTGAGTACACAGCCATGGTGTGCACCAGTGCTCAGCATAATGGTACTGGAGATGGTGTTTCTGACGCCGACTGTCTTGGGTCTCTCTGTCATACAGTCCAGGATCTAGTTGTGTAGAGAAGTGTTGTAGCCTAGCAGACTCAACTTTCCTATGAGCTTGTGACGGATGATGGTGTTTAAAGCTAAACTGAAGTCAATAAAAACATTCTAGCATAACTGTCTTTTTGTCCAGATGGGATAGGGTCAGATGAAGAGTAGCTGATTTAGCATCTTCAGTGGAATGGTTCGGCGATAGCCAAATTGGAGAGGATCATGCAATGTAGGAAGTCACTTTCAAGTGGCCCAAGACTAGCCTCTTGAAGTACTTCATAATGACCATAAAGTATTTCTGCATACCAGCAAGGAATTTAAATAGGTTCATAATCTGCACAGTACACAGTAAAAAAAGATAATTACTAGTTGCAGTTCAGTTGTTATAAAGTCATTACTGGAGAAACTGCTGATGAATTTCTGTAACAAATATTTATGGAATGTATGGAAGAAGTGGCAATAAAAATAGGAGCAAAGAAAAAAGCAAATTTTACACAGGATGACTTCAGCTCTGTCACAGCATATTTAACTCTTCATGCTGCAAGCTCCTCTTTTGATCTAAACTTTTATTTCTTAGCTCTGTTCTTCCTAAGCTTGTCATCAACATTGACACACCGCCTCCTTATACTCAGTTTTAGTTGAAAGAAATCAGCTAGACAAGCCTTGAACTCTGTCTACTTTTATTTTAATTGGCAGCATCATGGACAGAACTATATTTTGTTTTATTGAACCAGAGATGGTATTACAGTGCTCTAGAGTCCAGGGTTTGAACCACATTTGTGCAGTATGCATATTCCATCACTGTGGGTTTTCTCATCCTTGGTTACTCCATACTGTATTTCCTCCCTTATCCCAATGATGGGCATATCTGTTTACAAGACAACTGTACATGATCCTGGTTTAAGAGAGTTATGGTATGTGCATGAGTGTGTCTTGTGATGGCCTGATGCACATTCCAGGGTTGCTGCCAAGATGTGGTTGTCCCTGATCTGGGTAACCTGTCAAAGAATGGATGGATGGATGGATGGATGAATGGATGGACAAATTGTGGAAACGGTAAGTTACTTCTTCCCTAGTGAGAGCAAATTTTGAGAAGAGCATCATGCATCCAGCATGATGTTGAGGAGATGACACTGAATAAAGAGACATATTTGTTTTTAAGTATGTATCATATATAGAAGTTACTACATTTTTAACAGTTTTAAATTCAAATTAAGCTATGTCTTTAATTTAAAAGGCAGAATATATTGTTTATTTGTAAGATGTGTAAACAATTTTTAGGCAAGAAATATACAAGCATGTCAACTTTCTAAACCTTTAAATTGTAGGTAAATATAAAATGGTATGACATAAATCGACTGTAAGCAGGTTGTTTCTGTAATATAATATATGTTTAGGCAGTATGAATATTTTATTTTGAGCTCCATAGCAATTCTACGGTTTTCCTTTTCAAATTAAATATCCTTCGTTGCCAATCTGGCAGTGCAGATTGATAGCAAAAGCATTGAAGTTTAAACTTTGAGGTTACCAGTTCTGCCTTCACTTCAGACTCAGTGTGTGACCCTGAACATGTCCGTTATCCTGCCTGGGGACCAAATGCAAATAAATGGAAAACTTTATCCAGTGCTTCTGTTATTTGAGATTGTGATGAGACTGAGATGGTGTTTCACTACAGAAAAGAATTATATAACCTGAAGGGAGTTATAAATATTTTCTTACCGTCAAGATCATTCTCGGGAGTTTCAGCTGTGTACCACTCACTTGAGGGTCCAGTCCCATTTGCTGTCATGGCAGCTACTTGAAAACTGTACTGGCTTCCTTTTTCCAACCCTAATGACAAAAGAATAAAAATGAGTTATGCATTTACTTGGTTTGACATTTTTTGCATATAAAGGCAAATACATTTTTGGTGTGCTGTGTTTTCTTTTTCTTGTTTTATTGCATATTGTGTGATATTTTATACTGAATTGGTAATATCCCCTAACCTCTCACAAGCATAAATTAGACTCAGTAGGACTGAAAGCAGTGTCACACACGTACGATTGGGAGACATCTGAAAGGCCTTAAGAATAGTACTGCCACGCCAGACCAGGGGGTGACAAGCTGCATTAACTCTCTTTCTCAATCTTCTGCAGACCAGCCACGGTAAATCTTGCCAGGTCCCAGTGCCATGGATGACTTCACTTTTTTTTTCCGGCACCAGTGACGATGTCACTTCTGGCCCTGAGACCATGGATGATGTCACTTCCGGCGTAAGAGACATCACTTCCAGTTCCAGTGTCAGTGATGACGTCACGTCCAGTCCAGAAGACGGCACTTCCGGTTCCGGTCCCAATGACATCACTTCAGCTGCTGCTGGAGTATGTGAATTTCCCCTTGGGATTAATAAAGTATCTATCTATCTATCTATCTTGTGGTCCCGGGCTTTAAAGCTGCCATCTTTTCCTATTACATTCAGTTCTGTTTTGGACTCGAACCTCTGATCATCTCAATCAATTTAAGCCCATTTGCAGGAACGGCGCAATATATGGGTGGCTGCCCCAAACCTTTTTATGTCTGTGGTCTGCTTTTGTGATAGCAGATAAACAGATGAATGGATGTTTAGTAATATCCATAGCACTTTCATGCTGTTTAACAATAAACGAAATTAGACCAACCCTCACATTCTGATCAGTAAAGACCGTCAGCCAGAAGAGAGAAAGCAAACATTAAAAAGAAAAATGTCACAGCATTTCAGGTTGGCCCCAGTACAATTGTTTTGGTGTGGAATGATGAGAATTTGTCTGGCACCTCAGTACACTAATGCTAAAGTAACCAAATGTGAATGATACTGCCATCACAACACAATGACCAATACCGTTACTCATTCATAGCAATCTCTGGCTTCAAAATGAAGTTGAATAAGAACATAGTTTTCATATTTGCACATTAAGCTAAACTATATCACTTTTCTCTGATGGAAATGTTTAAATACCTATGGATTATTGCCACAGGAAAATGTAAACATTTATTCAAAATATATTTTCTGTAATGCGATGAAAAGGATCAAACAAGATTTTATTAGATCTCTTCCATCTTATTTTAGCTGAAACAATGAATGTTGTTAAAATAAATATCCTTCCTAAGCTCTTATATCTTCTTCAGAGTATGCCTATATCTATTTTAAAAAGGTAGACACAACTGTAAAAGTATATTGTTAATTGGGAATATAAAATGGCCAAGTATTTAAAAAAAAATGACATTAAAAACAAGGCTGAAACTGCTTGGTTAGACCCAGAAATCACGGAATGGAGAGTTGTTAAGTTTGGCTTAATTCAAATTCATTTCTCGTATATGCACAAATCAGGTGCATCCTAGTACCATTTCCAAAGTAAGAACACACAGATCTTTGTCTAGAGGAATGCAGTTGCTAACAGCCTCTACTCCCATAGCCAAGGCAATAAAGCCCACTGTCACTTCTGAGATGACCTCGGACCTCCTGCCTCTTCTGCCTTATGGGCTACTTAAACAACTATGATGCCTAAAGTCTGCAATCACTTGTAAACCTAACATCAGCAAGGAGCTCCCTGAGAAGAGATGCATTTACTCGGCCCAAGAAGAAAGGCACCAGAGGATGGCCAACATCATAAGCACTTTTCATTTTTATATTCTTTATTCCCTTTTTGAAATCAGACAAACTAAAAAGTGTACTGCCTACACCCAATACTCTGCTATATCCTTTTTATCGTTATACATTTTATTCATAAATGTCTGGAATGCAGTCTTGATCACATTTTTGACTTTACTGTGTTTTACTCATTGAAATTTGATGTACGAGGGACATTCAAAAAGTTTCTGCACTTTTTTTAAGTCTGTTTATTAAGAATTTCAAAAATAAATTACATCACTTTCCCATACAGTTTCCTTCATTTGCGATGCAATTTTTCCAGCATCGTACCAACTTTTGAATGCCCAGTTACTATTCCTCCCACCTTCACCCTTTTCAACGAAAATATAAAAGTGGGGAAACATTTTGAACGCCCCTCGTATAATGTAATCTCAATAATGTAAAAAACCAAATACTTAAGCAAAAAGAAACAGTTAACATTATAGTTAATGATAACCTTTGTATCCAACTACCGTATATACTTGTGTTTAAGTTCTCCTGCAGATAAGTTGGGACTTGAATTTCCAGTATTTTATAATGTTGGTTGTATAAGTCGAATGCGAAAAACTCATCTTATTGATCCAGGAGATTATGATATGCTAACGCCCACCTGAGAGAGTAACCACGGAGCACACTGGCTTTTTTTTCTATGAATTGTGCCTACGTGGCCACATGGTAATACCAAACTATTCCAAGGCGACATTTACACTGTTTTTTTTTTTTTTTCTTATCTCACACCCTCATACACCTTTATCATAAGATCATCCCTTATCTATGATGGAGCATTCGATCAGAAGAAAATATGAAGCTGGTTGTAAATTAAAAGTCATTGAAGCGGTGAAAGAAATTGGTAACTGTGCTGCTGCAACAAAATTTGATGTGCTGGAGAAACTGGTGTGAGATTGGAGGGACCAAGAAGATGTAAAAAATAAAAAAAATGAAGTGTATTTTTGAACGGGCGTATAACTTGGGGTCTGATTTTATGATCGATTTTTCGGGTTTCAAGACCTGACTTATATGCAAGTATATACGGTATCTAAAATTGGAAACATTAGATACAGTATTTGTGTGCTTTTGCAGTTAACCATGGCTTCTAAGCAAGTGAAGAGTGGTGAGAAGAAAGTTTTGCAGAAAATTGAAATCGAAGTAAAGAAAGAAATTATTGAAAAGTATGAGCGTGGTGTTCGTGATACTGATCTTGCCGCCGAGTACAAAAAGTCAAAACCTATGATTTTGACTATTCTAAAGCAGAAAGAATCTATTAAAGCAGCTAATGTTGTAAAAGGAGTTGCAGCGCTAACCAGGCAGAGGCTTCAAGTGCTGCAAGAGGTTGAAAAACTGTTTACCAGTTGGTCTCAGTAAGAAGATTTTGGAGCACCTACAATGAATTAAATCATATTCTATTAAACTATTAAGCATTGCAAGTGCTTTGTGCCTTCTCTTGGCCCCTCTGTATAGATATATGGGGTATAATCCTCTGTTTGCCAGCCAGTACAGCTTTATTGTATCTGTCCCTGGCTTACTATAGAGGAGCACATGGCCTGTAAAGTAATCATTAAATATAAAAAAAATGATATACAAAATTCAATCCCAAACACTGACATCTGTGTTATAAGCCCCCTGACAAAAATACAAACTAAAAATGAAAGTGTTTAATTAAACTGCATTTAGGATAAAAAAGAGGGCAACCGGTAATTTGTCTTTCTTTGTTTAATTCATTAAAAACAGATTTTTAAGCCACTGCACTTCTAACTGATAAATTGCTACATTGAAATTAATATGCAAGTAAGGAGAGGGAATTTAAAGTTATAGGAAAAAAGCAATAACACAGAGCAGTTATAAATGAAGTATGTTTAATGTATAATGCCTGTTGATTTCTACTGTTGTGTTACTGTATGCTCACGCTTGAGCAACTGGGAAAATAAAAAATCATGGTTGTAATGTTAGTTTGCTATTCTCTGTTAAGAGGTTTGCTGTCAATAATATTAATCATATGCGGCAAACCTAGACAATTTTTACTCTCAAGAACAAACCTGTGCTTTCATAACCTAACTAGCCCTGTGATTATAACAGTTATAAATACATTTTAAGGTAACTGATATTAAAAAATCAAAAAGCAGGAAATAAGAATTGCCATTATACATCTGTTTAGGTTTTTCATTAGAAATGGTCATCATCTAACTCACTTGGTCCAGTTCTGGATTGTCGGAGAGAACACTTTGGACATTTTGCACTAAGTGCAAGGTATGAGTCGAAATCAGCCCTGGATGGGCCAGCAGTGCACTGAAGGGTACACTCACTCACACACACACTTTCACTCATTAATACCGGGCCAATTCAGTTACTAAAATGCCCATCTTTGGAAAGAAATCTGGAAATTCAAGAGGAAAACCTAACCTGAGGCTGCACTAACCATTTGCACAACCATGCCATCCTTAGTCAGATTTTAATTAAATCCAAGTAAGAATGCTTTCTTAAATATTGAATGTTGACATCATTTTCATTTACTGACATATTTTCTGATTAATCCACAGTTGTTAACTAAAACAGTAATATTTTCAAGTAATTAGTACTGCTTTATGAATCTGAGTTCAAATCGTAACCACTGATATTCTGGGTGGCATCTGCAAGTTTCTCCTCTTTGTCCAGGCACATTTTTCTTCTATCAGTCCTTTGCTCCCTGACATTCCATTTCAACTGCATGCATGTTACATTAATTTTTCACTCTAAACTGATAATATGTATGAGAGACATAGCAAAAATCTTTAGCCTTTCATGAAAGAAATAACAATTAAAGCAAAAACTTTTTCCCCATTGAAAGCTCATTTATTGGTGATTTTAACACAGTATCCAAGCATTTTCCACAGTCACCCTGAAGCTCAATGCACTTTCAATTTTTCAAAGCAAGCAGCAAAATCACCCTGAGTTAAGCTCTCAAGTTGCTCTCTCACTGCATCAATCAGATTATCATGCATCTCAAAAACATTTCCATGCAAAGATTCTTTAATTTTTGGGTACAAGCAGAAATGACAAGGTGTTAAATCTGGTGAATAATGAGGGAGCTCAACTAAACCAAGCTTTCAATGTTCAGCTTTGCAGTGTGTGTTGGTGCATTGTCATGGTGGAAAAATGACTAGTTTAGAATTAGTCGGGGCAACTTCCACTCCTCTGACTCTTCCCCCTTATATCACTCGCAATAATTTCTTGTGGGTAAGAAACTTTATTTATAAATTCAAAAGAGAATAAGTTTCATCTCCAACCAATGTGAACATGATGGCAGCTCACTAAAAACTGAAGGCTAAGGACTCTTGCAACGCCCCTCGTATATTAGTTTGTCAGTGAGTTAGATAGATAGATAGATAGATAGATAGATAGATAGATAGATAGATAGATAGATAGATAGATAGATAGATAGA
>JANRMT010062822.1:35485933-35554401 GCA_026402145.1 Polypterus bichir lapradei
AGATAGATAGATAGATAGATAGATAGATAGATAGATAGATAGATAGACAGATACTTTATTAATCCCAGGGGGAATTCACATACTCCAGCAGCATACTGATAAAAGGCAATAATAAATTAAAGAGTGATAAAAATGCAGCTAAAACAGACAATAATGTTAACGTTTACCCCCCCGGGTGGAACTGAAGAGTCGCATAGTGTGGGGGAGGAACGATCTCCTCAGTCTGTCAGTGGAGCAGGACAGTGACAGCAGTCTGTCGCTGAAGCTGCTCCTCTGTATGGAGATGATACTGTTTAGTGGATGCAGTGGGTTCTCCATGACTGTTCAGCGCCCGTCGTTCTGCCACAGATGTCAAACTGTCCAGTTCCGTGTTTACAATAGAGCCTGCCTTCCTCACCAGTTTGTCCAGGCGTGAGGCGTCCCTCTTCTTTATGCTGCCTCCCCAGAACACCACTGCATAGAAGAGGGTGCTCGCCACAACCGTCTGATAAAACATCTGCAGCATTTTATTGCAGATGTTGAATGACGCCAGCCTTCTAATGAAGTATAGAGTTTGATGGCCTGGTGTCACTTAAGGGCTGTTCCCAACTTTATGGCAAAGCTGCCAAGATAGAGTGTAGCTTTGTCCATAACAGAACATGTACTGTATACTGGGAAAAGCTTTTCCTGTTTCCATTATCGGCAAATAAGAGCACAGAGAAGTAAATATTCTAGAGACTCGGTCAGACTGAATAAGTCTTATGTCCCTTGAGCCATTACTGCCTATAAGAGCTGGGTTTAAATACAGCAAACACATAACTAACTGATGATGTCTACCTTAAATTCTAGATACTAGATACTTATTCACTGTTTTCATTTTTACATGTTACATTATGTGTATGCTGCACAGCTTTATGTCCTATGCTGCATGGAAATGTACACATTTGATTCAAATTGTGAAATGTAAAGTATCATCTGAGAGTCTTGCACAGATAATCCTCTTTAATAAAACCCCTGTGTGTGTCCAGGTGTCTGTGTGTGTGTCTTCTGGTGAAGTGCGCATGCGCGGGGCCGCACGTGTTCAGTCTCTCCCTGTGCATTCCCTGTGCAGAGAGAGAGAGAGACACACACACACAGGCGCGTGGGCGAGAGAGACACACACACACACAGGCGTGCGAGACACACACAGACACACATACACAGGTGCGCGAGAGAGACAGACACACACACACAGGCGCACGAGAGAGACACACACACAGGCGCGCGAAAGAGAGACACACACACACAGGCACGCAAGAGACACACACACACAGGCGCACGAGAGACACACACACAGGCGCACGAGAGAGACACACACACAGGCGCACGAGAGAGACACACACACAGGCGCGTGAGAGAGAGACACACACATGCGCGAGAGAGACACACACACACACAGGCGCACACGTTCATTGTTACAATGTTACTTTTCTTGGTTGTTTATTAAATTACAGATTTTTCAAATGTTAATTTTTTTCCTTGTGCTTAAAACTCATTAAAAAAAGTGTTTTTACCAAGCGGTTCGTAGCGCTATAGCGCGAACTCTTGCAGTGTTAGTTTTCTCTGTTGTGCAAGGTTTTTTCAGTGTTATTCAATGTTTTTACATTAGTTTACTATTACACTGTGCATTCTATGGTATAATTAACTATATTTGTGCTTAAAAACTTAAAAAAATATATATTTACATACAGTTCGTATGGTCTGGAATGGATTAATTGTATTTACAATCCTATGGGGGAAATTACAGTGGAACCTCGGTTCACGAACGTCTCAGTACACGTACAACTTGGTTTACGACCAAAAAGTTCGCCAAACTTTTGCCTCGGTTCATGACCACACACTCGGTATACGAACAAGCCAGTTTCCCTTTCGGTTTGTGCGCGCTGATGATTTCCGCACGTGTTGCATTGTTCTTGGTCAGACGTGCGTGCTTGCACGTGCGTGCATGGTTTTGCTGTGAACTCTTTGTGCTCTATTTCATTTCCCTTCCGGTTCGTACGTGCCAATTACTGTATTTAAGCACGTGCTGAGCCGCTCCCTGTTCATTGTTCTCAGTCAGATGTGTGTGCTTTAACTGTGATCACTTTGTGCTCTACAGTATTTGTGTGCTTTTGCAGTTAACCATGGCTTCTAAGCAAGTGAAGAGTGGTGAGAAGAAAGTTTTGCAGAAAATTGAAATCGAAGTAAAGAAAGAAATTATTGAAAAGTATGAGCGTGGCGTTCGTGATACTGATCTTGCCGCCGAGTACAAGAAGTCAAAACCTATGATTTCGACTATTCTAAAGCAGAAAGAATCTATTAAAGCAGCTAATGTTGTAAAAGGAGTTGCAGCGTTAACCAGGCAGAGGCTTCAAGTGCTGCAAGAGGTTGAAAAACTGTTTACCAGTTTACTAATTTACCAATTTGAGAACCCTCGTTCTTTCAAGCAGCACAATGTAAACAAAGCCAGACTGCCAGTAATGTGGAGGGCAAACACGAAGGGCTGGGTCACAAGGACTTTGTTTTTGGAATGGCTGCATGAGGCTTTCGCTCCCACCAGCTAAACAGCTAAAAACGCCAGAAACCCAAGAAATCACAAGAGAGAAAACACCTGAAGGAAAACATCCCTCCATCGCGGAGCCAGACTCTCCCTCAAAACTGTAACCTCCTCTCCACCCAGTTCCTCCTCACTTCATGCCAGAACTCGACTCATGCAAGGTTAGTTTTCTTGGTGGTTTATGGTTTTTGTATTACGGATTTTTCAAATGTTCATTTTTCGGTTCGTAGCGTGAATTGTTGCAGTGTTACTTTTCACTTTTTTCAAATGTTCCTTTTTTTCCCCTGTGCTTAAAACTCATTAAAAAAAGTGTTTATACAGCGATCGGTTGCAAGGCTATAGTGCGAACTCCTGTAATGTTACTTTCTTGGTTGCTTGTGGTTGGTTTTTAAATAAAGTTCGGATTTGTTCAAATGTTCCTTTTTTTCCCCCTGTGCTTAAAACTCATTAAAAAAAGTGTTTATACAGCGATCGGCTTGCAAGGCTATAGCGCAAACTGCTGCAATGTTAGAGAGAGAGAGAACATGGGCTTGTGTGCTGGAGAGAGAGAGAGAGAGAGAGAGAGAGAGAGAGAGAGAGGGCGAGCGAGCCTGCGCCTGCAGCTGAGCAGGGAGCCTGGGTGTTTGTGTCAGTGTTATTCAATGTTTTTACATTAGTTTACTATTACACTGTGCATTGTATGGTGTAATTAACTATATTTGTGCTTAAAAATCTTTAAAAATATATATTTACATACAGTTCGTACGGTCTGGAATGGATTAATTGTATTAACATACAATCCTATGGGCGAAATTGCTTCGGTTCACGACCAAATCGGTTTACGACCAGAGGTTTGGAACGAATTATGGTCGTGAACCGAGGTTCCACTGTACTTTGGTTCACGACCAAATTGGGTTTCGACCAGAGTTTTGGAACAAATTATGGTCGTGAACCGAGGTTCCACTGTATTACTGTCAGAGAAAATTACAGGCATTTTACAGAAATACAAACCAGTATTACTGCGAGAGAAAATTAAAGGCACACAATACAGTGACGCATATTACAGCCACATACAAGGTCCCTTGCCATTTAATATAGACTGTTCCTACTAATGTTTATGCACTACTGCTCTAGTGCCTGTTATTGTAACAGGCTTAATGTCTAGTAACAATAGAAAAAATCCTAAAAGGAACAAATACATTTTCTTGCAATCCTGAATTTATTGTACTTTTCCTTTGGTTTCTTTGTTGCCAAGTGCCATCCTAGCAATTATTACTTTATCTATAAGTACCTGTATATTAGACATTCTTCCACTATCTATCTATCTATCTATCTATCTATCTATCTATCTATCTATCTATCTATCTATCTATCTATCTATCTATCTATTATCCAACCCGCTATATCCTAACTACAGGGTCACGGTGTCTATCTATCTAGTAACCAGTAAATATTGCCAGTAAATATTCTAAATCTGAATAAAAAATAATATTGTTCAATGTCTTGAATGTGCTTTTCAAAACTAACTTTTAGTCTTTAAAGGAATTGTGTTATGCATGAGAAAAGCCATACAGAATTCAGCAATGGATAATTTTGTGTAATTGGTTTAATTGTACAAAATTAAGGCTTACCTGTGCTGCACTAAAGAAAAGAGATTTGTAAAAAAACAGACTATCACTTAGTCTTTGAGCAGAGTTACACGGTCTGACCTTTCCAAGTTTTAGGCAACAGTTTTGAATGGACATCCAGTACTACAGAAACTCTTAACACAAACACAGGCTTCATGAAATCTCTCATTTATGTGTCTTATTAAACCATTCAGAATGCAACTTGGAATACTCCAAGATTAACTGTTTTGCTTTCACTTGATATATTTTTTTCAGTTAAGCACACTATGTGATTTTTCCCTAAGCTTTGCAAACTATACTGGAGAGAGATCTTAAAGTATATGGTGTCTGTTCTTCCAGTTAACTGACAGATCTATAATATAAAGGATATTTTTTAAAAGCATTTATCATGCACCATCATAAAAATAAAAAAAGCAGATAAACATTTAGTTATGCACCATCATGTGCCATGTGAAATAAATGATACTTAGATTCACATTTGACAAGTAAGTTACACTTTATGAAATGCAGTTCAATGTCTTTGGTTGTTAGAAGGTTGCTATAGATACTCATTTAATTTGAAGGCCACTGCTGAGAGAAGTGGTTACTTTAAAAATAGACTTTTCCAGAGGATTGATCTATCAAAAACAATTTAAGAGGCAAGTAAGTCTGGCACAATACAGTCTAGAAATGACCCTGGAAAGAGACAGTTTTTAATCAATTGGTTTTAAAGGGTCTATATTTTTACGTGAATATCTTTTGCAAGTACATGTTTTTTTCAAAACATACAATATATAATGTGACTCTGATTTGATCTGCTTTTGAATTCCTTTTAGAAGTTTAATATACGATTATACATATATATATGAAGTGCTAAAGTGCCAATAAAAAGTATTCACTTCTCTGAAAGCGTTCAACAGAAAGACTCTTTATGATGAAAATGAAAACAGGTTACTGGAAGTAGTCTAAATGACTGTGATCAATTGATCGCATAAGTATTCACACCCTTTATTTCGGTACTTAATAAATGTACCTCGGTCTGCCATGACAGCCTTCAGTTTGTGTGCACAGGTCTCTGTCAGCTTTGTACAAGTGGACAATGCCATTTTAACCATTCTTCATTGCAAAACTTTCAGGAGGCATAGGGATCAGGATTGAATAGCCTTTTTCAAGTCCAGCTACAAATTCTCATTTGGATTCAGTTCTGGATTTAGTCACTGTAGGACATTGATATTGTTGTTTTGAAGCCTTTGCTGTGTAGCTTTGGCTTTATGTGTAGCATTGTTGTCTGTTGTTGCTGGCTTGGGGTTGTTGTCTGGCTGGAAAACAAATCTTTTCCAAAGGTGCAGGTTTCTTACAGAATACATCAGATCTTCCTCCAGGATTTCCCTGCATTTTGCTGTATTCATTTTACTCTCACTCTTGCAAGCCTTTCAGAGCCTACTGCACAAAAACATCATCACAGCGTGATGCTGCTACCACCATGCTTCACAATGTTTAGTTTGATGGTCAAAAAGATCAACAGACAACAGATAACTTCTGAGTCTCTTATGTGCCTCCTGGCAAATTCTAGCCAAAATGTCATATGTGTTTTTCTCTTTGTCACTCTTCCATAAAGCTGCAACTTTACGATACATCCTTGCATTAAAATAAGAGGATTTGAGAATGACAAATGTGCACGGTCATATTAAATGAAGCTTATCTTACAGTTACAGCACCAATCAAATGAGAACCTTTGACACTTACCTGTAAACAAGTACCATAGATTGTTAGGCTCCAATGTTTCCTGATCCCCTCTGCGTCCAGTCTTCCTGTGCCGTATTTTATAACCAGTGATGAAGCCATTCTGCGTGTTTGAAGGAGGGGGCATCCAGCTGACCTTGATACTCTGTAACAATAATGTAAAGGAAAATGTAGAAGCAGTCACTAAAAAGCCACTTCTCAGAAACATCCATATATTAGAATAATAAGAACAAACCTGGCTGCTGTTATACCCTTTAGTCAAAGTCATAGTAAATTTTACAGAAAGAAGAAATGACAAAGTACAGTACACATAGTGCAAATTAGACAGTGTGCACAAACTGACAAAACCCTGCAACTGCTACAATTACACAGAGATCCACTTAAATTCAAGTTCTATAGATCAGTGCAGCGACTGATCTCTTGACATGACAGATAAAGTGACTTGTGCATAAACTAGACAGAGAGAGTTTGTGATCTAAGACGTTAGGATAGAGTGGAAGATCATAGCAGGGCCCTATTATGTTGAAGAGTCTGACAAACTGGGGGAAAATCCTATCACATAACGTCACAGATCTGGCTGTGATGGTGCAGCATCCTTATCCAGAGGCAAAACAATGAAGAATCCCTGAGAGTGGTGAGAAGGGAGCAACACATTGTAGCAGGTCTTGTGGACACAGTGTTTGAAGAACATGTCTTCCTGAGAAGGGAAAGGCACTCTGATGATATGTACACATTTAGATATGTACTGTATTTGAGGAAAAGGCTCAATCATGAAGCCCAAGGAGATATGAAAACACAATGGAAACAAGGTCATCCAGGTCTTATAGTACTGAGCATCTCTGGCATAAATGTCTACTTAAATATTAACAAGTAGAAGTTTATGCTGTATAGCCCATGATTTATTTTTAAACTGAACAGTATCAAATTATATAAAGCTAGGGAAAAAAATCAGCATTGAAAATGCTGAGCAAGTGAGATGAACTAAAATGTACAATGGTCTGACATATCTGAATCTCAGACATTCTATAACGTTTAATAGCAAGAAATGTTATATTTCTCATGGAGTTTGCAACAAAACATTAAAGTGATATGGTGAACCATTAGACCAAAAGGTTTCTTATCAGACGAGATGGAATGGGAGCTTTTTTGATGCAAAATAAAACATTTAGTCTGATGCATAATTATTAAATGTAAGTCATCACTAATCCTTTCAAGTGTTTTAACATCATAAAATTCAAGTATCAACTTCATATTGACCATTTTATTACCACGCTTCTTTTAACTTCACCTGTTTGTTGTCTGGTACAAATCTTGTAATCGATATTTAACCCACTTCCTATTGTCCAGATGACTTGAAATTTCGCACACTTACTCACTTCCAATAACAATACATGAATCAATAATCAGTTTCACTAATTGATCCTTGTTAATTAAGAAATGAAATTTTCATATGAAGAATAGATTTCACCAATAGATGGCGCTAGTAATGGATTGAAATCCATCCATCATCCAACCCGCTATATCCTAACTACAGGGCCACGGGGGTCTGCTGGTGCCAATGCCAGCCAACACCGGCACAAGGCAGGAAACAAACCCCAGGCAAGGCGCCAGCCCACTGCATGGTGCACACACACCCACACACCAAGCACACACTAGGGACAATTTAGAATCGCCAATGCACCTAACCTGCATGTCTTTGGACTGTGGGAGGAAACCCATGCAGACATGGGAAGAACATGCAAACTCCACGCAGGGAGGACCTGGGAAGCGAACCTGGGTCACCTAACTGTGAGGCAGCAGCGTTACCCACTGTGCCACCGTGCTGCCCGTGTTAAAATATTGATTACAAAATTATACTAAAACAAACCCAAGACTAAAAAGTTGAAAATAATATATACATATAAAATACTTTTTAAAAAACCTACTTATATTAAGTTAAAAAGTGACATCACTCATAAAATAAAAGAGTGGGCACTTTTCATCAACAATAAAATCTTAGCAAAAGTGTCCATGCTTTTATTTTACGAGTGATGTATGATACTTATTTTTTACTTTTTAGTATACTTTTTAACTTAATATAAGCGTGGTTTTTAAAAAGTATTTTTTTATATATATATTTGTATGTGCAAGTCCATTACGTGATTCTGAACCAGTAGAGTCTACCCTGGCAGCATTGGGCACAAGTAGTGAACTAGCCTGGCCTGAAACACTCGTGTATCACATGGCATCCTGAAACTGGAGTCAGCAGTTAAATTAACATCCAAGTCTTTGGGCTAAAGCAGGGTAATCAGTGTAACTGGAAAATTCTCACAAGGAGCCAGCATCTGGACACAAAAGAGTCCACAGAACATTACAGGTAAGAGAGACAATTTCAGATCAGAATCTGTCAATGCATTTTCTGAATATCTGTAGCATATTTGTGGTTATGCTGTGCTGGACAGCTTTATAGTATTAAGATATTCTGTTAACTCCACATAATTTAATAAGTGTAGCTTCAGATGATATGTTACATTTAAAAGCAGGGTAATTCCCTTTAAAGTATTGTGCCATATGATTAAGTTTTTTAAAAATATGCACTGTTCATGAATAATTCATCTATCTTTAAATCCACATGATCCATTTGAGCCTATCTTGCCAGCACTGGTCAGAAAGCATTTATTGACCCACCTTGAGCAGGACACCAGTCCATTACAGAACACATTCTGTTATTCCCCTGTACTCAGAGGCCATTGCAGGGTTAATTTACAGTGTCCAATAAATCTAACCTATGTGTCTTTTGGGGAGAGAATGTGTAAAATCCACAAAATAAAATGTCCTTGCTAGGATTCAAACCCTGAGTTGTGAGATGACAGAACTAGCCGCTGAACCACCATTCCACCCATAAATAACAGCAATTTAAAGCATCACTTTTCAAAGTTTACATTACATAATCTTTAACTGTATCAGAAATTTCTTATTAATCTAAATATGATTAAATTAAGAACATGAGAACAAGAGAAATTTGACAAAAAAGAGGGGACCATTTAGTCTAATTGGCTCATTTGTTTAACTAACACCTATGCTGTCCCAATATCTCATCCAGATTGGCTTCAGTCCTAAATGCACCTCCCCTTAATTCCTACTGGTGCCCTCAAAAATGTGATTCACTGTTACAATGAAATAGTTCTGATGATCTTCTTTATCAGTGCTTTTTAGATATGCATTATATAGCCTAAGCATAATATTTCTTGAGCGGCATGGTGGCGCTGCTGCCTTGCAGTTAGGAGACCTGGGTTCGCTTCCCAGGTCCTCCCTGCTTGGAGTTTGCATGTTCTCCCCGTGTCTGCGTGGGTTTCCTCCCACAGTCCAAAGACATGCAGGTTAGGTGGATTGGCGATTCTAAATTGGCCCTAGTTTGTGTGTGTCCTGCAGTGGGTTGGCACCATGCCTAGGACTGGTTCCTGCCCTGTGCCCTAGGATTGGCTCCAGCAGATCCCTGTGTTTGGATTTAGTGGGTTGGAAATGGATGGATGGATAATATTTCTTGATTTATATTCAACGTTTTTTATGATATACTAACTTTTTACTTGTTCTTTTAATAGGTTCTTCTCATTGCTATGTGTTGTCAACTGCTAAAAACCCATTACTTTAACATGGCTTTCTCATAGCTTCACTTTAGCGTAACTCTGATATTCTGTATATCCATTTAATTACCTTTTTTTTCACGGCTACAAAATATGTACTGACCCCTACTTTCTCTACTGTTCTTTTTCCGGTTTTCTGTTGTGGTGATCTGTGCCACCACCACCTGAACAAAACACCGTGCACTTCCTACATTGATGGATAGGTGCACATGAACATCATCAATCTCAAATTGAGATCATTTACGTTAGTGTAGAATGCCCAGTGGGAACTGAATGGTCTCGTGGTCTTGGAACCCCTGCAGATTTTGTTTTGTTTTTTTTTTTTTTCCAGCTCCTGGTCTTTTTTTTTTTTGTTTTTTTTTGTCCTCATGACCTTACTTTATTCTTTGTTACTTAGTATTGCCTAATCTTATTTTTGTATTTTTTTCTTTCTCCATCTTGTAAGGAAAGTACTTTGAGCTACATCATTTGTATGAAAGCATGCTATAGAAATAAATGTTGTTGTTATCAACATAAACCCCTAAACTCTTTTCAGTGGCTGTTTCCCAGAGGACAGGCCCCAACCTTGTTTTTGATGTTCCTTTTGTCCACGTGTAGCACTTTGCACTTTTTTACTTCAAGCTGCATTTGCAAAGTGTTTGCCCAGTTCTGAAACTTGTCCCACCCTTCTTGAATCATTTTTGCTGTCTCCTCAGTGTCTGCCACTCCAACAATTTTAGTATCATTGGCAAAATTCACAATTTTACCCACCATGCCGAAATCTACATTATTAATATAAATCAGAAAACAAAGGGGGAAGGACAGTCCACACGGAGCCTTCTCTTCATATCTTGTACTCTTTATCGCCTGCTGCCTTAACCAACCTGAGGTCCAGTTTTGTAGGTTACCTCTGATGACTACAGCTTCTAGTTTCAAAATCAATCTTTGGTGTGGCGTTGAATCAAAGGCTTTTGAAAGTCTAAGTAAATTATTTCATATGCTTTGCCTTTGTTAACTATTGCAGTTGCCTGTTTAAAAAAATCTAAAAGATTGGCTTGACAAGATTTTCCTCTCATAAACCCATGCTGGCTGTTATTTAAAATATATTAATTGAATGTTATTAAAAAACAAACCTATACTTATGTACTGGACTGTCATGTCATCCATGGATCCTGTCTTACATTCAGAGTTGACAGGATAACTCCAGGCCCCTGTGATCCTGAACTGCTCTTGGGTTTGAGTCTGGTCACTACCCATACAGAGTCTGCACATAGTCTGTGTGTCTGTGTGGGTTTCCCTATGACTAATCCAGTCTTCCACCCACACCATAAAGACATGGATATACCGTAAGTTAACTTACTACTCTGAACTGTTTTGGTGTGAGTTTACTCTGTGACGGACTTGCATCCTACCAGGACTGGTTCCCCACCTTGCTCTTAATACTGCTGGGACAGGCATTAGCTCTCCACAAAATCTGAACATGGATGGATAGATGGAGGAACAGATGGAGTGTATGTCTATTCATACCGATTCAATAGGATTTTTAAAATAAACTTGTCATCCTTTATTTAAAGTAAAAATTACACGATAAAGCCATGAAATGAAAAGAGTATTGCTAAACACCCTGGATGAAAATTAACATTTTGATTTGTCTTCTAAGTGCAGTGCCAGCAGCCTGACCCCCCTGGGCAGAATGTGTGGCAGTTTTTTTAAAGGCTCTAAATCAAAAGCTGGAACATATGTTCTTGCATAACAAAACCTCTCTATTTAGTCTGCTATTAAAGTGCTTTGCTAGTATCTGGACAAGAATTTGACATGAGCATATGCTGCTGAACAATACTCTTAATTAAAACATCCAGCAAGGCACTGATGAGGGTCAAGGTAGTAATCAAAATGTTATTCAAGGGATAATATTTTAAACAAATTGCCCGCATGTGCACTTCCAAAGCACAGTGTGCCTGATTTTAATAATGATTACACCAAATCTCTTCCACTTGCTTTTCCATTTTATGTCGATCTTTGTCTCGTTGTCACCCTCTCAGGGACAATGCAGCTGAATATATACAATGTGAAATTGTGCTGTATTTGCAGCACAGAGTATCTTCACTGAGTTTCTGTGACACAGAAAAAGTACTTTCCCACCGACACATGTGATGGGTGGTCTGGTGAAGAAGCAGCCTGCAGGATAGAAAATGTGATTCAGGCAGGCCCTAGTAGTGGAAATGATAGAGAGAGATATTTGTTAGCAGTAGCAACACATGCAGTATACCTTACTAATGGCACAATTTCTTTAAAAGATCTTACAGTTATCTTCAAGGCCCTGCTGCTTCATTTCAAAGTAACGACACCAGACACTCAAGTCTCATATAAACAGGTGTGACAGCTGAGATCTTCCACTGCCAGCAACAGTTTGACAATTTCTAAGTCCCAGTGTATAATATCACTTCACGTCTCAGATCTAACTGTCTCACTTTCAAATCATGCATGCAGTAGTCTTAATTCCCATCAAACCCCAACACTGAACTTTACATGGCAATTCCTTGCACACTAGTCCTGGGCTATTTATAGTGAGACTTCATCGGCTGTAACATTTAAATCAAAGCTCAGGTCCCTTCATTTCTTTAATGCAGTCTAGTATAGTTGTTCTTGTTTTAACACCCTGAATGTAACTTCACTGGCTTCACTAACAAATGTCTGAAATGAATGGAGTCATCTTTACACATTAGCATCCTTTCCTTGCCATTAAATGAGATTTTACCCAAATTGGAACCCTAAACTTTTTTCTTTGTTATTATCTTATTCTTTAAATCTATCTGTCTTTAGATGATTCAAAGGACTGATTTGTAACATCTCTCTTTTTTATTTGTTTTGGTTAATACAAATCACAAAATCCACATTTTAGTGCAGGAATTGCACTGATTGCGTTCATATTACTCTTTGCACTTATGGTGTTTTTTCTGTGTTGTTCGCTTTTATTTTTTTTTATTGAGTTTGAAAAGACAGAAGTTACAAATGTTCCTTGCTTAGGTCAAAAAAATCTAAAAAAAGTTTAAAATTGTACTTATCTGAGGGAAAACATGCGATTATTATTTGCAATAATATTAACTCGGAAGTCAACAACCTTTAAATGCTGAATCTGAAAGCTAAAAAAATGACATGCAGGGTATAGTGAGTTCATAGACCCTGTTCGCAGGCTGACAGCATCTTGGTGTTTTAAATTTTGATATTTCATGATCTACAAGACCTGATTCCCTTGAGTTTCTTCATAGTTTGTGCAGAATGCATATGTCTTGAAATATACCAAATGGCATGCAATTTAGTGTAATATTTTTACATTTATTAATATTTTTTTAATTTATGCTCCTCAGGTTACTAGTGTGCCCTACTGAAACTGACTCATTATAACCAATCATATGTGCTTGTTAGTATTTAGCAGTGATTAACTGTTTTATGATGATAAATGTTATTTTAAGATTTTGCTAGGCACAGATTTTTTGTTTTGCAACAATTAAAGTCTGTAACGTGAAAACTGAATATGAACTGGCACTTCCGGTGAGTTCCTGCAGAGGATAATGCACGGAAAGACGACTTCAGTTGCATTCCCCGACCTTATATATGGAAGTATGGTGGCGATACTTGGAAACTTTTACTGTAATCTAATGTCTCTGCATTCTAAAATGTAATAATTATTTCCAAGCTCTTTTGCAATAGGCATTTGCAGACAAATGTATGTGTTATTTTATAAATGTATTTATGTTTTGCATTATTGTATTAACTATTTTTAACATATTTGTGATGTATTCAATGAAAGGCACTATTTAAAGTAATGTTACAATAGGTGGAATTCCAGTACAAAGGGCAAACCAGAATAATGTTTTGATTATAAATTGGACTGAGCTGTAGTATTTTAAATACCCAACATGGAAATTAACTGAATGACCTTAGAAGTGCTACTACACACAGCTTGTTTGAAGATTAGTAATATATTCATAAATTAGAATATAGTTAAACAGTTATATATAATATTAGCCATTAGTGGATGCTAAAAGTAGTGAAGCAAAATGACCCCTTTTAGTGGCTAACTGAGCCGATCACAATATGCAAGCTTTTGAGGCAACTTGGTCTCCTTCTTCAGGCAAGGTCTTGAAAGCTTGCATATTGTGATCAACTCAGTTAGCCACTAAATGGTGGCATTTTGATTTTCTTCTAATCACAAATTAGAATAACAGTCACAAACTCTTCCCAATGCTTATATTGCACCATTCTCTCTTGTTTTTTTGTAATCAGGGTGAATAATTGTGTTTTAGCAGCAAAACATTTTAGTACTCTCTTCTGTGTCAAAAATATCACAGCTGAGATGCCATCCTTATTTCTGATAGTCCTTCACACTGTGCTGGGACCTGGGCCTGTGTAAAGGCAGGGATCAGCTCTCAGTCTTGTCACTAAGTGTGACAGCAGTTGGTTATAATACTTTAAAATACCTGATAATTTGCAATCAGCTGACAGTTATCAATGAGGCACAAGTCAAAATGGAGCCAACAAGGAATGTGTAACAGTATGTTGTTTCTAGTCACACTTGTTACTGTGTTCATATTAAAATACACTAATGTAAGCATATTTTCTACTAAAAGCACAAACTGCACTTTAATTAAAATGTTGCTTATAACCAAAAGCTGCAGCCATTGCTGTTCTCCATGAGGTAAATAAGTACAATAAATCCAGACATATTTTTGAGACATATATAACTTCTTTAACAATGTGCATGTGTTTTTTTATTTTTAGTAAATAGTCTGCTTTGTTTAGATGAAAATAATTTTACATTTGAAAATAAATTGAAAGGTACACTTTTTTAAATAATATACTCAAGCCCAATAACACATGTATATGTCTGAGGAGTATGGGACTATCTGGAGAAGCTGTCATAAAAGCAGCTCAGTGATTGCTATTTTGCAGACAAAGCACTTAGAGAGCAGTTTAGCAGCCAGGAGATGTGTTAGGAGTCCATCCACCTGGGTGCGTGTTCGCCAGAGACTCTTGCAGAGCTGAGCGACATAGGGCATACGTGTTGCCTCTGACCCTGGGTCAGTGGAGTGAGGCAGGATGAGGACCAACTGTATGAATGGGCAAAGGGATGAAGTAGCTGGAAAATGTGCCCAAAGTGCTCAATAAATGCTGTGTCTGGGAACATTAATCTCTGCGCTGCTTTTCTTACCACCCCACTGAAGTCTGCCCTTTCAGACCGTTTAGCACATGTATCGGTTTAAATGTTTTTTTGATTGGTAGAATCATGATGTGCCTTTTGTTGGGTTACAAAAAGTGTGCCACGGCAGAAAAACAGTTGAGAACACTGCTCTACTTACACCTTTGCTCCTGACACTCTAAAAAAACATCTCCATAGCTGCTATCTCGCTTAAAAATTGACACTGTGCATTACCTGGATGGTACGGTTATGTTCTTTGCATAACTTAGTGAAGCTACTGCAAATGTGAATCATGGATAAAGATAATCATTACACTTCTATTTCGTAGAATTTTTTAAATACATTATATTAGGGCAGTCGCTGGTAGACTGGTGAGTTAAATACAGTGGAACTAGAGACTTATTTTGGTTTTAGTGCCACGCATAAATAACTTATTTAGGAATTAGGTGATTTGATCTTCTTACTGAAACATAAAATGAAAAAAAAAAAAACAAGAGAGAGCGTAATTGTTACCTTCGCAACTTTTCTCTAGAATTGCACCAGGACTGTTATAAACCTCCCTCCCGACTCCCCTGTACCTATGTCAGTATGGCTAAATCAAAAAAAAATGAACATCAGCGTTACATATTGAAATGTGGTGTATCGTTGTGAACTATGTAATAAAATGTTAAACCTTTGCATGAAAATTTTATTTCATTCAATTTTTAAATATAGTACATAAATAAGTACGGATCTGTATGTAATTCTTTAGGTACACACTTAATTTTTTTGTATTATTGTTTCGTAATGTTAAAAAAAAAAGCAAAAATGCATGAAAATGCTGCCCTCGTTTCCTGCTGTGGAATTGGCCATATTACTTGCAAACATTAAGGCGTTAACTTTTTCAGGCCTACATTCCTACACACGTGGGAATGTGAGACATCTTCAGGGGTTATTTCTTAATAGTAATTACACTCCGTTCCAGGAGATGGCGCAGTTGTTCATCTCTTCTTGCTTTGTTGCTCTGAGAACAGAAGGTCAGTGGCACAAGGAACTTTGACATCACTTCTGCTTCTTTCTGGCTACAGATCTGCCTTTTTCTACCACAACCATCTATAACACCAATATGAGAAGCATATAGTCAGATATAGAAGAAGACTTTCTCTGTAATCATAATGACCTTTTGCAATTTCTGTGATTTTTGTTTGGCCAGTTATATGGGGTTCACCATCCAGTATTCCGCTTGCTTACAGTTGTTTTTTGTCTTTCTCATAATATATATGCGAGTAGCTATATCCACACATTCATTTTAATATGGTAAATTTTCTTTTCTCAAGTTAAAAGCTTTGGTGTTCAGTCAACTTTATTTTATTTATTGTTACTTATGCAGCTTTGTAAAAAAGAAACAGCTCACAATGAAACTACTGTGCACCTTGATAGTATTTAACAGGGTCATCCAATATGCTGTGCTATGTTGTATCAAGTTTTCATATTTACCTGAAATAGTCCATTTTCTACTCAAAAGAAAAAGTAAATATTTAAAAATTTTAATTAGAAGAACATCAAACACATACACAGTGGGTCTGCAGTTTTTTTTCTTTAGTCTATATCCCATCACAGGTACAATTATAAATATTTGGATTAATTAACCTATGCACGGGCCTATCAGCAGTTTGACACTGATAGTGCCTGCAGCCTCCTGGCAATACAGGAATCCTATCATATGCTTAATGACTGTCACATTGAGTCAGTAACAGGTCCGGTTAATGCCAGCTGCTGACGCGCAGGGGACCACAGTACCATCTGCAGAGAACAGCCTGTTAACATGCAAATAAACCAATTAAAATTCAGGCAACGATTCTACAGACGTGATGAGTCAAATGTGCGCTATCATTTTATTCTTACTTTGTTACTGGTGGGTGGGGGATGGTGCAAGATACCATAGTGGGATGTGGGGGCTGAAGGGTTGGGGTGATAATGTGGAGTTCAGAAATTTTGTAAAACAGTGCTGAAGGTTACACTGTAATTGACTGAATTCTTCAAAGGCAACATCCTACACACTGGCAAATTAAAGCCGTCTTCAGGAATGCCAAGCTCGTGTTCTGACACCCCTAACATCAAAGTAATCAATACTTATTTCAAATTTTCAATTAGCAGCTTAGCAGCTAACCAAGCAATTGATTAACATTTAGCAGCACCTGTACTTGGCTATAATTTTAATTGCTGATTACAGCGGCTTTGATTGCTGCAAAAGATATCCATATTGAAGTTCTGAGGCCCCTGGAGTTCGAAACCATGGCACACAATCAAACGAGGAGCTTTAGAACAGTTAGCTATTTGGTTGCATATTAAAGCTAATTGTCTCTGGAAGCAAATAAAAGGAATTTATTTTGAACAGCATTAAATTAGCCCTGATCTGAATAATTATGTAAACACTACTTGTAAGGGAGCACTTCTGCTAACTAATCACTGATGGTTTTATTTACTCGGCTCACCAAATTGGGAGTCACAGAATTTTCTCAGAATGGGCCAATGACAGCATCTATTTTTTTTATATATGTTGAACGAAATGAAAGAATATGCAATGTGACGTGAGCGTATGCTTTTGAACATGCACTAAGGACAAGAAATAACTTAAGCCATTTCATGAAATATGACAGGCTGAGGCAATGAAAAAATAAGCAGAGTTACCGAAGAAAACAGGTTTTTATTCTCACCTTACACATGAACGTGAATTGTAGTTGGCAAGAAAAGTTGTAAATTCCTCCCTTAACCTCATTTGTTACCATAAAAATCTTCTCATACTAGCAGCACGATTAACAGCAAAACCCTACGTTGCACACTCATTAAATCTGTAAGAGGGTAGAGTGTCATCCTGCTCTACACGACTCCAAAACAACCACAAAATAAGTAAAATCATTTTGACATGCATGCAGTCACTCTATATTCGGATCTTGTTTTGGCTTTACGTGAAGTCGCATGGTCATTACAAAAGTGTGCCCGGCTCCAGAACGTTAAAGTGCATTGTTAGTGCAGGCAAGCGGGGAAGTAGGGATGGGGGGACAATTGTGCTTAGGCATGGTGCAGAACAAATGTGAGTAGACCCTAAACTACTGCTCTGATGATATCACAGGGGGCACACATCCCGAAATTGTGGGAGGATTGTCATGACAATGGGACATACGAAAAATTCTGAAACGGCGGTGCAAAAGAAAACAAAGATGACGTAGTAGCATAATGGGAATATAGGCCTGTCTCCTGGTATCTCCTCCATGCTCTTGAGACTTGCTGCGAGACACAGCAGACCTTGTGAAGGCACAAAAGGACTACCTGTGCAACTTGAATCGGCTGCAAGTACCGCCTCATGCTACCAGTAGTGACAAGAACCCTAGCAAAATACAAAACTAGAGAAGAATCAGTTAGCAAGATAAGGAGAGAGAAACTGTCTGTGGCCACCACATGCAAAACCATTCCCTTTCGCGTTTGGTGTTCTTTCTCTTTCCTCTCCAGTGCACCTGTTGTCAATTTCATTTACACCAAAGCAGGTGAAGTTGATCCACAGTCGTCTGTGCTTCCTAACTGGACTGACTGATATCTCTGAGGCTTAACTGACGTGGCGTTAGTCTGTAATGATTAAGTGTTACCATCATTTTTTTGAGCAGTCTATATGCCTCTGGGGAAAAATAAAGTTCTTTCTTTCTTTCCTTCCATCCAAGCCAACATCAAGTTTCCAATCCCGAAAAAAGGTAAAGGTAGAAGCCATCCTTGGATTTGCGAACTGACAAACTCATGCATGTGGATAAAAGGAGAGAGTACCCACTTGACAGACAGTAACTGGGCCAGCAATTGAACTCCTGGAGTTGTGTGGCAGAATTATTACCAACTTCATCAATGTGACACCTCTGCTGAATTTGATGGCAATTCACCTTCCTACACGCCTCTTAAATCAACCAATATTTAGTTTTCATCTTTATTATTTTATCTCAAATAATGACACTTCCTGGACATTACATGTTGTAAATTGAAGTTCATTGAATCCTGCTTTTTATGTTAAAATAAAAGCTGGCATTAAAACGTAAATAAATATAGATAGACAGTTATGATCTCTGACAGGCTTGCATAAGTCAGAGTCAACAAACATAAAAAGTGCTGCTAATATATGACTCTTTACCAGGCTGCCAAACTCTTAATCTGTCGTCATTATTTTAAAAATTAATAGATCGACTAAAGACCTTCCCTCCAGCTCACAGACATTTGGAGAGCAGTAAATGGAGTGCAGTGAACTGAAAATAGCCAGTAATAAAAATTCAACCAGCTGTGTTTAAGGGCTCCTGTATAATGTACTAATATTACGGTACACCATGCTCTAAAATCAGGATGCTTCAGCCCACAACATGAGTCTTCAAAAAGAAGTAAGCAAAATCAGCACAAATCTTACTAAATGATAACAAAATATGGGGATTCAGCAGCAGAAATGTTGAAATCAATAGCTTTCTTATTAAGTTCAGGATTTTATGAATAGAATGAAAATAATGGCTTGATAGATATGTGTAATCAGAATATAAGTTTAATGTCACTGTGTTCTGTACAAAAATTATTTTATAAATCCACTCACATGTACAGGCCAGGCCAAAGTTAGCACACAGGGGCTCTCAGTATTTAGAATTGCTGGGCCAAGCATAGGACAAGATAGACAAAGACAGCTGGAGGAATGTATAGTCAGCCTTTCAGTGCAGTGACAAAGATGACAAACTATACACAGTGTTGGCATGGCTTCCTCGTCTGTTATGCCATGTAAATTGTCATTAAAGAAAGCTAAGTTATTTTCTCTTATGTGATTTTTACCGCTGTATCACTATGGGAGGGATATCGCATTTTTTAAATTATATCTATATAGTTTCAGGTTACTTAAAACGCCGCAATTACAAAAGAACTTATTCCAACTAGGGAGCTATCGCCCCCAAAAAGGGACAATATGCCTAAGGTTTTCTGAAATATTAAATTTACTCTGATTCTCATCATTCTCAAACAATAACTGATGATATCTGTGCTTATCATTGCTTTTAATTGAAATATTTTTTCTATCCACTTTGCCTTAAAACTGGCCAGATTGTACTTTTATTGACTGGTGTCTTTACATATTGTCATGTAAACAAGGTGCATGTTAACTACGCATTGCTCAAATTTTTATCAAAGTATCACGGGTACTGTCATTCTTTTATTTCATAACAGCAGAAGTCATGCTTTGACATTATCCAGAAATATGTTGTGAACATGCATGGCAACCCAGGCCTGTTAACATATTTTTAGCTCTCCCAGTACAGATGTAAAGTTAAGAATCTTGAACAGAAGAACTTAAAATATATTAGTCCCAAAGATGAAATAAAATATGTGTGTGTGTGTGTGTGTGTACAGGGGTGGGCAAAAGTAGGTTTATAATTGTCCACATAGAAAAATTACTGCAGATTATGATCGCTACACTCAAGCACACTTTAATAACAATAAGAAGAAAAAGACAAACAAGACGACAAATAATACAAATATATAATACAAAAATTAATAAATAATAATACAATAATAAATTTTCTTTCACGTGCTCCCAACTGTATACCTACTTTTGCCCACCCCTGTATTCACACACACACATATTTTATATCCACAAGAGCCGAGTCCTATAATGCAGACCTCTAATGAGTTTAGCTCTGCATTGTCTTGTTATGCTACATATTACTTACTTATTATCTTTCAACGTCAAAGAAGAAATAAAAACCCTTTATGAATATCTAGATTAACAAATAAATGAATGCAATTTAAATACTTCATCTGTCTGTCAATAAAAATAAATATGAATTTCTTTCTCTATAAAGGAGGTTTGCTGTGTGCATCTATTCTTTTTAATAATCATTAGATGAATGTTCCAATTAATATGAATTCATGACAGTTTTCAAAATACAGCTATTTAAATATTCCATCAAATTTATTTTTTAACTTCACAAAATGGCACAATTGAAGAAAAAAAATGAAATTATTTCATAGCTCATTGCCATAGTAACAGCTAAAGAAATGGCCCTGAGTATTCAGTCGTTAGGCTCAATTTAGGGTATGTAGGTTATTTAAAAGAGAACTTTAGATTTAAGAAATAAATACATCTCAAAACATTTATATGCTCTTTTGTATGCAATTTTAATAACATTATAATGCATATGAAATGACTCAATCTAATTTTCTTATTTTACAATAATTTACTAAACTGTATAATTTTCTTCCACATTTCTCATGATTATCTAGAAAGACCACTGATTCAGAAGGTGATACTGGATGTCACAATATTCCCAAACTGCTTACTCCATTTCAAGTGTTGGTTGGGTCGACACCTATCTTGACCGCATCAGGTACAAAACAGAAACCTATCATGGATGAAGTTTCTTCCACACGCACACAACCCAGCTCACACTCGGGAAGAACAAATTTAGAATCACCGGTTAACTTTTAGAACTAAAGTTTAAACTATAAGTTTTATAAGACAAAGTATCAAGTGTTACCTAGGTGTATCTATATAATGACTTAAGGTAAGAAAGAAGATATTTATGTGTTTTTTTTAAATGTTAACCATTTTGTCATTGTTGGCTGAAATGCAACTGTTCCACCCATCACCAACACTACCGCTCTGCTAATTATTGATTTCTGTCCCCTTGTACCCATTCTTGGAATCATCAGCATAACCATCGTCATCATCATATTATCATTTTAAGATGTTTCTTGATCCCTTTCTTTAAGAAAATTACTTTGTTCTGGTAGTGAAAGTTATAATGTTAGCATAGACAGTACTCTCCTCCTAATTTTGGGAATATGAAATCATAATAAAGCTTCCTTTTTCTGTTGGATGCACATAATTGTCATGACAAAGCTCAAACTAACTGATAATGGCAAACTTTTGAACTTGTACAGGTAATTGAACCCTAACCCTAACCCTAACCCTAATTTATTCTGAGAGAGATTCTCAGAATAAAAACAGATTTAGCTCACGTTATACCCTGTCTCAGTGAATTTGTGATGGAGGGATTTAACTCACCATCTACTACCACTGCACAGCTTTTAGTACATTTAGATTTCCCATTTGTATTATGGGCAATACTACTTAGAAGTGTAACTTCAAGTGTAGGAAAGGTAAAGGAAAGTAAAAAGACAAAATTTTGTGACGGTAGACTGTAGCAGTGCTACTGTGGGAAGAACTCCATTTCCCAGCAGCCCAAGGGGGATTACCCGCATAGGATGACTAAAATGGAAGCAGGAGCTGCTGGGGACGAACGAGGCCAGCGGGAAAGTTGAAAAGGGGGGCCTGGCAGAGCAACTGGGATCGGTGTTTTTGTATATCCTGTTTAATGTAAAGTCAATTGTGCCCTACATCATTTCCCGTTAGGGTGAATGGACTGTCTAGTGCCTGCCTATTGTGTGTGTAATGGTGGATTAAACGTTGTGTATCTTCAAAAGAAGCGCTCCTGCAAATCTCACCCCTCGCCGCTCAGGACTACTGGTAGGACTGTTTCACTCATTTACTATGGAAGATATTCTCGGAATTGTCATTTTCACACCAAACCATTTCAACCACTTTTGCTGTATTGGACTGTATAAGAACATTGTCGTGAGTGTTTATTGTTGTGGTTCATTGTTATGTTACAACTATATCGCCATAGGGGAAAGGGGAGGTTTGTCTGAATGCTGTTGTTGTGTATTGGGTTTTCATTTAATATATTATTTATTCATTCATTAGTTTTGTGTCTGTTAAAGGCAATGTCTTCAAAAACAATGCTGCATGTGTTGTCAGTTCCAGTCTACCAACTTTTTATTCTCAAGCCTGCTCAATCCAATATAAGATCACACACCACCAGTAGAGGGCGTACCCTGCATTTGATTGCATTTCTTTTCTGTTTCCACATAAACCCCATATTCAATTCTTGTGACACACTAAAAATAAAGCCCTTAAAGTGTTGGAGGAAACTGGAGAACTGAAGGAAAAAGCCATACAAACGCGGAAAGAATGTGAATACAGAGGGCACCTTAGCTCACAATGAACCTGAGTGTCAGGAAAATGTATTATCATCTGCTCTTTACTGTTTTACAAAGGTATGCAAGACAGATACGTTCTGCCTTATCTTGATATTTATGACTGAGGCCACTTCAAACAAGACAAGTGATCTGTCACTATTGAGAAGATAAGGAGTAAAACAGTTGCTGGTGCCTTTATGTTTAAGGGTGGCTTCTAAATACATCAAATTTTTAATCTCATTTCTCCCATTACAGGGTCATTAAGTGCCAGCGAAACCAATAGCAATGCAGGAATCAACTTCTGCCCTGTGCTTTTTCAGCGAGATCAAATTCTGGCATGAACCCATACTTCACTGAAGACGTCATTAAATGCATGAAGGGATGGATCTGTACATATAGTGAGAACCAACCTTGGACTGGCCTCCAGTTCACTGCCTAGCACATCTACTCAAAAAGCTAATGTGGAAACAAGAATTTCCTAAAAAGCACATTGAGTAAAAACTGGGATATCCAAAGAAAGACCTCCATCAATATATGAGCTGGCGCAAACTACAACTACAGTGCCTAGGGATTTGAACCCATGACTCTGGACCATTGAAGTACAGTACTGGCCCCTAAAGAGAGTGCATTTAACCTGTTTTTGTTTTTATTTTAAGAAAGTTATATCACAGCAAAGCTGTTTCTACGTTTGATTATAATGTGAGCAAAAATTTCACTTTCTTTTTAATCAATAAAAAAAAAATCAAAATGTACCTATGTTAATATTGTGATTTCTTTCTTCTGTAATATAATGAACATGTTTCCCTGCTTACAAACAGTTTTAGTTTTATATCTCCATTTAGAAAAATACATTTTTTTATTTGTTTCCATTCATCATATTGTAAAATAAAAATCTACCCTGGAGGCCTGAGTAACCAGGTGACCAGGGAAAATAAAATAAAAACGAATGAAACAAAATCCGCAAAGTGACTGTAGAGGGCTTAGCGCTAATCTTATTTATGGATAGATTTACTTTAGAAGCTTTCAGTTTGAGCGTGGAAATTAAATAGTACAGATATAAGGTGAATTCTGACCACAGGGAAGCAATAACTTACAGTAAACCGTCTGACACAGGAAGTCAGGCCACAATAAACAAAGCACTCAAGTAAAAAGGCTACAAGTGAATGGCGTCTTCACTCACCAGAGACTCACAAACACAGCCCCTTTATTATGTATTTGTCTATAGTGGATGTGCCAAGTTTTTTTTTTAGTTCTGACTATTTAAGAAAGTCATTAGTTATTTAATAAGAGGGCCATTTCTTTATCTTAAATATAAGGAGCTGCCTCTCTTACCTGCACAGCTGAAGCAAAATATTACACTCTACATTAATTTTCTCACCCTGCATAGTCTAAAATTGAGAATATTGAGTACATAATCCTGTACGGATCAAACACTCACAACCATGCTACTATTATTAGTTTTGGGATGTAGGAGGAAGTCATGCTATTCAAACAAACACCCAAAAAAGCACTAAAGGATGCCCATTAGAATCCCCAAAGAACACCAGCAAGGACAAAAGCCCAACTGACACCTAAAAAAACCCAAAAAGACACCAATAAGAACAATTAAAGAAACCAAACAACCCAAAGATTCCAATGAATACCCACAGGAACACTCAATAAGCATCCACAGAAACAACCTAAGAAAACCCGCAAGAACACTGAAAAAAATACCAGGCTACCCAAAGAACACCCAAAGAATGCCAACAAGAGCACTCAGAGAATGCAAAATGTACCCACAGCAGCCAAGTGGTAATGAAGCTTGTACATACCCGTGGTCTGTTGTGAGCATGTTAAATTACCTCGAGATGATAACGAAAACAAGGACAAATAAATGTTAAAACTGCAAGATCAAGCCAAACCAGGCAATAAGGGATCAGAAGGACAATACGAAACTTGAAAGTCAGGGCAAATTGAAATTGTAACCAAAAAACATGATCTTACTGCTAGGCCATTACTGGAAGTGTGAGCTAACTGACAGTAAGAAGTTTAAGAAGAGGTCCCAATCAAGGACTTTGTTAAATGGTGCAACTCAAACCACTTACACCTGAACACCAGCAAAACCAAGGAACTGGTGGTGGATTTTAGGAGGCCCAGGCCCCTCATGGACCCCGTGATCATCAGAGGTGACTGTGTGCAGAGGGTACAGACCTATAAATACCTGGGAGTACAGCTGGATGACAAATTGGACTGGTCTGCCAATACTGATGCTCTGTGTAAGAAAGGTCAGAGCCGACTATACTTCCTTAGAAGGTTGGCGTCCTTCAACATCTGCAATAAGATGCTGCAGATATTCTACCATACGGTTGTGACGAGTGCCCTCTTCTACGCGGTGGTGTGCTGGGGAGGCAGCATAAAGATGAGAGACACCTCACCCCTGGACAAACTGGTGAGGAAGGCAGGCTCTATTGTAGGCACGGAGCTGGACAGTTTGACATCCGTGGCAGAGTGACGGGCACTTAGCAGGCTCCTGTCAATCATGGAGAATCTACTGCATCCACTGAACAGGATCATCTCCAGACAGAGGAGCAGCTTCAGCGACAGACTGCTGTCACTGTTCTGCTCCACTGACAGACTGAGGAGATCGTTCCTCCCCCACACTATGCGACTCTTCAATTCCACCCGGGGGGGTAAACGTTAACATTATACAAAGTTATTGTCTGGTATACCTGCATTTTTATCACTCTTTAATTTAATATTTTTTTTTATCAGTATGCTGCTGCTGGAGTATGTGAATTTCCCCTTGGGATTAATAAAGTATCTATCTATCTATCTATCTATCTATCTATCTATCTATCTATCTATCAAGAGGTTTATCCACCAATAAAAAATGCACAGTGAGATTGCCATTGTATTTCTTGTGTCAATTCTGTAATGTCTTCAGCGTGATGGTCATAGTCACATGTTGTTTCAAACAGACTCGTTTAAATAAAGAAAATGAAGACATTATTAAAATTAAACTTTCTAATCTTAATTCCAAACATAAATCTGAATCTGAATTCTGATGGTTTAAAACCCCCAAAAACACAAAAAGATACAAAGAACGTTTATTATTACAACAAGGGAATACCCAAAAAATACACCCAAATGATATCCACACTAACACTTAAAGAATGCCAACAGAATTACCCAAACAGTCCAGAGAACACTTGAACAACTCCAACAAGAACACCTAAAGAACCCAACAAACATCCATCAAACCCACAGAAAACCCAATTCAACACAGAAAACATAAAAAGTCAACACAGACTATTAGCCCAGCACTCTGGGGGCTGTGTTCCCAAACTTAGAAATGTCAGCTGCATATAGAGTAATTAGAAAAACGGTGCTTATTTGACTGAACTTCTTCAAAGTCCTCTAAAGCTTCCGTCCAGTATCTCTGACTGAATTCTTATAAAGAGAAGGATCAAAAGACTGATTTGAACATGCAATATACGAAATGAATGCTGTCTAGTCAATTTAATAACACTTTCATCTTTTCACCTAACCCACTACTTGTCCTGATGATGTTATTTCTGAGTGCTGAAGTGACTGCTGTATACCTCCTAATTCTGTTTTGTAAGGTAGTAATGTCAGGTGAGTACAAAAATGTTAAATATTGATTTTCTATATGGATTTCTTGTTTCATCAGCAGTAAATACACAACACTCATTTATCTAAAATAAAATCTTCATGCCCTAGAGCTGCCTTTCTATAATTGTCATGAATAACAGGAGCACATGAATGTCTGACTACTCTTCTTTAACCGAGGGTCTGTCAAATAGTAAACATTTGTACCACATATTGTACATTTGTGTGCCTTACTGTTAGTTGTATTGCTTTTCTACTCTCTATGTATATACACTTTATGCATGTTGTTACTGAGTCAAAAAATGCAAATTAAGAATTAACTATATCACCTATTCACTGTTGTGTCTAATAAAATCTACCTTTCACCAACACTATACTGGACCAAAGCACCACAAACAAAAAAAAACTGGAGGTGGTTGAATTAAAAAATATTCTCAATTTCTACTATATATATTGCTTAGTAAAGAGGAAAGTCACATCTGGCAGGTTGACATTGATACAAATAGCATGTTTTAATTCTGTTTTAAGTTTGGACCCTGGCTTCTGGTACCCACTCAAAATGTACAGAATAAAAACAGAACAGGGAACTCAAGAAGAAAGACAACATTGTATGGATTATTATTGAAGAAGAGACAAAAAACAAAACTCAAACTAAAAAATGATTTCACTTAAATAATAGCGCAACAGGGCTTGAGTGAGTGAGTGAGTGTGTGAGTGTATTCCAAAGTGTGTGAGTGTTCAGCAATACAAGATGTGTCTTTTACTAGCAATAGGTCAAATGCAAAACCCCTCCCTGGCATGTGACATTAGGAACACTGATAAAAGGAGAAGCCAGTTGTAAAGTGTGAATCTATGTTCTGGTTGGCTAAGTACCCACATTGGTCACAATACACACACACACACACACACACATACATACATGCATACATACATACATACTGTCACACACATGCACATGGGAGGCAGCTAAAGGGCCTGAATGAGAGTAATTCCACGCCAGGCCAGGGGTGGTGGAGTACGTCGACTCTTTATCTCACTTCTCTGCAGACCAGTTATGGGAAATTCCGCCTGGCCCGGATGACGTTACTTCTGCCCCCCTGGGCCCATTGATGATGTCACTTCCAGTGCCGGGGCCATTGATAACATCACTTCCAGTCCCGGCCCTGATGGCACAACTTCCAGTTCCGGCCCCATTGATGATGTCAATGGTTGCCTTTAAAACCACTATTTTGACAATCTCAAATCAGGCTGCATTTCAGTGGCAGGAAATGGGCGACTGGACAGAGTTAAGGGAAAGCCAAACAGAGCAAACAACAGAGTTATGCGTAATGAAAATCTGCACTCTGGACCTCTGACTGGGCAAACAGAAGAATGACCCTAAGCACAAAGAAAAGACAACACAAGTGTGGCTTAGGGACAACTTTGGGAATACAGTTGAGTTCACAGTCACAGCCCAGATCTCAACGCAGTCCAACATCTCTGGAGAGTCCTGAAAACAGCTATCCATCAACAATCCCCATTCAACATGATAGATTTTTACAGGATCTGCAGAGAAAAATGGCTGAAACTTCCCCAAATCCAGCTGTGCCATACCCAAGAAGACTCCAGGCTGTAATCACTGCAAAAGGTGTATTAACTAAGTATATAGTGAAGGATCTGAGTACTTGTTTCAATGTGATTTTTCAGTTGCTCATTTTGAATAAATTTGCTAAAATTTCTAAAATGCATTGTTAGCTTTCTCATTCTGAGATACTGAGTATTGTTTGACTTGGGGAAACAATTACTTTGAAATATTTTAGCATATGGCTGCAACATAGCAAAATATGACAAAAGATGAAGGCGTCTGACGAATGTCTGAATCCACTGTACATACAGTCTCAAATCTGCTTAAGTCAATTGAAGGTCATGGAGGGGACAGAATGCAAGGAAAAGAAAACATGAGTAAGTGCAAACTCCACACAGGCAGACACCAGGCAATGAATTCAAACTCAGGACTCTGGACTAATGAGAGAACAGGGCTAACCATCGCACCACATTTTCATAAATTGCTTTGAAAGATAGCATGGAGCTTCATGGCTAAGACCCGACTGTAGCAGTGAGTGTCTTATTTTTCACAGATCGTAAACTTAATATGATGGCACTTGTATAAAGTATAGACTCAGAATGCTCTGCTTAGTCGATTCACTGTGCCTATTGTGACAGGACATCAGAATGCCTTAAGTGTTTTAACAAGTGATTAACATTACTGATTTTCTCTTTTTCTGATCCTTCACAGTCAAGCACATTTACCTTTTACACCATCCACACCAAGAATGCCCCTACAAATCTGTCACACGCTATCAAACCTTTCTCACATTTTCTTTAGGCTTTGACAGAAAAAAGGGGGTCAGGCTTTCATTGCTCTAGAGATCCTGCCAGGCAGCACGATAAACACACTGCTGGGTTCAACTGGCCATATTAAAGCTGTCAGCTGCTTCCCAGATCTATACTAAATCTGGCCTGCACTCATAGGGGAATAAAACACATTTACTGAGGCGCACAAAGTCAAGTCTTTGTTAAGATAATTTATCAAACTGTTACATCAGAACTGAATTATTGCAATGCCAATGCTGTACTTGCTTTAATGAATGCGCACAAAACCATTAAAGATATATATTTTTAAGTGTTTCCTTATGAAGTCTCTTCTTTCTTTACTCAAGTTAGCCTCCAGGAGGAGACAGCCTATTTTAAACACTTTACTTTGATAGCTTATTTTGGTAGATTGACAAGTAGTTCTGAAGATTTTGAACTACTGCTACTGTCTGTGGTCATTACCTCCTTAGAAACCACTGTCTTACCCCAAAATTACATTTCATGTCAGTCTATCAACTAATCTAAGCATTGAACTGGGGAAAGCTTTTCCTGTTTCCATTATCGGCAAATAAGAGCACTGAGAAGTAAATATTGTAGTCACTCGGTCAGACTGAATAAATCTTACCTCCCTTAATCCATAACTGCCTGCAAGAGCTGGGTTTAAATACAGTAAATCCATACCTAACTGATGATGTCTACCTTAAATTCTGAATACAAAAATATCACTAAGTGCTTACTGTACTCTTTACGTGGGTTGTTCAAATTGAAGTTTTTGGTGTGTGTTTATTACTAGATACTAAGTCACTGTTTTCATTTTTACATGTTACATTATGTGTATGCTGCATAGCTTTATGTCCAATGCTGCTATGGGAATGTACACACTTGATTCAATTTGTTAAATGTAAAGTATCATCTGAGAGCCTTGCACAGATATAAGAATGTAAAAACCCTAAAAGGATCAAGTACATTTTCTTGTAATGCTGATTTTTTTTTCTTTGTTTTCTGTTTTGCCAAGTGCCATCCTAGCAGTGACTACTTCATCTTTAAGTATCTGTATATTAGAAATTCTTCCACTATCTATCTAGGTAGATAGAAAATGATATTGTAACACTGCCAACTGTAGCCTTAGCGGTGGGAAGCAGAAAATGTGAAGAGCAGAAGCACCAAGGCTGGAAGACACAGTGCATGGTCTGAGCAAGTAAATGGTTATTCCTAGGAGCAGCTTCAGTGCCAGCTGCAGGGGAGCTATCAGAAAAGGCAAACCCACCACAAGCATCGTGTCACCATCCAAGTGTAGTGTATTGAGCAGTCCTGCAATGCATTTATTAAAATAGTGAAAAATGAGCCAAAGTCCATTGGGTGGTAGGCAATGACTTGAATGGTGTGGTGTTTCAAGATATTGGCAGGGATCCAGCTGCCAATCAGTTATACAAAAATTTAACCAGGAGAACACACAATCAGTGGACTGTGTCAAGAAATCAATTTCTAAGAATATGTGTGGAATTCACTTACTTCATTTATTTATTTTTCTTCGGAATAATGTTGATACAGAATGAAGAGTGTTCTGGGTGCAGGTACAATTATGAGATTTTGAATATATGTGCAAGTATATACATTGTATAATTCTCTACACTACTCAGACTGGACTCACTGGAGGAAGTGGTCAAACAGAGATCACTCACTTTACACTTGGTAAATACCTACAGTTTGATAATATACGTATAGATAATATTTGTTATGTGTGTATTTGTACCTTGTTAATGTACTTTTCATTACTTACCTCCTTTCCCTTGGAAATATCTTTTGTAAATATAACATTAGCTTCTACTGTTATGCTGATGACACCCAGCTCTATCTCACTAGCAAACATACTGTTTCCTTTCCATCCTCCTTGCTTATTGATTGCATAGCAGAAATCAAATCCTGGTTTTCTTCAAATTTTCTTAAATTAAATAGTGACAAAAATAAGGTTCTCCTCATTACTACAAAATCAATATTATCCAAAACTGATCATTTTTCCTGTGTTGTTGATAATTCTCTGTCTCCCCTTCCCCACAGGTTAAGAGTCTGGGTGTCATCCTTGATAGTACTTTATCCTTTCAGTCCCACATCAATAACATCTCCCACTTTCCACTTGCGTAACATTAATCGTATTCGCCCCTCCCTCACTCCCCACACCACTGCTATCCTTGTTCATAGCCTTGTCGCTTCTCGTCTGGATTATTGAAATTCCATAAGCTTCAACTGGTCCAGAATTCAGCTGCCCGCATCATTACTAGAACCCCCTCTATTCACCATATCACTCCCGTTTTGCAGCAGCTTCATTGGCTTCTAGTTCAGTTCTGAATTCAAATCAAAATTCTTCTACTAACTTTTAAGGCTATCCACAGCCTTGCCCCTCCATATCTGTCTGCCCTCCTCCATGTTGCCATTCCCTCCCGTACCCTTAGATCCTCTTCCTCCATCTACTTGACTGTCCCCTTCACCTGTCTTACCACAATGGGGAGCAGAGCATTCAGTTGCTCTGCTCCCCAGCTCTGGAACTCACTACCATCTGAGCTTAGAAATAATGAATCATTTTCACTTTTCAAATCTAAACTTAAAACTCATTTGTTTAAGACTGCTTTTTCTCTTTGATTACAATTGCTCTGTCTGATTTTAATTTTTGTATTTTAGTTTTGTTTATAATGTGTGTTTTATCTATTTTTCGCTGTCCTTGAGTGTTTAGAATAGTGCCTACAAATAAATAAAATGTATTATTAAAAAAATGTATTATTAAGATTATGATAATTTTTGTTACTTGTATATTTATGCCTTTAAATGTCTGCTGCTGTAACCCTGAAATTTTCTTTGGGATTAAAAAAGTTTCTTTCTTTCTTTCTTTCTTTCTTTCTTTCTTTCTTTCTATCTATCTATCTATCTATCTATCTATCTATCTATCTATCTATCTATCTATCTATCTATCTATCTATCTATCTATCTATCAGTGCATATCCTTGTATCTGCTACTACCCAACAGTTTTACATTAGTCTATATTATATTAGCATTTACATTAGTAATTATTCTGCATTAGCAACTACTCCATATTGCTATGTCAAAAGATATACAGTAAATGAATTAAAATGAACTTTGAGCAGCAGGTTAACCTTTATTTTCCTGTGCCAGGAAAGGGAAACAAAGCCTAGTTCAAAGTACACCCTCCTGTGCTATTTGGCTTTACACCTTTTTTGGCACCTCTTTGTTTTTGTGAATAATGTGCATTGCTATGTAACTTCTTTACTTTTAAAGCATGGCATTAGTCAGACGATGTCTCAGAAAATTTGGTGTTACATTTATTCCATTTGTCTCACTTCCCACATCTTTTCTTTGGATATTACTTACACAATACAAATATAATTTGACAATAACATCCTCTCCAACCTCTCTGTTCTTCCAGGAGCAAGTGCATCACTTGTTAAATGAAGTGCCTGCTGGGTGTAGTGATTAGCTAAAGCCTGGTTTATATTATCATAGCAGAATGTGTTTAATCAATTGTTACAGCACCTGATGAGACATTCGCTAGGGGCTGTCTGCTCTTAAGTACCTACCTGTGATGTTTAGCCATGAAGACTATGGTTATAATTCTTTTGTGTTCAACTGTAGCTTGCCGCATGTATCTAAGCTGACCTGGCACTCACAGTCTATGCATTTAACACTACAGTTGTATGCACCTGCTCATTTGGATACATTGAATGTTATTAACAGTGACAAACTGTATAGCTGGAAAAAAGGGGTTGCCAGAAGAATAACTTGCAATAAGATGTTATAAGAAAGTGGTATTGTCTGGCAGGGTAATGACAAACTCTATAAGTGTCAGGCCTAAAGCACATAAAGAAACAAATCCTATCTGCTTTCACACTATACCTTACTACACAGGATCTGTTCCAGACGATCACATTGGATTGGGTCTCTACTTGAATACCACTAAACACAGTATCTAAAAGCCAACTCAATAAACACTTGCTGTTCATTTCTCCTCCTATCTCTTTATCTCTCTCCCTCTGCCCCTGTCAGTAAAGCCTAAAAATCACTTTCACAATTGAAAATGTTTCCAGAATGTCTTTGGCCACTCAAAGGAAATTTCATCTAGTGTGATGAGGATGGATGGGATTAGGAATGAGTACATTAGGGGGTCAGCTCAAGTTGGATGGTTGGGAGACAAAGTCAGAGAGGCGAGATTGCGTTGGTTTGGACATGTGCAGAGGAGAGATGAGGATGTGGTCCCCGGCCGGGACGCCCAGGAGGACCAGAGGAGGGCTTGTACCTCCTCCAGACCGCGAGGGGGCGTCCGTCCTGGTTACGCTGGTGGCCTCGGGTAGAGGGCATGGAAGCCCAGCCCTGTAGGGGCCCGTGGTCACCGCCAGGCGGCGCCCCACTTCCAGACCATCATCTGCCACATCCGGCCGAGGCAGGAGCCCGGCCGGGACGCCCAGGAGGACCTGAGGAGGGCCTGTACCTCCACCAGACCACGAGGGGGTGTCCGCCCTGGTTATGTTGGTGGCCTCGGGTAGGGGGCATGGAAGCCCAGCCCTGTAGGGGCCCGTGGCCACCGCCAGGCGGCGCCCCACTGTCTGAACAGCCCTGGAGCCCAGCACTTCCGCCACACCAGGAAGTGCTGGGGGGAAGACGACAGGGGACACCCGGACGGCTTCCGGGTGCGCAGCCGGCACTTCCGCCACACAAGGGCGTGTCTGCGGAGGAGTGCTGGGAAGCAGCTGGAGCCCATCCGGGTTCCCATAAAAGGGGCCGCCTCCCAGCAGTCGGGGCGAGAGTCGGAAGGAAGAAAGACGAAGCTGGCGAGAGGACAGGAGGCGGCCAGAAAAGGACTGTGTGGCCTGGACTTTGGGGGATCGGTGCTGGAGGCACTGAGGGTTTGTTGAGCACGGTAGACATTTGTAAATATTGTAAATAAACGGTGTGTGGTGAGAACAAAGATGTCCGTCTGTCTGTGTCCGGGCCAGCGTTCACAAGGGGTACATTGGGAAAAGGATGTTAAAGATAGAGCTGCCAGGTAAGAGGAAAACAGGAAGGTCTAAGAGAAGGTTTATATATTTTTTTTTTGATAGATGGCATGCAGGTGATGGGTGTGACAGAGCAAGATGGAGAGGACAGTAAGATATGGAAGAAGATGATCCGCTGTGGCGACCCTTAACAGGAGCAGCCGAAAGAAGAAGAAGTTCTTGTGGCCTTAGTCTCCAAACATCCCATTAATACATTTAAGGTATCTTACAGATACATCGTATCTCAATATACAGTACCTCTATTTCAATGCATTTTAAGATATCTCAGATAAATTTCAAGATATCTTGATATGACACTGTTCATTTTGTAAAACCTCAAATGCAAATCAGGATATCTGAAATAATTTTTATGTGCATCCTGAGGTACTTAAAGTACACTTTAAGATATCTAAAAATAACCAGGCAATTTGAGAAATATGAAATGCAATCCAAGATATCTCAAAATGACTTCCTGTAAAATTGCCTATGTTTTCAATGGGATTTATCTCAAAATGGGCAGTAAGTTATTTTGAGACCTTTTAAAATGCTCTCAGAGCACAGCATGTACGTTACCATAATATTAATAAATATCGACAAAAAAAAAGCACACATCAGCTAATTTTCTATAATGTCACCAAATTTCAATCAATTCTGTTAAATTATTTTTGAGACTTTGATGTATTTAGTTTTTTTCTATTGGGGGGAGTTGAGGGGATTTATTGTAGGTTTTTGAAATCTAAATAGTGATATTATAAATATTGAAATGCCCTTTCTTAGCAGATACTGTACCTTGTGTCCTAGGTGTACCATCCCGTTGAATTTCACCTTTTTAACTAAATGGGAAATAGCTTTTTTGTTGATTAATGAGTAAGCGAGTAATTTTTCATTATATATATTGAAATTAATTGAACTGAATTCCTTTATTGTCATTGTACAGAGTACAATGAGCTTCAATGTGCAACTCCTCCACAAAACAATAATCTTGCCATAAAATGACGAAATTATCACAATAAACCAATAAAAATATAAAATATGAAAACATACAGTAAGTGCAATGTACATATACATATAGTGAAAAGTGCTCTACCAGGAGCACTTAATGGAGTGGTTGAGTGTGTTTATAGTTCTTGGGATACTAGGGTGTTGTACCATGTTATTATGAATGTAGATTCAACTACAGGCAATACCACTTTCTTATAACATCTTATTGCAAGTTATTCTTCTGGCAACCCCTTTTTTTCCAACTCAGGCCCCGCCTCGAAAGCTTGCATATTGTAATCTTTTTATTTAGCCAATAAAAGGTGTCATTTTGCTTGACTTTTCTCTAGTTCTTGGGATGAAACTGACTCTGAGCCTCGAGGTCGGTGCATGAAATGCTCTTTATCGTTTTCCGGATAGGAGAAGTTTAAAAAGACTGTGCCATGGGTGAGTGGAATCCATGCAGATGCTGCTGACTTTCCTGAGGCAGCGTTTGCTATAGATGTCCTCCATGGCTGGAAGCTGCACCCTGACAATCCCCTGCGCTCTTGACACAAATTACTGTAGAGCAGCTGTGCAGTTGACATACCGAACAAATACAATGGGTTAAAAACACTCTCTATGGTGCAGCAGTAGTAGGTCAGCAGCACCTGTCGAGGGAGGACTGCTTTTTTTAACATTCTTAAGAAAAACAGCCATTGCTGTGCCTTCTTCACTAGTACTGTGGTGGTAGCTGTCCATGAAGGGTCCCTGGTGATATACTGAATCTCCCCAGGAACGTAAAGCTTGATAAAAACTACACCCTGTTCCCATTGATGAAAATTAGACTATGATCCTCATCATGTGATCTTCTGAAAACGGTGAGGAGCTCCTTAGTCTTCCCGGTGTTGAGGGATAGGTTGTTCACTGAGCGCTATCTCACCAGATTTTTCACATCCACCCTGTAGGCTGATTCGTCATTATTGGAAATTAGCCCAATAACTGTTGTGTCATCTACAAATTGTATGATGGTATTGGTGGTATATGCAGGCACACAATCGTGAGTAAAGAGGAAGTAGAGGTTGGGGCTCAGTAAACAGCCTTGCTGTGTGCCCATGTTCAGGGTTATGGTGAAGGAGAAATAGGGGCCCAGCGGTACCACCTGATGGCCCTCCAACAGGAAGATGAAAATCCAATTGACTATATGCACACAGTAGTGCTGACGTACTTCCAGTGAAATCTCAGTCAGCTCAGTTACTTCCGATGTCAATACTGCAGTTTTTATTTTTGTTTAGTGGCAAAAATGTCAGAGAAAAAGAAGTTTAATTTTCAGCGTACAGGTAGTTCTACAGCTGAACACTGTTGTGTACCTTTATGTTCAGCTTCCAATAAGTACAACAAGATACTTAGTTTTCATACATTTCCCTCCAATATGGAAACCTGATCTAAATGGATCGTCGCTATCCAGAGAGGGAGAGCTGTACAATTAGTCTCTATACCCGAGTTTGTAGCCGGCATTATAAAAAGAGGATTTTTAAGAGTCAGGGTTTAAGTCAAGGCAACAGTCGTGAATAAGGGAGCAATTCCTGCGTTGACTGAGCGGAACAGTTTCTCCATTCCACTTTGGTTTGGGAGAAGAGAAAGCAAACAACAGAGGATGACACACCAGGCGAGAAGGAAGATGGTAAAATCCTCAAGGACCACGACTATGCTTCGGCTCTGCATTCAGCAGCTGTTGACCTAGCACTTGAAAGAAAACATGTCTCTCAGAGAGGTGATCCTCCAGCTGAGGAAACAATTTGTGACCCTTAAAATGAAGCAGCAGTGAGGCATTCACCATTTTGCTGACTCAGACGGAGACATTGGCTTTTACACGGAGTAAGATGTCCATCAGACTCGTGTTATTATGCATTAAGCTTACATACATTTTCACCTGTCGCTGAATAAAGTCTAATGACTAATTATTGAAATTCTGTTTTTTAAAGAAGTCTAAAGTAATCACATGTTTGTCTCATGGAAGTTTACTGTAGGCACACATTTTTAATACGTTCAGATCTGAAATTCATAATTGTGGGTGTAGCTTGAAATACATAATTTGAAGCCCTTCTCTTTTTAAGCTCCTGATGTTTGCCACAATGTTTGAATAATACGACTTACGTCCTTTAACATAAGCCTGGGCACATCTTGAAGCAATACGGTGAAAAGTGCCACAGCTAGTCTGATTTAATATCAGTGCCAGAAGTGAAGAAGTTGGCTAACGCGAAATGCAGAAGAAAGTGTGCATATAGCGTGTTACATAGTGGTATGCTGAAGCACAGCTGGTGCAGTTTATGGATCAGCAAGGAGGGGACAACAGTATTCAAAGTACAGCTGTAGTCTTCAAATTGCATCTTCACATATGTGCTCTGTTCCTCTAGATGAGTCAGGGCTGTGTGCAGAGCTAAAGAGACAACATTCTCTGTAGATCTACCGTATATACTCGCATATAAGTCAGGTCTTGAAACCTGAAAAATCGATCATAAAATCAGACCCCGACTTATACTTCCACTCAAAAATGCAACATTTAATTTTTTTTTTACATCTTCTTGATTCCTCCAATCTTGCACCAGTTTCTCCGACACATTGAATTTTGTTGCAGCAGTGCAGTTACCAATTTCTTTTGCCACTTTAATGACTTTTAATTTAAAACCAGCTTCATATTTTCTTCTGATCGAATGCTCCATTGTAAATAAGGGGTGCTTTTACGATAAACGTGTATGAGGGTGCGAGATACAAAATACACAAAACGGTGCAAATGTCTCTTCGGAATAGTTAGGGTATTACTGTGTGGTCACGTAGGCACAATACATAGAAAAAAAGGAAGTGTTTTCCATGATTACTCTCTCAGGTGGGCGTTAGCATAGCATAATCTGTTGGACCAATAGAGTGAGTTTCCCATATTCAACTTATACGACCGACAGAAATTATATGTTAAAAATCAAGCCCCAACTTATCTGTGGGAGAACTTAAATTAGAATATATACAGTATTAGCTCTGTAAGCAAATGGATATGAGTCCAGGGAGGTGGGGATGTTGGATTAAATGAAAGACAAAACATGTCTTTCAAAGCACTTCCTTATTACCGGTGTCAGAGCGATGTTTGTTTTTCTTGGCACTAATACAAAAATGACTGACTTAAGGCATGCTGGGACCATTTCCAATGTCAAGGAGAGATTAAAGATATTTGTAAATACCTCAGCAAGCTACTCAGCACAGTTTCTAAGCACCCGTCCTGAAACTCTGGTCCAGCAGCTTTACATGGATTGACCCTCTGCAGCGTGCACTGTACATCATACATGCTCAGTCTGAAGGTGAGAGACTTTGCATCCTCTGTGGCCATACTCTTTCTAGGTGGAGAAGGGTTGTTAAATTCAAAGCAAATGTGTTGAGGTCACTTGCCAATGTGACACCACAGTGGGAAGAGACAGGGTTGCCTTTGTGGTCAGTAATAGCTCTAATGCTTCTTCACTGGCTTCTGGTATCCATGCTGTAAAAATGATCTTCCACACTTTTCCTGTAGATGTCTTTGGTCTTTATTACACCTTTTTCAGGATTTGCCTGGCAATGATGTACGCTATGAGATCCCCAGATTTAAATGCTTGGGTACATACTTTTAAAAGATGTTTCACTACTTTGTTCATCCATGGTTTCGTATTTGGAAATTCCTCCAGGTCTATCTCTGTGCCCTGTACAGCCTGGTGAGCTAACAGTTCCTACTGTGTGCATTCAAATCAGTTGTGCTGTTGTGATATGGCTTACTTGGGCCATATTTTCACTGTTTTTGTGACAGCTTTCTTCCTGTGGATAAGAGGTATGTATGCAGGCATCAGGAATAATGAAAAATGATCAGAGTGTCCCAGGATTGGGTAAAGTAGAGCTTTGTAGGAGGCTTTTACATTTGTATATAATTTATCCAGGGTGTTTGATACCCTGGTGGAACACTGCAAGTGTTGTGAAAATTTCTGGAGTACAGTTCGAAGACCTGTCTGGTTAAAATCCCCAAAAATAATGCAGGAAGCATCTGGGCGAGCATCCTGTTGCTTACTGATAGCCAAGTGCAACTGTGCCAGCACTAGCTTAGCATTAGTTTGAGATGAAATGTACACTACTATAATGATAACAACAGAACATTCCCTTGGTAGATAAAATGGCCTCCATTTGAACATTAAGTATTCCAAACATGGGGAAGCAGTAACTCTATATAGCAGTGTTGTTTGTGCACCACTCATTACTTATATAGACGCAGAGCCCTCTACCCTTGCTCTTACCAGAGACCTCTGTCCTCAATACACTGACCTGCTAACTAGCTCCACGGCTCATTCGGAAACCAGGTCATGGAACTATGTCTCTGTAAAAATCAGCATGCAGTACTCCCTCACAGATCGCTGTGTTTGAGAAACAGCTTTAATTTGTCCAGTTTGTTGGTAAGTGATTGGACATTTGAGCCTTACATAGCTGGGCCTGTGCACCCACATGCTATCCCCACTTCTGCTTCCTTTCCCAACGCTGCCTCTATCTCCACTTCAGCGGGATGGTAATCCAGGGAGCTGCTGGTATTTGGGCTGTCTCCATTGGGATACTACTGAAGTGAAAAGAATTGTGAAATATATGTTCACAGCTTTGTCCAGTATTAAGCAACTCCATGCGACTGTATGAACGATTCACACTAGTGGTTCACAGGAGAATTAAAAGGACAGTTAAATAACAAAAGAAATATTGAGGAGAGTGCAAAGCCGCTGTATTAGGATGTGCTGCCATGACAGCAACATTTAATAAGAAATTGCCTAAAAGGTCAGTGAAATACACATACACATTATGTACATATCTATATATCTATCTCTGTCTCCGTCTCTCTCTGTATATCTACTATATATATATATATATATATATATATAAAAATCCTAAGCCTAAAAGTGCAACGATTTCATGTGACGTTTTTTCTCACACTTTAAATCGGGCTTAATTTAAAACCTACATATAAATGTTTGGTATCATTCTTTTCAGAATTTATTGAACTTTAATGTGATGTTAGAGTTTCAGATTCTTATTCCATTTTTAAATTATAAACTAAAAAATATTAAGAACTCACGTCCTGTGAGACGAGACTTTGTGCCAAGAGATTTAACCACGCCCAGGGCCGGAAATAAAAGTCAAAGAGTAGGACAACTGCTGCACAAGCTTTTAAATGTGTAAAATGCCATGCAAGATGCAGATCACGTGGCACAGCAGCAGCAGCAGCAAGCCAGCAGCTGATCGAGCAAAGAGGAGGTTAAAATAAAACTGTATTTGTTTCCAATTGTATCACCGTTTAAGAGGGGGTTTTGGAGGAGCGATTATATCTCCCTGGGGTGCGTTCAGCCCCCCTCTTCATAACACGAGCAGCAGAGACGCGAAGTGACTGGCGTTAGGGTGAAATCAAACCTAACACACCCCTTTCTGGGTAGGGTGGGGGGAGATCTTGTGATTTTGTATGCATGTTATCATCCAGTTCACACTCAGAATGACCATCAGAGGGTTGCTTTTGAAATTAAATAGAGTTGGCAGATTCCGAGCGTCAACTGGATGATAACATACATACAAGACAAGCACATTAGTTGAGTCTTCATTGGTTGTGAATTTATTTTTATTTTTAAATTAAATTTTCTCAAAAAATTAAAAAAAAAACACACTTTATTTTCCTCCCAGGCAATGCCGGGTAGTGCAGCAATGCTAGTATGTTTATACGAGTAATGTGTGTGTATTTTTCACTGACCTTTTAGAGAATTTCTTATTAGATGTTGCAGGTTTGTAAACATTGCTACTTTGTAGGCCTTCCCACTTGAAATTCCAAGCATTTTTAACATTTAAACATTTGCAAAAAGAAAAAAGAAAGAAAAAAATGGAAGTTAAACTAGAATACAGACTTTTTGTTTTGGTACAAATGTATACAACATAATTTACAGATGGGGGGGCAGTATTATGCCAGTTTATTTATTCTTGTGTCTAATGTGCTGTACTACAAATCACAAGGATCCCTGTAGCCCAACTGCTCATTTCCTGTATGGTCTGGAACAATTCACCTGGAACAAACAAGCAAATACAATTCTGCTGAACATCCATGCATCCATCCATTATCCAACCTGCTATATCCGAACAACAGGGTCACGGGGGTCTGCTGGAGCCAATCCCAGCCAACACAGGACACAAGGCAGGAAACAAACCCTGGGCAGGGCGCCAGCCCACCATAGACATATAACTATAAATTTAAAAAAAAAATTTTTTGGAAACATTTGATTATTTTCCATTTTCTGTCCTCTTCACCCCTCAAAACTGAAAAGTAAATGCTAAGTAAGTTCTTTGCAACAGAATTAAAAATACGCTACCAGTGAACACTAGTTTTATGATAGAACTTTAGAGTGCTTTTCATTTTTATAAACAATGGAGGATTCACAGAAATGCAACCATGTATCTTTAATTTTGTCTTTGTCAGAGTGATCTAAGCTTACTTAAAGAAACATACCTAAATGCTATAAATGACAAGAACAATGTGAACAACACAGATGCCATTTTATCAATTTAAGAACATCTCACCATGTAATCCCCTAACTTCTCTGATCTGCTGAGCCTTCTAAATGGTTACTGAAGTCTGACCTTGAATATTCTCACTGATTTCACTAGGCTTTCGTGGCAGGACCTTGCTCTTTTTTCCACTGCCTTGTCATATTCCTGTGCTTTCCCACAGAATGCTTCACCGCTTCCTTTCCTTTAGTCTATCCTCAATAGCCATGTGTAGTAGGAGATCTGCGGGTCTTTGCTAGGGTGAAGTCAGCCTTGACTTTTCCATTAATCTACTGCTATGAGCCACTGTTTGGCGAAAAGTGGTCTACACAGGTGGGCTAATTTCTTTTATCCTTTCTATTTTACTTACTCTTGAGTTGACAACTTCCAAAGAAATGTTCAAAGGAGGGGAGCTTGGCACTGTAAAGGAAAGGAAAAAAAAAACAAAATTAATGACTGTGGAGGCATAGTTGCTGTTCACCAGAATTTCCCGCAAAGTGATCAGTTAGTTTTAATTAACCTTAACGTTTCAACTGGATGCTCTCAGCTATAGCTTTTTTTTGAAATAGAGCCAGGAATGCATCGATTAGACAAAAATAAGAGTGTCATATGTTTAACCATGATGTGGAGACTTGATGCATGCAATAGATGTTTGAATTATTACTCTAATAGGAAATGACATGTATATGTATATTCAGTTACTTATACTTTGTAAATAAGCATTTTTTGCTGAACAAGAATAAAAAGCAATACAGTGTTTTAATACACTAAAGGAAGCCACCTTTTTATTTGGCAGTTAATAATGAAATACCTTTGTGATTTTTATCAAGGAAAAGACTCCATTTTTTTAAACTTCAAAGGACATGTTAATTGATTTTTTTTACCATATTGCTGACATCTTACTTTTTTATGACTTGCCATCCATCTTTACAATTTCTGACCTTGTTTGCTCTATTATAGGAAAGCAGAATGCCACATTGTACCTAAGCAGTATTTGGGACAGGGCAGTAACCAATATTTGATGGCATGTTAAAGAGTGCACACACAAACTGATCCACTAATTAACCTTGCATGCATGTCTTTGGAAACCGAGGTATCTGGGGCTCGAAGTATCTAGCATTCAAAGCCTAGGTCCTGGATCTGTAAGTTATTTGGACTGATATCATGTTAACATGTTGACACTTTTACTTTGAAATTTAAATGAAGGTATAATAAATATGCCAAAGCTGCATGCTGCATTAGAAGCACACTCACAAACAAGCAGTCACTCATTCTTCAAGCAATAGGCATGCAGCAGCCCACTGGTCTGCTCCATTAGTATAATTACCCTAACAGATTATGTTTAACTATTATATATATTACGATGATATGGTATATACTATAGTTCTTCATGTAGAATTAATAAATAGAAAGAGACCATATAAGTCTTTACCCAAGCCATTTATACAGTCCCCCATGATTCACAGCTGGAGTAAACAGTTTCAGTAAAGGAGGGATGGCCATGCGTGTCCACATGTGTGCCCACCCCCATTTCAGTGTTAGTTTCAGTATTACTGTCTTTGCATTAATGGATCTGGAATGAAATTACCATGGCAAAACAATTAGCTATACTGCATTTTCAACTTTCCAGTTGTTTTGAAAGTCTTTCAAGCTCTGTGTATTGCTGGATTTTAGTATTTAAATGTACACCAATCCTTTTCTATTTATACTCACTTAACCTAAATATTTTCTGTTATCCCTGAAGCCTATGAAAAAAGTCGTAATTCTGGGCCACCTTAAATTACTTTGCACCTCTCCATTAGCATCTTTTGTTTTGTAAATGCAGCCTTCTATAAACCAATCCCAGACCCTCACAGCAGGAGCTTAAGTCAGTCGAAAAATTCTCACAGCTCAAATGTGTTTATCTGGGTGTGTGGTGCCTGGAGTTGTATAGGATAAATAATATATTGTCATTTGGAATATATACATTTCATGTGTGTTCCGTGTCTACAATGATCTGTGTAAATGTAGGATGACAGGAAATGTGAGGCAAGAAATGCTGAACACATACCTAAAACAGAAACTTTTTCCTTGTTATAGTAATAATGATATGAAGTGTATAATGTGTGAAGACTTTAGTCCAAATATCAAATAAACACATGTGCTTTTATTCAAGAATATAACCAAAGAAAAAAAAAACATTCACTTTACATGTTGCTGTCAATGAGTTATAACCCCAAGCTCAAATGTCAATCGACAAAAAGTTGATGTGTAGAGGTAACAACTGCTGCCTTATAACCCAAATATTCCGGGTTTGAGTCCTGGCGCTCTGCATATTGAGTAGTGAGCTGCTATTATTATTACTATAATATAATACAAACATACATTTGATATGAGTCTGTAACACCCGGTGTAATTTTTGGCTACTTGTAAAAGTGCTTTTTTTATTATTCAGATTTATTCTGTTAGTGACGTTCACATGGTACAGCGAACTTGCCTCTCCCTCTCTGAGTTGGTGGCATTTATCTTCATTCTTTTCAAAAGAGCAGCAATGACCACATTTGGTGCTGTGCTTGATGGCTGCTCAGAACTATTTGTTGCACTTGGCAATCAAAGAAACAATATCATGTGGCATTTGTGCTTTACAACAAAGACACCCGTGCAGAACATGTGAAAAATGACAGATTTGCTACGATTTCGGATATCTGACAACATTTTGTTGAGAACTGCATTTTGAGTTACAAACCAAGGCAAAGACTTTCCAAGTCTGTGGTTATAAACTTTCTAGAGCTGTTTCTGGACAAAGGCAGAACCGTAACAACAGACAGCTTCTTCACAGCACTTTTGCTGGCTAATAGACTGCTGCATCGCAACACAACAGATGCTGGGTGATTAGGGATGTAGCCGATCATGAAACCCGGACACACAAACATACACATATGTAGAGGCCAGTTAACAGGTGTGTCTTTGAGAAAAGAGCAAAAACAGATTTCAAAAGTAACGGCACTACGGTATAAGCAGCTTCACAAGAGTGAAATAAAGAAACTAAAAAAGGCAATTCCTTTTTTTATATAAATTCCATACAATATGCAGCATAATGTGTGCTGTCATGCAGAACTTCCCTAATTCCATCATTGGGGGATTTCGTTTGCCAATGGAGTCCAGAGGGAATGCAACCCCCTGTGTCAAAATCTGCTATTTCTGCATGATGGCGCAGAAAGTTGTGAACATGAGAGGAAATAATGAATAGAAATTCAATGAAAAATATAAACTGTGAAATCATTCTGGGATAGCACTGAGTAAGGCCTGCACAATATGCAAGTCAAGTGCAAGTCAGATGGCGAGGGCTGTGCACATCCCCCGAGTGTCAAACCTTTGGGGATAGTGCTGGCAGACATCGAAGCAGATGGGGTGCAAGGCATAGTGTGTGGGAAAAAGAAATGTTACAAGTTAACATAAAGTTTAATATTTTTCTGCCTGCACTGTGCATATTCAGCACTACTAAACAAACCGTCATATGTCCTGTATATTGGGTACCGATTGGAGTTTAAAAAGGTGTACATATTTGCAGAGCCATCTACTTCAGAGCATTTTATAGGCCCATACTTCTTGGTAAACACTTTTTCATTTCTTTGTGTACTTGAAAAAATGAGTCACCTTCTGTATTTTCCAGACTAAAATATAAGGCCATTAAGACCTCTTCTGGCACGCTACAATCTGTCCGCTACCCTTCCATCCTGTCAATCAAGTCCAGAACTATCAGACCTCATATAAGTAGTGTGTTTGAGAATGTCAAAGTACTTACCCACAAATTGTGGGATGCACAAACTGAAAATGCTGACATTAAGAGCCATCTACAGAATTTGGTTAATGTGAGGTGGTGGTCTGTTGGAGAACGATGATCAGTGTTGTCCCTGTGTTGCTTATTCATATTGATGTTTTATTTGTATGACTTACACCAAAATAAATTCCATTAAACTCATGCTGTTATGGCAGTTAACTATCCATCCATTATCCAACCCACTATATCCTAACTACAGGGTCACGGGGGTCTGCTGGAGCCAATTCCAGCTAACACAGGGCACAAAGCAGGAAACAGACCCTGGGCACGGTGCCAGTCCAACACAGGGAACACACACACACCAAGCACAATTTAGAATCACCAGTCCTGCATGTCTTTGGACTGTGGGAGAAAACACATGCAGAACATGGAAACTCCACACAGGGAGGACCCAGGAATCGAACCCAGGTCTCCTAACTGCGAGGCAGCAGCGCTACCCACTGCACCACCGCAGTTAACTAAGTAAATATAAAATTACTGGGAAACAGAAGCTGCACCTACGCATTAACCTTGAATGCTATATAACTTTTTACTCCGCTTACTGTGGCCGTACTGCAAATGGCCACTATTTAAATTTGAATTTCAAAATCACTGAAAATTAATAATTATATTTATCCGAGTGGTTTAGTGAGTAAAGACTTAGTTGTAATGATCAATAACTGAAATGTATGCCTCAAGGTGTAGCAATTGTGGACAGAAGCTGTGAATATTACACATGTAAATAACTTATTTGTTGGACCTCCAATGGACACAATGATGCTCTGTGGCCTCAAAGTTAAAAGTTCAAAACTCAGCATGAAGAACACTTGTATGGTTTCTTCATTTTTTAGTGTTTTTTTTTCTTTTTTTTCAAATATATCAATTTCCTCCTGTAGTACTAGGGTGTTGTACCGTATTAGCCATTATAAATGTAGGGAGAAGTTAAGCAAAATGACACCTTTTATTGGCTAACTAAAAAGATAACAATATGTAAGCTTTTGAGGCAACTCAGGCCCCTTCTTCAGACAAGATGTAATACAGAAACTGGGGTTCCCTATGTTTATATAGACACTAGGATAGATACAACATTGGAAAAACTTTAAGTGAGACATCTTAAATGTAAAAAATAATAGACCTCATCAGGCTAAGATTCATTAAGCAATAGAGTAGAACAATGTATGGTCAAGATCTTTTGATAAGATAACTGTCCAACAATGTCTGATGAGTTTTTCAATACAATTTGGGTCTGTGGACAGGTTGTCTGTGTCAGTTCAAGAGATGCAAACAATCCTCATATCTGGCCATAAAACCCATGTCTCTATTTAAACCTTGTTGTAATGTGTTCAATTTTAGCATGAGTTTAACTTCCCATTCTTTTCGCTCTTGCTATGTTCTGAAGTTACCCATGAGCACTGTGATTTTAAAGTCCCTCTCACAATGTCCATGGCTGTTGAAGTGGGCTGCTACAGGAACATCTGTGTTGTCATGCTTGATGTTGAACCTGTGTAAATTCTTTCTCTGGCGGAGTGTTTGTCCAGTTTCTCCCACAGTGCAGTGTCAGGATATTTCATACAGAGAATTAAGTAGACCAAATTAGAAGATCTGCAGGAAAATGATCCCTTTATGTGATGTTCTAGCTGGCAGTGTGGGTTAACTACACGGTCTGTATTATAAATGTGAGCACATGTTTTACATCTTTTCTGTAGGCAGGGAGATGTGCCATTTTCTGTTGGTTCACTTAGGGAGCTTCGGACAATTAGTTGCTGCAGGTTTGGCGGTTAGCTGTATGCTAGGAGAGGTGGTTCTGGAAATACATTTTTCAGTGTTTTTTGTCATTATGTAGCATTGGCTGAAGTTCTTTTATAATTTTTTGAAGTGTTTCAAGATGTGGGTTATAGGTGACAACAAGGGGGATGTGGTTCTTGTTGTCTTTGTTTTTATATTCCAGAAGGTTGTCTCTGGGTATGGCAGTAGTTCTTCTTATTTGAGTGTCTGTTGTTTTGGGGGTATAACCTTGTCTGATGAAATCTTGTCTGAGCTCCTGCAGTTGTTCATCCCGGTCTGTCGAGTCTGAACAAATACAGTTGTATCATGTTGCTTGGTTTAAAATAATGGAGCGCCTTATATGCTTGGGGTGGAAGCTGTCTCTTCTCAGGTAGGTCCGTTTTTCTGTCGGTTTGTGAAAAACAGAAGTTACAAGGGTGTTGTCTGAAACTGTAAAACATGTAGGCTTACCAAATTAGGTGGAATAGCAGATAATCAAGATCAGTGGAATCATTAATGTGGAGCCTGGACAGAAAACAGCCTCGGGAAGCCGTTTTGTGTGATGAAACTTATTGCATGTAAATGTACAGTAGAGTACTTCACAAAATGGAAGATCTGAAACTTAGGCCTAGTCCACATGTCCTCAGGTGTTTTTTAAAACATAGCTTTTTGAAGGCATTTTAGCTTTTCGTTCACACGCAAACTGCGTTTTAGGAGTTTTTGAAAAACTCCTTCTAGGGTGAAGGTGTTTAGAAACTGTCTTTCGTTTACATGTTGACAGGGAAAAACGTTTTTGGTTTGTAACGCTAGAGTGCGCACCGGTATCATCTTTCCTTGATATCAGTGTGTGGGCCATTATCTGTTTTGCTTACATGAGGCAATTTCATGCAATGACGGGCATAGCTAAAGTAGTGCCGGTGTTAACCTTGTTAACGGGTCTTTTTACATGTTTATATTTAAACGTACAATTACTTTATCACTATATTGAGAAACAGAGGTGTCAAAATGCACTACAGGGGTCACTGCTACATCGAACACTCCAACGACACAGACCCTGCTGACATCGCCGGTTTTGGATGAGACTCAATAGGACCTTTAGATGGTGGGACACATTTAAGTATGAAGTGGTTGTTCCTGAAGAATGGTGAGAGAATTTTTGTATGTCAAGGACATCGCTGTTGCCTTTGAGCAAACTGCTCTGCCCGCACATCGAAGGAAAGACAACTGTAATGCGAACGCCTGTGTCGTGAAAAAAGTTACCTGCACACTCTTCCATTTAGCAAACGAGGGCAGATTACGCAAGATGGCAAACACCTTTGGGTTGTCAAGATAGGTGGTGTCTAAAATAGTAAGTCAAGCATATGAAGCAATTATGGTCTACTTGAGCACTGTGTATATATAATTACCTGTTAATAAGTCCAAAGTAGAGTAACTTGTAGCAAGGTTTCACCGAGCCTATGGCATGCCTAACCGCATTGGTGCTGTGGATAGGACTCGTAGAAATAAAACAGCCATCCACAAATACCATGGATTATTTGAATAGAAAGGGGAGGTTTTCTCTTAACATACAATGCCACTTGCATTTACAAGTGTTCAATTATGGATGTTGTACTTAAATGGTGCCCATATTTTTGCAAATTCAATGTTGAACACATATTTAAAAACTAGCATGATCCCCCTGTCAAAAAGAATTCTAGAACATAAGGAGGCCTTTTTCTTACTGGGGACCAATTCTGAGTGGCTAACATGGTGTTACGGTTACTGTTGTTTTGGCATGCTTTTGACAGTAGATTTTTGTGTTTTCATGTGGATGGAGATTTTATAAAAAACGGTGCATATATGGATGGGATTTTTTTAAGAACGAAGGAGAATAACTCCCATTTTAAAAAATACCCGGGTACGTGTGGACTAGGCCTTAAAAGCACCCCTTATGAAAAGTACATAGGGGTCATAGTGGACTCATCAACAGCATCTAGATAGAGTACCGAGGTCCCTAAGATGGCTAACACAATGTTAGGTTATATAGCACGATGTATAGAGTACAAGTCATGGTAGGGTTTATAACGCCCAAGAGTTACAACTGCACGTAGTTTTGGTTTCCGAACTACGAAAAAATAGCAGTGCTAAAAAAAAAGTTTCAGCAGTGCTAGAAAAAGTCCAGTGAAAGTGACTAAGCCAATTTCAAGAATAACAGATATAAACTATATATCTGGAAATGATACATGAGGACAATTAAAGGAGTTGAACTTTTCCATTTAAGGAAGCACAGATTAAGAGATAGCATGATTAAAGTTTTTGAAATTATGGACGAAATTATTAAGTGGATCCAAGCTGTTTCTTTAACATGGATTCAAGAACATGGAGACACAGCTGGAATCTTGTTAAGAGAAAACTTCACACAAACATTTTAAACTTTTTTTTTTTCACACAGAGAACCATAGACACATGAAATAAGTTACCAAGTAGTGTGGTGTGCAGTGGGCCTTCAAGAACCTTCATATAATTAAACCAGTTTTTCTTTTGTTGGGCTGAACGTCCTATTCTTGTCAAAGTTTTCTAATAATTCTAATATTTAGTTTAACTGGCGCCTCTAAACAGACTCCCTGTGCTAGTGACCGTTCCCCGCAATGTATTAGCACATCAAGCAATGGTTCCAGCTTTGAGCTAAATGCTTCCAGGCTTGAATTTGGACCCTGTAAGCAAGATATGGATTAAATAGGTTGCTAAAATGGATGCATGGATACCTCAGCAAGAAAATGAACCAAAGACAATGTTAGATTGCAATAATTTTAATTTGTGTTTCTTTGTACTTGTTACGGATTGCATTAAAGTGGTAGTAATTAGCATTGTGATGAAAAAGGCTTTTTGACATTCCGAGTTAATTACTCCAATGAAAAAGGTCTACAATGGATAAATTAAATAAACAATAAATTAATTAATAAATTTAAAGATGCTTCTCTATGTTAGAGAATATAGTGGTATAGAATGTCTGGCTAGCGGAGTCAAAGGCCATCTATATTTTGTTTGTTTGTTTATATAAATGCCTATTTATTATTCTTTTATCCATCTATTTTTTTAACCTACTTTATCCACGTTTAGAGGCACAGGAACCAGAGCCTTTTGATATCACATTGGGTATAAGGCACACACTCACAGTCACACCAGGCTAATATTGTATGTGGAATAAAAATCATTAAAATTCATCAGATAACCTAACATTCATGACTTCATAATGAGAGGAAAAAAATAAGTCTTGGATCAAAAACTCACCCAACCTCAGGTAGAAACCACAAAGTTGACTTAGACAGTGATCAGGTCAGATTTCTGGAGCTGTGAAGTAACAGAACTAATCGTGCTCATACAACTAATTGTGCTTGTGCTGCCAGCTTTTTATTGGTATTAATAAAACCTGACATCCTCAAATTTGCTTAATCCATTTCTGGATTCTATTTCCATTGGCTGGGCAGGAACTTACATTGGACAGGAAGCCAATTCTTGCCTACTCACACTTACAGGGCCAATTAATCAAACATGCTTGCCTTTGGGCTATGTCAGGAAAGCCAGAGTATATGAACAAAAACCCAAACAAATACGGGCAGAACAAAAAAACAGAAAAGACCCGGCTCAGGATTTTGTAGCTGCAGTAATATCTGCTATGCCCGGGCCACTTCAACTTATTATTATACAGTAGTAACATAAATTTCACGATTACAGAGTCATTAACAATAGGTGGATGTCAGTGAATAGCATCTTTATTGATATTTAAAATGTGTTTTAATTTTCTTTCTTCATTCTATTCGAAGGTGTTTGTTAAAAGCATTTTTGGACAACAAGTGCAGCTTTTAAAAACTGACTTCTACAATTTTTTATTAAGATTTGAAATTTTCATCTCTGTAGTAGTAGCTTGTCTAACCACAGAAAGAGGATGTGTTAACCGGCGGCAGCAGACAGAAATCTAAATTAGCAAAAATAAAACCATTTTGAAAAAATGCAGATTTGCAAGATGAAAAGGTCAGAACTTTAAATGGAAAGCTGGTCATTTTCTGGAATTTCACCCAAGTAAAAGTGAGACTTCTCAAACTGTTCGTGTGTGCACACCTCGTGAAAGAGTCTGTCAAAATGACATTGGTCAGAGAGGCGCTATAGGTGTCTCATCTTGGCCATGACAAGCTTTGCAAAGTAAGCTTCAAGCAGGAAGAGATAGAGAAAAACCAGCAATAAGGAGAAGGAGGAAGAACACAGTCACACAGAAATGTAACCTCGAGAGAATGAATGCCACACACATATTACAGTAGGTGTGTAGGCCAGCATTGTCTGTGAAAGCTTCTGAAATATCTAGGTTGTACCCTTGATTCTGCCTCACACACTTACTTTTATTTGCTTTTTGGTGTATTAAGAATGCTTAAGAACTATGGCGGGCGGCCGGGACACCCTGAGTGTGGAAGGACTAGAGGAGAGAGTATTTTCAGGACAGTTTCTACCCCAGGCCGACAGAGGGCAGCCCCCTTAGTTTCCAGTGGGGCCACGGGTCAACCCTGTTGGAGCCTGTGGCCACAGTCAGGGGGCGCATGGACATTTCCAGGGCCTTATTTAGCCACACTTCCGCCACACCCAGGAGTGTGGCTGGAAGAAGCTCGTTGGGCATCCTAAAAAGGGAGCCGGTCCCCACTATTTGGGGGCGAGAGTCAGGAGGAAGAGGACAAAGCCTGAGAAGGAGTGGAGGCAGAAGGACTGCCAGTAAGAAGGGACTGTTGTGGTGCTGGTGATATGTGCACTTAAAACTAAATAAACCATACGTTTTGTGTGGCAGATTGGTGTCCTGCCTGTCTGTGTCCGGATTGGCTTCACAGAATCTATTGAATGAATAAAAGTTTTTTACCTACTCCCCCTGCTTCCATTTAGTATTTGCTATATTCTTCCACCTTGGGTATTAATGAATAAAGCAGAGAAGCACAATAGCAGTGAATCCTGAGTGAGGGCAGACCATAGTCCCAGTCGCAAATGAATTACGTCTGTGAGGTTTGTCTCCTTCCAGTGCAAGGATAAGAGAACAAGAGTTGTAGCGCAGGACATATTTGTGGATCCAAGTAAGAAATATTCTGGGCGTGGGAATAAAAGTATCTAATATTTTCAGACACAGTCACCCCATAACCCTTCCATGACAAGACATTGTAGCATGCACTACCTTCTAAAACAGAGCACAGACTCAATACTGTCCATTGCTAACAACATCATTAATTAAAATCATCTGTTATTTGACGCTCTAATGGAAAGTTGAGCAAACTTTTTGTACACATTTCATGTCCGGGCAGGTAAGCAGAGAGCACGTAATGTGAAGTCCCACTCTGTTTCAAAGGTCCGTGCTTACTTGGCTCTTTTGACTTTCTGTTCTAGCCAGGCCGGAATGGAAAGTGTGCACACTGAACAGACTGACTTGAAGTGAACATACCCATCGGTGGAATTGCAGACTTGCTTTATGTAATTTCAGGGGCATTTTTTTTGCATATGTCTTTACTTATTTTAACCATAAAAAGGAATACATGTATAAATTCATGAATGGATTTTACAAAACAATTTTTGGAGGTCCCTCTAACATTATGTAAAAAGAAGAAATAATAACCGTGCAAACGTCTGAGAATGTGCAAAACGATGCCGTAGGAGTGTTGGCAGAGAAAAAAAAAAAAAAGGAAAAGCCAGTATATTAGCAAAGAAAAATGAAAGGAAAAGTCAATGCACACAATTTCATTACAGCACATAAGGGGCCCTAATTAACCAGGGAAATGAAAAACCTGGATCTCAGAGCCTGTTTGAGACATTCAGCAAACCGAATTTAATAGAAGTTGACAGCCAATAAATTCCTGTGGCCGCTTACCCTCACCAAAGATAATGGAAAGAGACAATGGACAGAATAAAATGGGCTTCCTGATGAATTGGGATGCCATTCTCAAACTGACATTGAGCGCTGACTGCTATGTGAAGGAGCAAAAATGTGCCAAGGGTACATGGTAAGGGAGGCACATGGAAAAACATCAGATTGTCATCTAAGATGGACTTCCAATATATCATTTAAGTAAAAAAAGGGATTTATGTAGCAATGAGGCTTAATGCTGGCATGGAAATATTGGATTAAGTGGTTTTGAGAATGCTATGCTATATTATTAAAAAACAATGACAGACTTTCATATTGCTATTTGAGGGCTCTTAATAATATATTGGGTGTATTATGCATCTGTTTAGGAACTCATCTACTTTCTGCTCTCCATTACAAGGCTGTGGAGAGCAGAAGCCTTTCTCTGCCACACTGACACAAGCCAACTAACAACCCTGGACAGAACATCAGTATACACAGTCGCATACACAGTAACAAGAGTTATGTTGCTATGAATTCCCGTTCACTGCTTATGTGTCATTTCTAAACATCTGAGCAAATATTATCACAGTTCGCTCTGAGTTTGAGTGAGGAAGGAGCTGTGAGCAGGGGTTAAAACATTGCACAAAGGATGAAGGATTCCAGATGTTCTGACTCAAATGGAAAGTGGCAGAGAAAACAAAGCAAAAAATTTGAAAGGACCAGAAAATGCAAGACAGAAATGAAAAGGAAAAGAAAAATTCCAGGGGATCAAAAAAGATACTGAAAGTTACAAGTCAAAAACATTAACCCAAACTTTGTGTTAAAATAACGTGCATTTAATATATTGTCCTGAATAAATCATTTAGTTCTTTCTTCTAATGCTAGAATTTTTTTTTTTAAGGATCTTAGACACCACGAGGAGTGTGCTCTCACATTATATACTTGGATGTGATGTCACAATGCCCAAGTCCCTGATATAACAACAGAGAGCTCTTGTTACCAAAAACACACAATCTGAAATAGTAGCCAAAATAGTGGAGCCCACAAAAAACAAAATGATGCTTAAAAAAAAAATAACAATATCATTTTTCCATACCTTGACAATGAAAAACTTATTATAAAACAAGTACAAAAATGAAATCTGTACTATTAAAAACTCCAAATCATAGGAGCAGAAAAATAAGATCATGCTCATCTGCTCTTTCAAGGTATGATTAGGAAGTGTCTGTAAAGGAACATGTCTCAGAAGGAATCTAAAAGTCTCTGGGAATCTTGTCAGCGCAACAAGGTTACCTCAAGGAAACTGAACTTCGGTTGGGCCATGTGGCTATGGCAGTGCTGTGCAAGTTCACACCTCACAAGAACGAGCTCAAATTTTAGTTTACAAGGATTAAAATGAATAAATTCACGTTCAGTTCATTTTGTATTTTCTAAGGAGTGAGAATAAATGACCCATGAGTTTACTTTTTTCAATTTTGCATGCCTTATATTAGGCTATTACAGTGTTCTTGACTAAAATTCAATAATTATGAAGCCTTTTTTTATTTAAATACACTTTTTTGGATTATACCCAACAACAAACACATATAACCATATATGCTAATATTCTCCCGGTCAAAAAATAAATAAAATCGATGCAAGCATACATATAAATTATCGCTCTGTTTCCAACGGTGTGGCACAAATGGTGACTGTGGAACCAGTGTGTAGGTAAACTAACCAATTATGCGGCCAGGCAAAATTCGGGTCACATATTGCATGCCCAACAGGGAAAAATATTAAGTGGCCTCGCGAAGTACAACGTTTTCCTAAAAGCGAAAGCGGAGCTTCACTGCATGCTCATGTTAGCAGGGGTGCAGCTTAAGCACAAGCAGGCAGACACAGACAGTGCCTATTTGATTTTACGTTATTTATTTCCGAATACAAATAAATGGCAAAAAATTTGTGCGAAATAAATATTCATAAAAATCCACTATTTGTGCTTATCCAAATATCGGATTCGGATTCGGCTCCACCCCTACATTACAGGGTAAAGCAAAACGTTTAATCTGGACCTAAACCAGATCCAGAATGTCACATAAAACTGAACTAGTTCACCTTCAAGTTCTTCACTTGCAAATACGTTACGTTAAGTTCACCGTTCTTAAAAAAATGAGCTTGTTCAATGAATGCGCTCTTTTGAACTAGTTCAAGCACAACACTGGGCTATGGCCTAGTATAAAAATTGGACAGGGAAGAAGAAGAACATTGTATGCTTAAGTAAATTAAGGGAAGAACAGTTCCAGGTGATTTCTGTCAAGAGTAGTTCAGAGAGAAACCTAATCTTCTAATTGGGTTGTTGGACAGCTTGAACAGCAAAATTATAAAAAGAGAAGACTATAAAAAAAGAGGTAATTTGTATTAAACGAACAAAAGACTAAGGATACTATTGCTGTTGCTGTAAAACTGTAATTTTCTTATTATTTGCATGAACCGTCACTTTTGTTAAATATAGTCCCATATATCTGAGATGGAATGCTTCCTCTAAGGGTTTGTATTTTGGTTGTCTAAGACCCTTCAGAGTGATAATGAATTCTTCATTGGGTAGTATTCTATAAAAAAGTATTCACTTTTGTAAAAAAAATGTAAGTGTTACATATTTTGGTATTAGTGTCATAAAAATTTGCACTCAGCTCATTAAACGTTAATTAAACATCCATTATCACTGTGTGAAAAAGTAATTGGCCCCTTGTACAGTATGTCATAACTGGTTGTGCCATCATTATTTGACATAACCTGAACAAAATGTGTAGTCTAACTGAATATATTGGTGGAGGAGCTTTGACACATTCTTCCATGGAATATAAAATCAGTTCAGCAGCATTTCAAAGATTTTCCATATTCATTTCTTGTTTTCACATTCTACTTATATATTTCAGTTTAGGTTTTAGTGTGGACTTTGCCTAGTCCATGCCGTCTTAGATTTGTTGTGTCTTTGGTCTGTTGGTAGCTTCCTTTTCTGTTTGGGATCATTGTCTTAATGCTAGACCCACTAGTGCTTCAGCCTCAGCTGATGGAAAGATGGGGCGCAGAATTCACCAATACAAAGCACAGTTCTCATTTCGTCAAAGATTACAAGTGGTCTATATCTAGAGGAAGCACCATTATCTACAAATGATGACTCTGACATCTCCATATGGCCTGAAATATGCTATCATGCTGTTTTAGGTAGCAGTGAATGACAAAACTCCACTTTGGACCCTTAAAGCCTCATTAGCTTGCTTTTTACAGTGCAATAGTGTCTACTTTACTACAGTGGAGACCCCATTTTGCAACCATTTTTAAACTGATTGTCATCAATGAGATTTTCTGATATCTTCCTATATAATACGCTACCGTGGCTGTCTGTTTGTCTGTCTAGGATTTTAAATCACCTGTAGCTTGCAAACCGTTTGACCTATTGACCTGAAATTTGGTACATATATACTGCATGACGTCTACTGTCTGCTTTCAGGGTGATGATTGAACTCCAAGGTTATTCCTCTTTTTATTTTATTTTATTGTAGAATCAACTCTCAACAGAGGCCAGCAGGGCAGCCGTGCGGTGCATGTGTACGGGCACCATTCTCATTTCCTACCACCGTCGCTGTCACTCACCCTACCTCTTCATATCTTAAATCATTCTTGAGGCAGATTGAATACTTAAGTACCAGCTTAAGTGAAAAATTAAGAAAAATGTACTAAGTAATTGCAACACAAAAACTGACAATCAGTTTTAACAAGAAAGGCTGCCGACGGAAAAAGAAAAAAGGCAGGCCGCTAGAGTGGAGAAATGAAGAACTGCTCAGGAAGCAGCAAGCACATCAATCTCTGAGCAAATGAATGCTAAAAGTACAGAGAAAGAGGATGAAAACAAGGAATGCTCAAGTCAAGTGTATTCACTGCACGTTACTGGTGGAATATATTTAGAATATAAGTGTGTACATTTGTAACATCACTAGAATTTGGCTGATGAATATAAAGTGCAGCAAGTCATTTACTTTTTATTAGTGTCTAGTTATCATTTTATGATTTGAACTGGATGGGTACTACATTTTTGGGACCATGGATGTTGAATGACTGTTTAGGAAGCAGATTTAAAGTGGTGTGACTTGTTCTACCCAGGTACTCTTTATGAATTCATGAGTTATCAAGATAATCATACATTGGCGGGTATGAGTGAGTATTGGTGTGTGTGTGACTGGCATCTGTCCAGGGTTGATTGCTGTCACCCCACTGCTGTGACATCCTCTGACTTCCTAAAACTGAATGAAGTTAGATCACTAAATGGATAGCAGGATGGACAGAAGCTAATATGTACTGGACAAATGTGGCATCTGGGGCTGGTTCTTATTTATTCACTGGGACCCTGTATTCTCCACTCCATTTATGGATTGATGGATGTGCAGATATTTCCTTATGCTCCTGATTTTATCACAAATCTTTATTTAAATACTAGACTAGGTTTATATGAAGGCCACAGTGATGTCATTTTAATACCTTTTAGCATTATGCATGTTTTCTGCTTCTTTAGTCTGCATCTGTCTAAAACATAAATATAACTGTGAAAGTCACCTAATGTTTTCATCTACTGGCAAATGTTGAAATTCTGCAGGTTTTTTAATTCTGATTATAAAAAAGAAATCAAGCACTCCAAAAGTGAGGGTCATCAACTTAAAAGATCACCAGCTTACAGTATCTACTGTATGACTCCACAGAATTAATTACTGTGCCAAATATTTCTTAGATTTAATCTTTAACCATGGAAGAAAAGGTATTCTGCTTAGGCAATTTCAGACAATAAAGAGGTACAGGAAGTAAATTCACATTAAAATAAAACACCAAAGACATGACATGTCTAGTGGAATAATAAGGAGTTAAGAATAAAATCTTCTTTGTAATCTTTAATCTGGTAGCCATTAACAAGAACAGGGCTACTCCGCTGGGGCTAAATAGATTGGGCAAAATAATTCATATGGCAATTAAAGCAAACAAATGTTTCTTAAATGCCTGCCGGCTTCCATATATCTTTTGAAGTAAAAAGTGATGCGCCTCCCCGGAGTAATTTTTTATTTCTTTTTATAGGAGTAAAGGACTTCAGTTTCTTTCTTAAAATGCGCAGAGGTCATTTAAAACTTTCTTCCTACTTTGGTAAACATACAATGAATTGCACACTATTGTTCTCTCTCTTTTGATCAATGTGCTATGCAAAAATATGACAAAGAACTCCTTTAAATATATGGTTAACACATCTGTCTTTTCAGCCATCTATACAGGCACAAACATGTTCAGTCTAATTCTGGATCTGGGGACCAAACCTCTGTACCATTAGTAAAGGGAGCAAGGTAAGTATCAGTCCATTGATTGAAAAATGTCTTCTTTTTTACATGCTAAACCCAAAGGCGTTAGGTCTGGGGGTGCCCCCTGATGCTGCAGCCGTGGATGACTCTGGGCTCTGGATTGGGTATTCTGCTCATGTTGTCTCAGCTTCAATTTTCTGCAACCTTCTTCGATTTTGTAAACTTAGCGATGTCAAATCAAGGTTTCTATTCTCTGCTAAGAGACATTTTACTTAAGTCAAGAAATGTTTTTACCAGAGCACATCTGATGCCATAACTTCATGTCTTATTAACTTACTTCATAACTGGCAAGAACTCAAGTAGCCATCACTGGCACAGTGTTCCTGCTCCTTCTGTGCAACTCTATTTACCTCTGGGTATCCCACCTTGGACCCCAACTCCAGAATCTTCAGTTTAGATTTTGGCTGGTCTCTGTCTGTGTCGGGTTTGCCCATTCTCTCTGTTAGTTTTCGTTTGGCATTATGTTTTCCACCATTATTCCAAAAACATGCAATTAACGGGACTGAAAAATGGCTCAGTGTAAATGGAATACAATCCAAACTACTGTAGGATTCTTTATTGTGTATCCCATTTCCCTTGTGCCCCAAATAATAAGTCATATTAGAAAATAAATTAATGAATTTGAATGCAAAGACTATTCCTTAATCAATATCTTCTTGGGCTGTAAGTCTGTTGAAGTATCCTCACATATGCAATAATGTCTGGTATTCAAGGTTTAAATTCTGCAGTTGGATGTTGTCTTTGGTGAGTCAGCATATTCTCCCCGTGTCTATGTCGGATCTCCTCGAGTGTTAGTGTTTACCTTCAACAACCCCCAAAGCAACGTGGGTTAACTGGTGATTCTAATTTGGCCCTATGTGAGCCCTATGTGAATGGCCCAGTAATGGACCGGTGTCATTTCTAGGGCTGATTTCTGCCTTGTGCCCTGTGCTACCAGGAAACACTCCAGTGGGCTTGTGAATGTCATGTGGTGTTATGTACATTTCTTGAACTTAGCACAGCTAGTCAGTTTGAATTATGTCCTCCTTCTATAGAGTTAAACAGTTCTGAACAGTTCATAAACAGTCCCCCAGACTGATGTTTACTCAATTATGTTGACCTCTGTTGTAAGTCGCTTTGGATAAAGGCGTTTGCTACGAAAATATATAAATGAACAATGACTGGTCTATATAAAAAAAAAAGAAAAATACAACAGGTTCATTTTATTTTTTCAAAAGCCCTAAACGTATGTGCACACAACCTGAATACAGCCTCCTTCAAACGCAACCCAGGATGCATTGCACTAGATCACATATGAAAACCCCATTTCAGCTTGAACAATTTAGAAATTGTCTGTCCGCAACAGTGTCTTTTACATAATGTGGGAATATTAAAAGGCTGAAAAATAAGAAGAGAAACATACCATCAGAAAGTGTGGAAACTGTCAAGTCCTCTGTAGCCATGCCAGGTCCGTATCGATTATATGCCAGGACTCGCACAGAGTACTCAGTAAACTTCTTCAGTCCCTCCAGTCTGTAAGATAGGTTGTCCACCTCTATATTCTAAAATATAAAACAGATATCAGTGTTAGACATCAACAGGATCTGGAAGAGGAGTGCAGAGAAGAGCTTCACTATTATGTGTAGTACCAGATGAAGAAGTACCAACATTGTAATGTAACTGGCAAGTAATATTCATAGAAGCTTCCAGCTATATTTGATTTAATAAGAATAAAAAGTAGTCAGAAAAACATTCTTATCTATTAATCACCTAATTTCACATTTGGGGACTCCCAGTAGCATCTGCAAGGATTGGCTGATGAAGCCAAGCTGTTTATGGATTAATTTTATTCTTCTCTTTTCTTTACTGTATTTTTCAGCCTTAAACTGCTAGACGTCCCTGCCAAGAAATCCTCTCGAGCCCAACTGAATCACAACACTCAGGCTGAGATTTACAAAAAAATGCTATTTTTGATTGACACACAATCAGTACTTGGTTCAAAAGCCTTCAGTTGTATATTCATAAACAATGTAACTTGCTGATCTTGAAAAGGTGCTTTTATTTCTTTGTGATTGCAGTATTGTATGGAGTTACTCAGCAATCTCTTTCTCGTCTCCATCTGGTCTCTAGACAGAAGGACAGACAAAACTGTAATTGCCTTTACTTCACTATTAGCACATGGACTTATCTTGCTCAACTGGAAGAATCCTAACTCACCTCTTTTAAGTCCATGGATAACTAATGTTATATATTACCGTATATAGTCAAGTTTAAGTTCTCCCGTGGATAAGTCGGGGCTTGATTTTACTGTATAATTTCCGGTATTTTATAATGTCGGTCGTATAAAATAATGTTGGTCCAAGAGAGTATGATATGCTAACGCCCACCTGAGAGAGTAACCATGGAGCGCACTGCCTTTTTTTCTATGTATTGTGTCTACGTAACCACATAGTAGGTTTATATGAACTATTCCAAAGCGACGTTTGCACTGATTTGTGTTTTTTGTATCTCGAACCCTCATACACCTTTATCATAAGAGCATCCTTTATCTACGATGGAGCGTTTGATCAGAAGAAATATGAAGCTGGTTTTAAATTAAAAGTCGTTGCAGGGCCGAAAGAAATTGGTAACTGCGCTGCTGCAACAAAATTCAGTGTGTCTGAGAAACTGGTGACAGACTGGAGAAAGCAAGAAGATGTAAAAAAAATAATAATTAAGCGTCTTATTTTTGAACGGGTGTCTGATTTTATGATCGATTTTTCGGGTTTCAAGACCCAACTTATACGTCAATATATATGGTATTTGAAAAAATCTAATTTTCACTTAGAGGATCTGTGCAAATGTGGTGGGCTGGCGCCCTGCCCGGGGTTTGTTTCCTGCCTTGTGCCCCGTATTGGCTGGGATTGGCTCCAGCGGACCCCCGTGACCTTGTGGTTTGGATATAGCGGGTTGGATAATGGATGGATGGATGGATCTGTGCAAATTTTTTTTAACCTGACAGGATCTAAATAGTATTTTAGAACCACCATTTAAATTGAGGAAGTGGATTCTCTTCCCTTATCTATCTATCTATCTATCTATCTATCTATCTATCTATCTATCTTCACATACACATCTGCCACAGGCAAGATTTGAACCATTATACGTTACGCTTCTGCTGCAAATGAAATTTTTTAGTAGTGCTGTACTGTTTGCTGTGAAATGTGCAGTATATAACAAAGAGGGCAGAAGTCACTGCATGTGTTTCGTTAAATGTGTTGTCATCACTACAAGTCCACTATGATCACAGGATTATTTTAAACAGCATTGTACATGCTGCCAGGCACTTTACATGCTTCACAGATTTGCCACACCTAATCTTTGTTTACAACATGTGCTCTTCTCACTTTATTCTCAGTGAGATGCTCTAAGAAAATGAAAAGCCCATGACAGCTCTATGGAAATCCATATCCACTATGACTTTGTAGACAGAATATTAGAGATGTATTATCACTAAAATGACGTCTCTGAGCTCTGACGGCTGACCTGTGAGTTTGACAACTTGGGTTTCCCACTCCAGCTGAGCTGTGTGTGCTTGTGTTCCTCTGGTTTGCTCAGCTCATCTGTTGAAATGATTACTTTCAAGATGGCAGAGCATGTATGTGTTGCATCTCTGTTACATCTCACACAATACTGCTGTATCATTATTATTTCTGTTTTTTTTCTTACTTTACTGAATCAGAATGTTTCTATGTGCATTTCTTATGACTGTTGGATACTATTAGACATCAGGGCAGAGTGAAAATTAAATACTGTTCATTGTACAGTTACAGTCAAATGATATTAAAAACAAAAAAATATAATAAAATGCTATGCATATTTAAATAAGAAAAAATAAGGAGTAAGGCAAGAAAGTAAGATAGCATTAAACAAACCTGAAACTATTTTTTCCTTAGAAGCAACGGAAATACTAAAGTGTATAACAGCTGTGATTATGTGGTTTGAGCAAGTCCTCCATGTTCAGAAACCATTTTTACTTTAAGGTGTATGAGACTGTGGAATATTGGGGAATACTGCCCCCTAACCTGAACACAGACAGGCTCAGGGACACACAAGTCCAAAACCACCACATGATTTATTAACAGTTCCTTGCCTTTACAGCATACAATGCACAATCCCCAGCAATCCCTGCTCAGTCCTTGTCCCTCTTTTCCTTTTCTTGTTTCCTTTTTATGCCACCTCCACTCCTCTACCAACAAGCTTTGTCCACCTCCTCCCGACTCTGGCTCTAAGAACGGAGTGAGACAGCCTCCCTAATACTGCTCCCGGAAGCGCTCCAGGTGCTCTCTGATAATCATCCGATAGCACTTCCTGGTGTGGAGGAAGTGTTGCATGGGCACTCGGAAGTACTCCTGGTGCCCCCGGATCCTCTTCTAGCTGCACCTCCGAGTGTGGCGGAAGTGCTGCAGTCCAGAGCTCCGAAACTGTCCAGGTGCCCTCTGGCAGTGGCCATGGGCTCCAGCAGGGTTGAGCTTCCAACCTCCAAGCTTGTGGCCCTGATGCAATCCAGGGGGACTGCCCTCTCATGTTCCAGGGGAGGTATTGCCTCTCTCCCGGTTCTTCCATAGTAAAGGCATCCCAGCCATCCGCCATGGAGACATAAAGAGTTAAAAGTAACCAGATTATTATAGAAAATTATATTATATTAGATTATATTATAAAAAATGAATAGATTGTGAAATGTAATAATAAATAAATAAAAACACAGTGATATGTCAGTCAGTCAGTCATTGTCCAACCTGCTATATCCTAACACAGGGTCACAGGGGGTCTGCTGGACCCAGCCAGCACAGGATGCAAGGGAGGAACAAATCCCAGGCAGGGTGCCAGCCCACCGCAGGGTGGGCACACACACACACACACACACACATACCCACACACCAGGCACACACTAGGGACAATTTAGAATCGCCAATGCACCTAACCTGCATGTCTTTGGACTGTAGGAGGAAACCGGAGTACTTGGAGGAAACCCACGCAGACACGGGGAGAACATGCAATCTCCACGTGATACGTGTGCCTACATAATTTAATGTTTCATGAAGTATGTTTTCTGTTACTAATTTACTCAGGTATTTCTTCATTTATTTATTTCAGTGACACAACTCGCAACATGAAATATGCAATGAACTGAAATCTATTACGTTCGCCCATCAAATCTGAGAGTCTGGGCACCGGAAAGTACTTTGTTTTAATTAGTGAATCACGGGCACAGGGAATGTAAATCTTCAGCCATTAACAGCCATATTTACAGCGGACACTTCAGATGCAGACTGCTGATGATGACCACAAGGCAACTTTTTCTTGTACTCATTCGCCAGACTAGCCCATTCACAATTTTGAGCATGCGCATCACTAGCAATTCACAGATAAAAAAAAAACCAGTAATCGTCTATAACGTAATATTTTATGCATCAGGTACAGAGGAATTTTTACTTCATTTAACTATACTTACTTCAGTTATAAATAGCAGCAGACATAAAAATGGCAATACAAGCACACAATTTAATAATGTGTAGACTTTTACAGCAAATTTTATGGAAAAAAGGCCCACCTAACTTCAGCGTCTGTGGTCCTCCAGTTCTAAGGCTAGTTGGTCATAGTTGAGAGCACTAATCTTTACTTTATAATTATTATTTAATGCTGCATATTTATTGTTTTATATAAAAATCAATTTAAGATTAGCATCTGCACACTTTATAGAAAGGTAAAACTAAACAGCAATGAGCAGAAATGTGAAAATAAAGTGATTTCACACTAGACAGGCCGATGCTGGAGTGTATCAACACTGGGAGACCGTGGACTGCTCCAGAAGGTGTCACTGTCACTCAAAAGCAGGCAAAATGTACCCTTAATGCACAACATGAACAACACAGGGAACACTGAAGACGATGAAACAGACATCCTGAGAAGAAGTAACGTCCAGTGAGTTTGTTTCAGTGAGGATAGAGAAGTCAGAGGGTGAGGTTTGTAATGCATTTGGGATTTGCCAATTTGACACTGCTCATTTTATGTTTGAACGTTTTACATTGTTTTTTCTTGTTTACCATTTTTATCATTCCAGTATTGCTATTTTCAATCCAGTTCTGGTATGGTTGCCACCATTTTATATTGATGTTTGAATGGCTATGGCCATATTACTTATAGCTACTTTGCTATAGCTTATAGCTACTTTGTTACTCCTTGTGGGACTTTTGTTGCAGATTTTGAGATTTTATAGTTGTTTTTTCAGCTTCCCATTTTTTGGGGCCAGCTCTAGCTGAGGTCAGCAGATGCCGTAGAAATCTGGCTGAGGTCTGCTAAATCTCTAAGGTAGGTTTCTGGCCTGCTTTTTAAATGTTTTTTGAGGCCTCATCTATTTTGCCTTTTGAGAAACTCCATTTGATAACAGCCAGATGTGCAGGGCGGTATACTGGGTTTGTCCCAGCTTCAGGTAAATTAAGGCTACATAAGCGACACATGAAGAAATAGAATACTGTATATTGACCAAGACATGGAAAAATGGTATTCACATACCAAGAGGCAAAACTCACTGATTTTCATGCTATTAATGACGATTTTCACATATGGTTTGTCAAATTAACATCCTTTCTATTAAAGTTCTGGATGGAAACAATGCATATGTCAGACAAAAACGTTTCTGTTGTCATGATACCACATCAGAACTAAATGATGCCCAAAGGGGATTTTGTCAATTTTTCCACATCTACTCTTAACCATCTATTGAAGTTTAGTCAGTATGTGGACATAAAGGGCTTTTCTGTGAACCATGTTATTTTGTGTGGATTTTTAAACAGCAGACATACATGCTGGAGAATAGACATTGGAAGACGACCAGACAGGAACTGGTTTAGGTAAACTTACAGTAAAAAATACAAAGCTAGAGGTCTGAAACTAGGCAAGTCAAACAAAGAAATGGTGCTGGATGGATACGATAAGAGAATTCAAAGGACAAATATGGGGCAGATGGAACAGCTAACTTAAATAATGTGATAAATTAGGAGAGTAGGACAGGATTGTAGAAGACACAACTTAAAAAGAAGACAAGGCTTTGGCAGAGCCAGCAACAAAACAGGAGGAGGCTACACAGTCATCACAGCTATACCTTGTGGTGGAGGTCCTCTTAATGCTTTTTACTTAATGTGTGTAGCTTCAATGAATTTCCAGTGGACCTTATACTAATGAGAAACATGCAAAAGGTACCAATGTGTTTAGTAACCTTTCAGATAAAACAAAATGAGAAAATGCAATCTCGACAGACAGGAAGGTATATGGAATTTGGCATGTAGTCTCTGCCAAAGTAAAGATAAGAAGACAGACAGAAAAGATAAGAAGACACGGAAATAGGTTTGTTGGCTACTGTGGGATTTAATCAGGTAAGATGACATATGGAACCGGGCATGCTGGTATGAGAGAATATGGAAAAGGTCTTACTGACCACAGTGGCATTTGATCAGGTCAGTGACACATGGAACCTGAAATGTTGACCGTGATGGCCTCTGAACAGGTAGGATGGATAATGGAAATTGACATATTGTGGCATGGAGAACAAGGTTGGAACAACTCACATGTATTACATACTGTAGTTTAGCTACTGTTTGAAAATACTGTACAGTATCTCAGTGAAAAAAATAATTTAAAGCCAGTAATATTCCAAGTCCAAGAACAACAGAGGCAGCAACAAACCTCATTTGCATTGTATCTGTTTCAATAAGACATAAATCAAATGTCCATCTTTAAACATTTTAATTCACCTGTTCTTTTCCTGTTGACACCTCCGTGCAAAATAACCGATAACCTTGAATGGGCCCATTGGCATAAGCAGGAACTTCCCAAGACACAAGAATTGAAGTTGGAGATGTGGCTAAAGCCTGCATGTTCTCTACTGGTCCAGGAACTTGCACTGTAAGGACACAAGAACACAAGAATGCAATCAATGCGTGAGGCTTTTTACAACAATGATAATTAATTTTTAATAGATTCACATAGCAAAAGATAATCTGCCTTATTATATACATTAGTGAAATTTGATGTGCCCTGTTTTCAGTTGGATGCATTTACACAGACTGCATGTTTCTAACTAAATTCACTCTGTGTACATGTGTGGATGTATGCATGAGTATGCCCTGTGATGGACCAGTGCCCAATCTGGGGTTGTTTCTTTGGGCCTGAACTGGACCTGCTCCTATAAAAATTGATGGATACTGTAGGTTTTGGGGGAGTCCAGGGGGTGTTAAAATCTGGAAGGGTAAGAACTAAGGGTATCTTTGTTTTGCTAATTATGGAGCTGCCTTAGCTCATATGTTGCATAACAGAACTGTTTGATTTAAAGCTTATGGGCAAACATTTAACATTAGAGAAAAGGTGTAAGACATTGTGTGCTTATTATTAGTTTAACTACTTGTTTTCTTTTAATTATGTTGTTCTTTTTGAGAAATAATAAGGATGTATGATAACATACGTCATGAGTTAACTCATAAATGTGACCCGTGTAATACACAAGCACATACACCTTAGGGAGCTGCAGTCTATGTCTACGTCTATGTGTGTCAAATTATAAACCTTGCTCAAGAATGATTAATAAATAATGGGTCTGATTTATTGGTCATTTAAGCAAACTCTTAAAAGCTTCCACAGTTTGGTGTCAGAAGTGGGATATAAGTAAAAAAAGGGTATATAAATTAGAATACACTATACATATAAATTAAGAGGCTTATTCACCGCATGATCACTATGAAAGGTTAGAATATTGATGGAAATTTCTCATCTTGAAATAAAAATGTAGAATGAAACAAAGTGTACCGTTATAATTTGTAACCCAGCTGCATATGAAATGTTTTAAAGGGTCGCCATGTTGTGTTTCTGAACAAAACTGTTACATAATATTCAAAAGCCCACTTCATGAAGCTCAGGGATTTGGGGAATTAAGCCTACCCCAGCAGCACTAGACACAAGGCAGGAACCATCCCTGGACCAGGTGCTAGAATAATATAGTAGGAAAAAAGAATCCTTAACATTTAATTTTTTATATTGTTTTGTAATAGAAATTGTAAAACAAATGGCTTCTAACAATAATTTAATTGTTAAAGGTAAGTGGATAGCAAAAACCTGGCTGACCAGAAATATTAACACATCATCTAAATCATTTCATGATGGGTAGGAAGAAATTCTTAAAAAGCATAGGAATGTTATGGATTCTAAAATGAAATAATATATTAGACAAGATCAAAGATCTAAAGGAAAAGTACAGTATGACTTTAAAATAACATTCCGAGCATACAGTCCAGAGTTAGAATGGAGTTGTTGAAGCATGATACATAACCCACTGCTACTGACTATTTGGCCGCCTCAGCATGCAGCTATTGTTGTTGGTAACAGCCATTATAATAATTATAGCATTATCCTGAATATGTAAGTCATTAAAAGCACAGATTTAAATAAGGCACTCAGTAACCATGTACTATTAAAAATTATGTCAGATGTTAACAGAATAAATGAGCAGAGCTAAAAATGCACCACAACAAATTAAATAAAGAAGCACTTATATGCAGTCTACAAATTCATTTTATCACCCTGTACTTCAGTGAAAGGGAAATTACAATAACTCATAAAAAGGGGTTAGTGTTGGGCCAACTGTTCATAGGGATGTACATAAATAAATGGAAAATACTCTAGTTAAATTACAGAATATCCTGATCAACTTTCATTAAACTGTTAGAAATCTATTATCCATCCATCCATCCATCTATCCATCCATCCATCTATTCATCCATCCATCTATTTACTGAACACTCTTAAAGCAATTTTTAGGGTCATGAATGGTTGGAGTCTATCCATGCAGCATCAACCAACTAAGCCTGGATAATCTAAAGCCCTCAGATTGAAAAAAAAAAAATCAATCAATAAATAAAAAATAAAATCATCAGACCTTTGAAAAGTTGTGTCATACTGGTAATGTGTACTTCTTCAGAATAGTAGTGACCATGAGTTACTGAAAAAGGATCAGTTTGAGTTCAAGGGCACAATCTCAATGTAAAACAGACAGCAGCCAGTGCAATACAAGACTCAGTCGTGGATGGGACATTATCAGCTAACGGTGCATATTTTTGGACACCCCTAACCTCTATCATTCTTATCAGAGAAGTTTATAACTACAATTTAAAGTGATCTGCAAATCTTTAGGATTGGGGGGGGGACCTGAAGTGCCCTGAGAAAAACTACATGCACACACAAACTCTAATTAGGCCGCTTCCCTGTTGATTAATCAAATAACACAATACAACATTGTCAAACCTTGTTAATCCAATTTAGAGTTGTGGGGTAATGTCTACTGCAGGAGCTCGGGAAACAGCACTAGATGGGTACCAATAAACTGAATGGCTCAATCAAGTAGAGTTTATCTATCTACTGTATT